>CANTUR010000263.1:3000000-3452685 GCA_947683625.1 Mallotus nudiflorus | reverse complement strand
ATATTTTTTAGGGTTTAATTGCAAAAAAATTGAATTTTGCAGGGGCATATTTGAAAATGTGCATAATGTCAATTAGCATTACGTAATGCCGATCGGCATTACACAACACCAATTGGTATTACACAATGTCAGTTGACATTTTGCAATGTTGAGGCACTCAAAATTTTCAATAAAAATCCTTTTTTTTCACTATGATTGGTCCAAATTTAATTTATTTTAATAAATAAATTGATATGAGTAGGGTTCGATCCAGTACGCGTCTCTTACGTGTATAATCTTCTTTTTTTAAAATTAAAATTCTTATCCTGTTTGTTTTAGGGAAGGAAGGGATCAGAGCTACTTTGATCACATAACTCTTATGATCATGTAAGTGGTTAGCTTAGGAATGAGATATAAAAAAGAAAAGATTGGCAGAGAACTAGGGGGATTTTGTGAAAAAAGAGAGAGAGGAAAAAACATAATTAGCTACTACAAAAAAAAGGTTGATTGAAAAAACACAAAGGGAAAGAAAATACCTAACCTTCTACTATAGGTTTCAAAAGAAACCTTTTCAAAGAAAAAAAATATATGTTCTTTTCAAAGTCCAAAAATCAAGAAAACATAGAGTTAATTTTCTCAAAATGGTGAAATCTCATTTTGAGAGGCATTCAAACAGCATCTATATAGCATTATTCTTCCACTCCTTTCTTTTATTAATTCTTTCTTTTATATCATTTTATTATTTTGATTTTATTATTTTTGTGTTTTTTTGTTTAATTTTCATTATTTTGTTTTCTTTTTTCATTAATTCTAATCTTATTTTATTTTTTTTTATTCTTTGTGTTTCATGTTCTGGTCATGAGTACATAATTGAACCAAGGAAACCCATGGAGAATCCATGAATAAAAGCCAAAAGTCAAAGATCCCAATTTAATTTTATCTTGCTATATTTAGTTTATTTTGTTGGTTTTTAGGTTTTGAATTCATTTAATTTATTTTCTCAAAGGTTGTAATTTTAATTTTATTTTCTTTATTATTTTTGGTAGATTTTGTAATAGCCCCAATAGTGGGGAATAATGAAAAGTGTAGTTTTCTTTTATTTTTAAAAAATTAATTAGTAAATTAGGTTCACTTTGGTAAATCCTAATTAAAATCAATGGAGATAGTAGATTAATTTAGGTTGCATGTTAATTAAAATTAGGTTTTTTTAGAAGAAATAATTTAATTTCATGTTTGATCTTTTTTATTTAATTGTTTTGATTTTTATGTTTTTGGGCTTGTTTGTTGATTTTTGCGTGTTTAGGCCCCAAGCCAACATAAGACTCTAACCCATTTAATAAATAGGCTTTTAATTGAATTTTTAGGTTTAATTAATTTTAAAATCAATTTAGGTTAATTTAGACTTAGACCATTTTTAGTTAATAAAATTAACTTAGATTTAGCCCAGCTCATCAATCTCATTTCTTTTACAACAAATAGACTTAGGCCTATTTTTTGTTAAAAAAAATCAAGATTAGGCTCATTAATTAATTCCTTTCTTTAAAATTTGTTGACTATAAGTCCATTTCTTTAGTTAAATTAAAATGAATAGACTTAGGTTCACTTAATTAAAATTAAATAAGAATTAGGTCCATTAGTCTTTAGGCTCACTTATAAATAAAAACATGTAGATTTAACTCATTTAGTTAAAATTAATGTAGAGTAGACTAACTTAGGGATTGTAATGAATGCATTGTTTACATGTATATTCATGACTAGTTTACCTAGAGTTAGTTGTTTTAAATAAGGGTTTATATGAAATTGCATGTAAATAGAGGATAACATAGTAATTTATAAAGCAATTCTAAATGAACACAAGATTAAAAGAAATTGGTATTCCGTATCTAGAATCTCCTGATTGTGGTGCTAGCTTTCTTTTAGAGAATCAAATACCACCATTTTTATTTGTCCTAGTTATTACCTTGAGTGACAACTTTTCATCTCCACGCTATGTTTTTGTGACATAGTTAGTGTGTTTTCTAAAATCCTTAGCTCAAATAGTGTCACGGTTGCTAAAATTTTGAGCAGATTCTAAACCCTACCGTCTACAGATATATTTTCAGTTGTTAATAAATAAAAATAAAGCTCATGTATGCGAACCAAGATATATATTTTTCTCTGACTTATTATTAAATAAGTTGTGTCATTTGTAATACTGTGTTAAATAAAGATCTTTTTTAAAAATAATCTATAGTGTTTGGTTCAATTATTTATGGTAGTTGTTGGTACATCAAATAATCTTAAGAGACTAATTTATTTATAAATATAATTTTATATATTTCTTATAATATTTTTTAGTTACATAGTAATTTAAAAATAATATATATAATGAATAATAATCTATTATCTTTGATTTATATAATCTATAAATCCATTAAATGTTGAGTTTTGAAGTAATTAAGCTAAAAATTTGATTATTCACCCTAAAATTTAATGTGTCAAATTTTTAAAAATTCTAATTTTTATTAAAAATAAAACATTTGTTATAGTCTTTTGGTATTATTTTTTAACTAAAACACTATTATACATATTTTAATACTACTCAAATTTTAAAATTTTTTATATAATACATATATTTTTTTTATATCAAATTAGTCAATTATTTTTTTAAACCATTAGAATTATATTTTTAAAATTTTCTTACTTAAAACACTATTATACATACTCCAATTGTAATTTAATAGTCTCAAAATAAATTCTATTATATATAAAAAATAATGACAATAAAAATTAACAAAAATAAA
Source organism: Mallotus nudiflorus (assembly GCA_947683625.1). Lineage (NCBI taxonomy): Eukaryota > Viridiplantae > Streptophyta > Magnoliopsida > Malpighiales > Euphorbiaceae > Mallotus > Mallotus nudiflorus. Next base: position 3,449,923 of record CANTUR010000263.1, on the reverse strand, counting down.
ACTAATGTAATATATTTTATTTTTAATTTATTTAGTTACTTTTTTTTAGTTATAAAAATTCTTATTTTAAATTCATAAATTTTATTCTATATAAAATAATTTAATTATAATATATCTAAAATACTACTCTTCTTTTTCATTAGAAATTATGATTTTTATTCTAATTAAACATTCACCTTTTATTCAATTAAAAACACTTTTTTTTTTTAATTTTAAGTAAAAATGTGTAACTTATAAATTATTTTCTATTTTGTATTTTATTTCTCCAATTATTATTATTAATAATATACATATTTAAAATATATATATATATATATATATATATATATATATATATATATATATAATATATATATATATATATATATATATATACATATACTTTTAATAAAAAAAATTATTAAATAAAGTTTTTATAATAACTTTCTAAACTTTCACTTTTATATTTAATTAATTTGTAATTTTAAATTTATTAAAATTATTTAATAATTATATAATAATGTGTATATTATTTAAAATCTGTAACGCACTATAACACCCCATTCAAGATGAAACTAAATAGTAAACACTTTAAAATTTTCTATAGTTCAAGAAGAACATGCTCACAAGAAACCAACTTTCAACATTCTATTAAAAAGGGCTTAATGTATTAAGCACACAAGCATTAGCTAAATAACATACTTATCTATATACAACCAAAATATAGAAGTTAAAAACAACACCAAAGCTAAAATGTTAGCTCGACCTTGACTCTAACGCAGAAGAGCGCAAAATGATATCTAATTAAGCTAAAGAGTCACTCCTAAAATTGATTCTCTGAAATAAAATAGTAATAAAAGGATGAGTACGAATACTCAGTGAATAGATTAAGAATTAACAATGGGGAACATGTATTTCTTAAATACGATAATATATGATTTATACCAAATTCAAGTAGCTTAACGCATTCTCATTTCAACAAAATACTTGAACAAAATCACAAATAGAAAATTATATACTTCTCATCATATTTATATAAATATCCATCATCAAAATCAAGACATTTAATACACGCTCAAGTTATAGTTAACATTTTAAGCTCTTTAGTGCTAACCCATCCAACATGTTAGTTGCTTAATAGCATTAAACACACTTAGGTTGTAACTCATCCAATATGTTACTCCCATAAGTGGTCAACTACATTTAAGTGGTAACCCATCCAATATATTACCCTCCCCCCTAAAAGTTCATGCCCATACACAGGTGCAAAGATACCCCAAAGGAAAAACCACCCGATTACACGCCCCAAAGGCATATGTGTAATCAAGCACTATCTCAAAGACAATCAATTCATCAACAACATTTCAACATCTTATATATCAACCATAACATGAGTGTGTACAATTTACCATTAAGCGATACATATATACACACTTTCTATTTAGAAATCTTTATCAAAATACAATACATATTCCAATATTTAGTATATATATATATTTATATTTATATTTATATTTAGAATAGAGTTGTAACCATAGCATTGTTAATTAATGATTTGCTCACCTTATCAAAGCAAAATTCCATGATCAAGTCTAACACACCAAAATAGAAAGACTCTTAAAGAGCACTATACACTTGAGCCTTCCCAATTTGATCTTTTTGAGGTATCACGCCTTACTCTACCATCTCCTAATACCAAAAATTATAACCTCAAAGCTAAAAAAAACCTAAAAACAAGAATGATTATAAAGTGCTTATGTCCTACTTTATGATGCAAATTACACAATTCAAGCAAATCACATAATTTACAGAATTTCATCTAATGCAGCAGCCTAAGAGCTTAAATTAATTGACTCACCTAATGATTGAATTTTGACATGAAATTTTATAAGTACATGTTCAACATACTGAAGTATAATAACATAAAAAATCAGGTCAAAACACTAGGTTTAAGGGTCTCAAATACTCAAATTTCATAACCATCCCCTGTAAAATAATGTACTGCAGAAGCATTGGAAATCAATTTAATTGCCTAACCAAACAAATATATTTAATCATGAAATTTTACTACATGATAAACAACATATAAAAGTGTCTTCTTACCAAAAATAGGGTTAAAATAATAGAGTTTAAGTGTCTGAAATCACTGAAAGATAGAAGCAGCACTACTTACTAAAAACAGAGTTCTGCAAAGACACCAACAACTCAATTCCATTAATCAAGTTCCCACTAATATCTATTAATTCAAAAATCTTAAGATCAATTATATAAATAGCTATTATGTACTTAAATCATATAATTTACTCAAATCACTTTCATCATTCTTGAAATTAAGGGTTTTAAATGTAAACACAAACATACAACCACATGCATATGTTTGATTACTCAAAAATAGAGAAAATTTTCTTTTTACTTACCTTATTCTATATGAGACTAAAGACTTTATGGAATATTATGATTGTTTTATTTTATTCATTCGTATGTAGTATAAATATATACAGTGATGAATAAGCTAAATAAGGAAGCTAATATTTGTATATTTACATAGAGAACAGATGACTAATTCATATCATATGATTAATGCTATATCATTGGAATTATTTTGTATTAGTGCTATTATGCCCCCACAAGATAGAGCATCCATCAAGGATGCCTATCTTGGAATAATGAAGGTGAATTTTTGACAAGGAAGAGCCTTCGTTAAGGAATGAGCAAGTTGGTCATTAGTATGAACATAAGAGACTCTCAATTGTCCTTTGGCAACTTAGTCACAAACAAAGAAAAAAATATATGGCAACATGTTTCATGCGGTTGTGCAATATGGGATTGGCACATACATATGTAGCACCAACACTATTATAATAAATGATAGGTGTTAGGGACAGTGGAGCTTGGAGTTTGAATAACAGGTGATTGATCCAATTAAGTTCAACAATATAAGAGGCAATGGCTCAGTGCTCTGCTTCTATAGAGGAGCAAGCAACAGTGTGTTGCTTTTTGGATCTCCAACTGATGGGAGTTGCACTAAGGAAAATAATATAGGTTATAGTGGATCGACGATCATCAATATCACCTACCCAATCAACGTCTGTAAAGGCATGAAGGTGGGTAGAGGATTGAGCGCCATATAAGATGACCATGGTTAATTGTACCTTTGAGATAACATAGGAAATGTTTAACTGCATTCTAATGAATAGCGGTTGGTCAGTGTATGAATTGAGATAGTTTATTAATGGTAAAAGAGACTTCTGGACAAGTGAGTGATAATTATTAAAGTGAGCCAATAACTTGACGGTATTGAGTAGCATCAGTGAGAGAACTACCATCATTCAGTTTCAATGTTTCAGAAGAGGAGAGTAAGGTGGACACAGTATTGACATCCTGCATATTAGTCTTAGTAAGGAGGTCATGAATGTACTTATGTTGAGATAGGAAGAGGCTACGTATGGTGGTACAGCCTTCTACTCCTAGAATATATAAGAGGTTGCCAAGATCTTTAAGAGAGAACTGTTGAGCTAGTGTAAGAATGAAGTTATGGACTTATGATGTAGAGGAGCCAGTGATGATAATGTCATCAACGTATACAAGTGAATACATAGTGTGAGTTGCATAACATCGAATAAAGAGAGAAGAATCACAAATAGAGTTTATAAAGCCTGTGTGAAGAAAAAATGTATAGAGTTCATGGTACCAAGCACATGGAGCTTAACGAAGACCATATATGGACTTTTGTAATTTATAGACATGTCTTGGAAATTGGGTGTTGATGAAGCCCGATGGTTGTTCTATGTAAACATTATATTTAAGAGTCCCCTTCAAGAAAGCATTATTGACATTGAGTTAGCATATAGACCAACCATTAATGATTACAATATTTAAAATTAAGGGGACAATGTCCAGTTTCACAACGAGGTTGAATGTCTTATGAAAGTCTATGCACGGTCGCTGATGAAACCCTTTAGCTACTAAATGGGCTTTATATCGAGCTACAAAGCCATCAAGGTTGTGTTTAATATGAAAGATCCATTTACAACCAATTATATTTTAGGAAGGATAAGGTGGTACTAAAGTCAGTCCAGGTGGAGTTCTTAACCAAAGTAGCATATTCAATGCTCATCGGCTTGACACCACTCTTAGTGCTTTTGAGCTTGAGTGACAGTGGTTGGTTCAGTTGGGGAGGGGAGTGGGTAGTTGTGTGAAGGTCAAAGATGGCTTTTAGCTTAAAGATGTTATTTTTAGATCATGTTTGAATGGTGCGAGATGGAGAAGAGACAGGATTTAGATTACTTACCTGTAAAGAGTGTACGAGATCATGCCTTGGTCCATGCATAGAATCAATAGAGGCTCTACACCTGGCAGGCTGCTAGTGATTGGAAAACGGAGATGATGTGTCATGTTGGGTGATATGCTACTAGTTAGGTGGTGCATCTTAAGAATGCATGGTAGTTAGAGAGAATGGTAAGCCAAGGGATGGTAAGGGCTAAATGGAGGGAGGTGTTTCGATGGAAATGTCAAGAGGTGGTCTGGTGTTTATGAGTGTAGGGGAGAATTTGAGAAATCATTACTAGAAGGGGATGGAAAATGATTGTGTATGCAACTAATTCTGAATGGTGGTAGGGAGCTTATAAAGTGTTTTAGCATTTGATTGTGCAAAAAGGGAGACTTTTTCTATAAATACAACATGGCAAGAGACATAAACGCAATTTGTTTAAGGATCAAGACAAAGATAAGCATGATGTTTTATGGAGTAACCAATGAAGACATATGGTTTAAAGCAAGGTTACAATTTATAGGTAGTATAAGGGCGTAACCAAGGGTAGCACAAGCACCTAAATATTCGTAATTTATCATAGGTTGGTGCTTTACAAAAGAGGTAAAAATAAGGACTTTAATGATTGAGAGTTTTGGTTAGTATATGATTGATTAAATAGAAAACTACTTAAAAGGCAAGAGACTAAAATTTTAAAGGCATGGATGCATGATAAAGAAGGGTCAATGTTGTTTTGACAATATGTCGATGTTTGCATTTAAAGATTCCAATGTGTTCAGGTGTATGTGATGGTGGTTTAAGGTGTTGGATACAATAGTGGGTTAAAATATGGCCAAGAAAGGAAGCTTCTCCACTGCAATCTGAATAAACAGTTTTGATTTTGGTGTTAAAAAAGTTCTCAACAAGAGTTTTAAACCTAGTAAAGACTTGAGGAACCTCAAATTTATGTTTGAGTAAGTATAACCATGTGTACTTTATAAAGTAATCTACAAAAACAATATAGTAACAATGATGATTGAAAGAAGATAAATGAGCATGTCCTAAACATCAGTAAATAAAATTTTTAATGGTTTATTACAAGTGAGAGATGAGACAGTAAATGGAAGTTTGTGACTCTTATTACACAGACATGCATTACAATTAGCAAATGGAGATTTGGAAACATGAAGACCTTGAGAGGATAGACTATTGTTAAGAACTTGAGGGGCTGGGTGGCTTAGATGACAATGCCACTCTAAGTTAGAAGATAGGTAGGGCTGGAGAGATAGTGGTTGTGTAAGTCTTAAGTGTGTTGTTACTGGAGGATTTTGATGTTGGCCAAACATAGAGATTCCCTTTATTCCAGCCACAAACCAAAGAATGCCCTCGTGTTCAGATCATTCACAAGAAAATAATCAAGAAAAAATTCAATTTAGGTGTAATTATGAGAATAAAATTGAGCAATTGAAATTGAGTTTATTGAAATTTGTGATGCATATAAAATATTTTTCAAAAGAAATTTATTAGTTGGTACGGCAAGTATATTAGATCTAGTATAAGATATAGGAATTGTTTTACCATCCCTAACTATAATATCCTCCGTACTACCATATTCTGAGTGAATGGAGAGATTTTGAAGATCAGATATCATATGGTGTGATGCACCGGTATCCATTATCCAATTATTATGACATTGTTTAGTAGACATATAATTTACTTAAGGTCAAGTTTAGAATCGAGAACGATAAGTGCGAGCAGAGTGACCTTATTTATCACAAAGTTGACAGACAATTCCAGAATTGCCATTAAGGGTAGGAGGATGCCATTGATTATAAATGAATGATTGTGATTCGTTTGGTCTGTAATTTCCATATGGGGTAGAACCACATCTGCCACCATATGTAGGTTGTGGATTGTAGTTTTTGTACGAACCTTATTATTGAAAATTCCTAGTGTTGGCAAAAGAGTTATTTTATTGTCCACGTCCATGTCCCTTTCAATTGGAATGTTCTTATTATATTGTGTTGTGATTGGAGTACCTCCCTTTTTCACTTCTTCGCATTGGAGAAATGCTTCATAATCTAGTAGTTTGTCATAGAGTTCTTCAAAGGTAATTGGAGAGTCTCGGGCTCGAATGGCAGAAGCAAGTGGTGTATAAGATGAGTTGAGGCCATTCAAAACATGTATAACAAGAGCACCATCATCTATTAGATAACCACTAAGTTCAAGATCATCAGTTATAGTCTTTATTCCCTGCATATATTCAGCAATTATTTTTCCTTCTAAACTAATATTAGTGAGAGAGAGTCAAAAAGTCCAAGCTTATGAGTATTAGAATGATTTGCATAGGCAGATTTGAGTTTATCCCATGCTTGATCAGAAGTTGAACAATGTGATATAATCGATTGTGTAACACCTGTACATGAGACTCGAATTGCATGAAGGAGTAGCTTGTCTTGTCGAAGCCAAAAGAGGTAGTATGGATTAGAAATCTGTTGGATAGATTTAGAGTCTTTAACGTACTATGAGGGACATGGGTATGTGCTATCTAGAAATCCTATAAGTCTATAGTTGAAAAGAAGATTCTCAAACAAAGATTTCTAGGTAGTATAGTTTCCACTTTTAGAGAGTTTAATGGGAACCTGAATTGAGTTTATAGTTATAATAGAAAGTGTTTAATTGGTTGTAGATGTTCCTGATAAAGTAACTTATGGTGAGAGATAATAAGAAGGTAAGGATTCAAAGTTTGACAAGCTTGCAATTTTCATAGTGACGGCTTGATGTTTTAGAGAAATAAAGTAATAGTATTGGCTAGGTTTTGGACAAGGATCAGAAGCTTTCTATAGCTAGTGCTCTGATACCATAAAGACTTTATGAAATATTGTGATTATTATGTTTTATTCATTCGTATGCAGTACAAATATATATAGTGATGAATAAGCTAAATAAGGAAGCTAATATCTGTATACTTACATAAAGAAAAGTTGATTAAATCATGTCCTACGATTTAATGTTATATCATAGGAATTATTATGTATTAGTGCTATTAGAGACATGGTTGAATCTTCTTGAATTCAACTTGCCCTACTTCCCCTATTCTCTAAATTTAAGCTTTAATTATCAATTAACATGATAATGAAGGTTTATCCTAACTACTTTTAAGATAGGTGTTGGAGTTTCGATTGAAATTTAGGAAAGAAGGGTTAGGAATTAGGTTTTTCTTTTCTTCCTCCTTTTCTTCTCCACTCTTCCACATTTTTTTCTCCTTTTTTTTGTAGAGATTGTTCTTCTTTTTTTATATATATTAAGACATATGTTATAGTAAAATCTCTATTTTAACACAAACAATTAATAAAAATTTCCTTATTGACCCTTTTCATATTCATGTAATATTCATACCCTCTAGTTAATTTAATTAATACTTATCAACCAAAATTTCATGCACATGAAAATACAATGCATGCATGTTATGGGCATGTAAATCTCATGCACGTGGATTCACGACTAGTTATTATATTAATATTAAGAGAAAAAGACATAAACCTCCCTGAGGTTAGGCCTAATTTACATTTTAAAATCTCCTATTTCAAAATCGAATATTAACCTCCCTACAATTTCAAAATCGAACACTTAAGGACTTTTATTGACTTTTTTATAAAAAATTACCATTATACCCTTATCTTCTGTAAGAGCAAATGACATTAACCTCCCTAAAATTAGGCGTAATTGACATTTCAAAATCTCTTATTTCAAAATTGAATATTAACCTCCATATAGTTTCAAAATCAAACACTTAAGGACTCTTATGGACTTTTTTTACAAAAAAAATGATTATTATACCCTCATTTTAACATATACCTTCTCTAATCCCATTACATATAATCCATAGTATTTACCCCAAAGTTTATGTTTGAATAACAATGAGAATTGATGAAATTACTTTTAAAATATACATTTATAATTTTTTTAAAAAAAAATTAGTTTATAAAAATCATTTATTAATATTTCTTAAAAAAATTTAAAAAAAGTTTAAAATAATTTTTATGGATCTAAAAATTTTACAATCAATCCATATACATTTAATAAAAAAATAAAAATTTTCTAAACAAAAAAAAATATTTTAAAAATTAAAAGTTAAAAAATTTTTAGATTTACAAAAATTAAAAGGAATTACTAATTAATAATTTTTAGATCTATAAATAAAATTTTAATTTTTTTAAATTTTTTTAAAAAATAAAAAATTGAAGAAAGGTAAATGCTAGGGATTTTATATAATAAGGTTAGAGAAAATATGGTATGAATTATACGTAATGGGATTAAAGAATACATATGTTAAAACAAGGGTATAATAGTCATTTTTTATATAAAAAAAGTCAATAAGAGTCATTAAGTGTTTGATTTTAAAATTATATGGAGGTTAATATTCAATTTTGAAATAAAAAGTTTTGAAATATCAATTAAGCCTAATTTCAAGGAGGTTAATGTCATTTACTCTTATAGAAGACAAGGGTATAATGGTCATTTTTTACAAAAAAAAAAAAGTCAACAAAAGTCCTTAAGTGTTCGATTTTGAAATTGTATGGAGGTTAATATTCGATTTTGAAACAAGAGGTTTTAAAATGTAAATTAGGTCTAACCTCATGGAGGTTAATGTCATTTTCTCTAGTATTAATGTATGTATAATAGTGTTTTAGCTAAAGAAATAATATTAAGTAATTACTATATTTTTTTTAATTTTTTAATGGTTTGAAAAATAATAGTCTAAGTGATTTAAGATAAAAAAAAATATGATTTGAAAAAAAATACTTTGAGTGACTTAAGATAGAAATATACGTAAAATATAAATACTTTTAGAATTTGAGTTGTATTGAAATATGTATAATAGTATTTTAGTTAAAAATTAATACTAATTAACTAATGTAAATACTTTATTTTCAATAAAAAAATTAGGATTTTTCATAATTTGATACATTATATTTAAGGATGAATATTCAAATATAAAAGTGAACACTTGTCAAATTTTTTGTTTAATAACTTTAGAACTCAACATTTAATATATATATATATATATATATATATATATATATATATATATATATATATATATATATATATATATATATATATATATATATATATATATATAATTTAAAAATGAATTTTAAGATATAAATACTTTTACATTTTTTTAAAAACAATTACAGGTGTAAATATTATAATTATTTAATTATTAATTATAATTTAAAATAATATTTATGCAATCATGAAATATAAAAAAAATTAATTATATACATTTAATTTAAATGAAATTATTTATTATTGGTTATTTTTAATAAAGGTAAAATAGTCTAAGTAAAAAATAAATATGAATCAACCATCAACTGACGGAAAAAATCCAAAATAACATTTATCAAATCCAAAGTTGTTTCAAATAAAAACAATTATTAGCTGCTGATTTTGAAGTTTTACCAAACACTAGAATTCCAATTGATTGAGGAAAATCTTTATCAGCTAAACCAAACACTCCCCTATCGTAAAATGATTGAAACTTAATTCAATTAATTTTTAAATTCTTTTAAAGTGTGTTTGGTTCAAATAAATTATACAAAATTTTATGAAATTCATTTTCAAATTCATATGAATGTGTTTGGTTTAAATAAAAACTTTATAAAATTCATTTCTAATGCTTTTTTTTTTTTAAGAAATTCATTTCCAATTCTAACTTATTAATTTTATGAAATCATTTAATACATAATTTATTTTTATTAATAAAATGTGTTTGGTTAAATTGTAAATGAATTTTATTTAAAATTTATTTTAAAATTAAATAAATTTTTAAATAGAGTTGAATCAAACAAATAAGGTTACACTGCAGTTTATTATAATCAGATAATGTTATAATTTTTTTTAGGCATAATACATATATGGCTCCCTATAATTGTCACTTTTTATCAGTTTGACACCTTAACTTATATTTTTGTCATTTTGACACCTTAATTTGGCTAAAATGTACTATGTTGCACTAATATGATGACATAATGGATTTATCACCCCTGTAATTGTTACTTTTTGTCTGTTTGACACTTCTACTTGTAGTTTTTGATCAGTTAAACTCTTATGATGTGGTATATATTGATTTGCTATTTCATGCCATGTGTGCTGATAGGGGTTTCAAAATTACATTTTAGCCAAGTTCAGGTGTTAAAATGGTAAAACTATAAGTTGAGGTATCAAACTGATAAAAAGTGACAAATACATGGGATTCTAGGCGGCGGGGTTTAGAGCGAACCCAAGTGTTTGGCGACCATGACACTGTGTGGGCTCAAGGCCCACTAGGAAATACGATATAGGTCTTGGGCCTATTCAGAGATGGAGTCTCCACCCGGATAAAAGCCAGGATACACTATACAGCAACTGGATCCCACAGAGGTTCCCAAAAGCCATCATCAGAGATCGAGTTCAGAAACTAGGTATGAGCGTTTGAATGCTCACCCAACCTTGTGGTTGGCCTCCATTTTTGTTTTGCATTTTATTACCATTTAATTATTTCCTCATTTACATTCAAAGTTGCATTGGCCTTTATTTTCTTTCCAAGTTTTATAGTTAAGTTCAAGTTTGCACATTAGTCCAATTTCATGCCTTTGAATCCCAACATTCAGCAGAAATAAAATAAATAATAATTTACAACCATACATTAGAAATTAAATGGGGGAAAGGGATTAAGGATTACAACACTTTTAGGCAAAATAAAAGAATAATATACAAAAAATAACTTAAATATATACTGAAAGTAAACCAATAATAAACAATAAAAATGATGGTATAAAAGGGATAGCTAATGAAAGCGACTACTTAATGATGTAAATCACCAAGTAATTCTTGGAAATAACACACAATTAGTCCTTCCCTTCGAAAATGAAATCGCAAATAACAACACTTACAAAGAGATGCTATAAAAGGGGTTTTCATGTTATGAACTAAGATAAATCATCAAATGATCAAAATGAGCGTCATCATGCAATGAGATAGCCATGTTTGAAGTCAAAAGACACATATTAAAGTGGACATTGTGATAAGCATTAGTAGAAAAGTAAAGCTAAAAGTCGGTCGACCTATCAAGGTGGCAATCGCCTCATTGATGAGGCGACGCCTCATCAACAAGGGCCCCTAATATTTCTAAGGCAAAAAGAGCATATAACACATATAAACAAAAGAGAGAAACTTCCTGGAGACCTATCAATGGGGCGATTGCCATTGACAAGAGGCAATACCTCTATGAAGAGGCGTCGCCTGATCAATAAGCCGATTCCGACTCTCAAATGTTTAAACTTCTACTTTAAGTAATAGTACATGCACATACACACTCTACAAGCATCAAACTACAACTACATGCAAAAGTCTTCAAAGATCACATCAATAAATGAGATATTAAGCAAGATAAACTAGAGATAAACCTAAAATATACTAATAACTTAGTTACACACAAGCAAGAACACACAAAGTGATGCACATGTTAAGTTTAAGTGCAAGTTTTCTACCAAAATGAGAGGCCCTCTGTCACGACCCAAAAAAGGGGGGCCATGACCAGCGCTAGGGAACGGGAATTCTTTCGAATCCAGAACCCATAGCAAGCCTAAAAAAATAAAAGCATGCAATATAATAAAATAAATAAAATATTTATGCAGCGAAAATTAAATCTCGAATATAAAATAATAATTCTTTAACTCATTTAATAACATAAATATCCATCTCATATATAATAAAATTTTTTAGTACAATTTTCGCTTTAATATTCTGAAATTTAAATCTCATACGTATATAATTATAAATACAACTCACAACAGATTAAAGTACAATAACTACTACAGTGTCTAGAATACTAAATAAAATCAAGTAAGTAGTTTACATAATAAAGCTGAAGCAGAAGAAATCCGACGTACAGGCCTGCTACTGAGGTCTGAGGACGAAGACTCTCCCGAAAAATATCAACAGAGGTGAGTCAGACCTCACTAAGTGAATTGTTATAATATATATGCATGCATAACTAAATGTCAAATGCAGAAACTCAATAGAATATATATAATCAATATATATACAGGCAAATACACATAAATGTTGAAATCACTTTATATATAATACTGAAAATATATCAGTTTAAGAAGGATCAAATAGAACCCTAAATGATCGTAACCTCAAATAGTAATAAACAACACTCTAGTTATACAGGCTCACTTATTCCAAATAAATTCACTTATTCCATTTGGATAGTAAACTAGCCCCGAGACACTAAGTCAACCGAGCTCCAGCAGTCTAACTGTCAGTGTGATTGGCCCCGAGACACTTGGTCAACCGAGCTCCAGCAATCACACTCTCAAATCACATCTCACATTAATCAAATCAAATCAATCAAGTCATAATCCACAAATAGGTTAGTAATTTAACCTAAATTCTATCGTCGTACCGGTACGTACTCGATCCTAATGCTGCCCACTAGGAAGCACGTTCTATCGATATCCTTCATTAAAATAAACTCATACATTCGTAAAATAAATGATGCATGATATTAATTTAAATGGCAATATAAACCATATATATACTAGAAATATACCAAAAATAAACTAAGTATATTTCGAGTTTACATATGTCAAATAAATTCAGTTCAATTATAAAATAAACCATATATATATTTAAAATAATTTGGGTATAAATCAAGAGTAAAACATGCACTTATTTCAAAGTATACCAAAAATATACTAAAAATATACCTAAAATATACTAATCACAAGACGAGTCCGACGGGCCTAGTCCACTAGACCTCAGTCTTGGCGCAACTAACAATCAAATCACAATACGAAATCAGAACAAATCTAACTTAACTTCTAGAGACTTGATCTAGAATTCTAGACACATACAGATACATAATCAGACCTGATGTCATGTTTTACGAGAAGTCTACCAAAAATTCGACAGAACCTCCTCTGTAAAATGGACATCTCTCTACTTAGAAAGTAGAGCCGGTCTTGCAAGAAAACACACTTCGAAACAGAATATTCTCACAATTCCTCAGTCAGACCTCAAACTACAATTCCCGCTAATCGAGGTTCACAATTCTCAAGATATACACAAAATATATTAAAATTTCATAAATATCAAAAATACCCTTTATATACCAAAACATAACAATTTAAATATTTAAACACTAAAAATAATTATTTAACTAACAATTTCTTAAAAACCCTAATATTAATATAATATTATTAAAAATCGATAATAACTCGATAAATTCACAAATATTAATAGAAATTCATTTTATAAATCCAAATTACTTCATTTTCCCAAAAACATATTAAAAATTACTAAAAACCCATTTATTTACAAAAATAGTATATTATATATAATTTGAAAATAATTTTCAAAAAATAGTTTTAATTAGTTAAAAATAGTAAATAATTTGTAAAAATCATTTTTATACCTCAAATAATTATTAAAACTAATTAAACTTAATACTCACCTAATATTACTATCAAATTACCAACATACCCCTAATATATATAAATTCACATAATATACTATAATTATTCAAATTTCACTAAAAATTATATAATTACTCTAAAATTATTTTCTCAACATATAATTCAATAAAATAAATAATTATACTCAATTAACCAATTAATTTTAACAAAATACATATTTAACCTTAATTTCCAAAATTCACATAAATTAAATAAAATTATATTAATTACAAAAAAATTATAAATTAAATTCTATAACTATTTTCAACCACCATAAACCCTAAAAATCATAATTTCACAATTTATTTAATTAATTTACGAAAATTAGAAAATAATAATAAAATAATCAAAAATTCATAAAAATCAAAAAAAATTCCAAAAATTCCAGAGTGTAGATTAAGCTACTAGAATCAACTTTTGTAAAGGAATTAAGCTTGAATATCAAAAATCAAAGTTCAAATAAATCAAGAAACAAAAGAGGCCGAAATTGAAATCAAGCTCAAATCCTTACCAAATCGAGTTTTCAAGCTAAAGGAAGCTTGGAATCGGCTTCTATGGAGTTCTAGGAGCTCAACAGCACCGAAATCACCGGCATTTGGTAGTCAAAAAGTTGGTGAACGGCAAAGAGGATGGTTTTGACAATTTTTGGCTTCACATGTTGCAGACAGCGCTGGAGAAGATGACAGAGATGGCAGAGCTGCTAGAGACGATGGTGGCACGCTGGGAATATTTTCAAAAATATTTTAAGCATAATTCATTAATAAGACATGCTTATAGTTTAAAATATACAGAAAATAACCAAAAATAAACTTAAGTAATAATTAAACCATTATGTATATTTAATCAAAATAAAACATATATTTCTAAAATCATGCACCCTAGAGCACATATATATATATATAATAGTAACTCACACTTAGTGCGCTCCTTGATATAGGTCTGATGGGCCTGGGCCACTAGGCCTCGGTCTCGGTGCAACTAAACAAACAAAAATAACAGACATCAGAATAAACCTAACAAAAATCCTAGAAACTCGATCTAGAATATTAGACACAAAAACAGAATTAGGGTTCGACCGAACATCATGTTTTACGAGAATTCTACCAAAAATTCGACAGAACCTCCCCTGTAAAATGGACATCTCTCTACTCAAAGAGTAGAGCCGGCCCTGCAAAGAAATGCACTTCGAAAAACAGACACAAAAACACATCCACAACCCCTCGGTCGGACTCCAAACTACAGTCTACCGACCGGGGTTCACAATCACAGAATAATTATAAAAAAAATATCAAAAATACCCTTATATCATAGAAATACATTTTATAAGTAGAAATTACGTAATTAACCTTAAAACACAATAAAAACCGATAAAACTCATTTTATTAGAAAAATCGTATATTATATATAATTGAAAATAATTCACGAAAAATAGTTTTAATTAATTAAAAATACTAAATAATTTATAGAAATCATTTTTATACCTTAAATAATTATTAAAACCAATTTAATTACATTTTTAGTCAATTTAGGGTAAAATTATCAAAATACCCCTATATATATAAATATACTAAAATTACTCCAAAAATTCACCAAAAATAGTATAATTATCCAAAATTAATTATCTCAACATATTTATCAATAATATCAATAAATAAACTCAATTAACTAATTAATTTTAATTAAAAACACAATTAACTCTATTTTCCAAAAATTACATAAACTAATTAAATTCAAAATAAATACATAGAAATTCATAAAAATTCCAAATAAATTCCTATAATTCATTTTAACACCTATATTTATCATAAAACACAATTTCATAATTTATTTAATTAATTTTCGAAAATTAGAAAATAAAATTAAAATATTCAAAAATACCCAAAAATCAAAATAATCTCCAAAAATTCTACAAAAATTCATACATGTAGATTAAGATAAGGGGAACAACATTTGTGAAGGAATTTTTCACCAATAAATCAAATTGAAGTTCAAAAAAATCAAGAACCCTAATAGGTCGAAATTGCAAAATCGAAACCTAAGCAAATCAAGACCATTTTAAGTGAAACAAAGCTTGGAATCACACTCACCGGAGCTCAAGGAGAAGAAAGAGACTAGCGGTGTCAAAAATGGTGGCCAAAAACATCATGATCGACGGTGGCCAAAGTTTCAGCTTCCCGAGCTAATTTCGGCCAAAACTCGACGAAATAGGGCGCTGCTGGCGGTGGAGAAGGCTGGGGAAGGAGGTGGCACGCCGGGAGGCACACCGATGGCAAGGAAACTGGATGGCAGCGACCGGAACAGTGAGGGAAGTGATCGGGAGTGAGGGAGAAGCTTCAATGGCAAAGTTGTAAATAAATCAAACTTTAATTTTTGTTTTAATATTAAATGTATATATGTATATATATATACTTTACACTATATATTAAAATAATATAAAATCACACACATTAAATATACACCACACACATATAATTTAATATTTTAATAATTTAATATTAAATAAAAATAATTAAATAACAATAAAACTAATAAATAAATAATAAAATAATAGGGTAATTAATCAAACCCTAATTAAATAAATAAGTACACATATATATGTTATTTAGTATTTTAAAAATATATATGAGTTCATGCAAGTCCGTAAATCTAATTAAAATAATTAATGGTAAATTATTTACGTGAAAATTTCCCCGAAAATGCAAGTCCCGGGAAAATTTTACGTAAAGCACTTAAAATAATATACAATAATTAAAATAAGTTTTAAATACATATCAACTCGTAAAAATATCATAATATATATACAAAAATTATTAACACTACATATCCCGATGAAATATTAAAACATTTAAAAACACGGGATATTACAAAAACCATGGCCTCCCCAATAAAATGGCAAATGTCACCGGGATATCAATCACATGCAAGTCAACCCAGACTTCTATAGGTCTCGTTTTAACCAATGCCCTGAAAGTTCCTTCTACAGACCTTTTGGTGTCATCATAAGCCTTAATAACTACCTCAGAAGGCTTTAAGTTAGCCACCGTCAACCCTAACTATGGTAGAATCTTCAACGGACACACATTGATGGCAGAACTGTTGTCGACCATCACACAGTAGGTCATTTTCCCTTTCACCTCAGCCTTGATAAATAGTGATCCCTCCCTTCTAGAGGCAAATCATCATTGGAAAATATTATCATTCCTTGAGGGATTTCCATTAGTAATTGGACCATCTGCTCCAGAGTAGAATTAGTGGAAATCTTTTTCTCATATAGTACTAGAACCATGGCTTCCTTGTGATCCCTAGAATGCATAAGTAATTCCCAGACATTGGCAATGGTCTCTTTGCTTTGTTCTATCTCCTTTCCCTTCTCTGCACCTCTTACCTTTTTAGGCTTAGACTTGGCAGCCTCGGGTTCCTCTCTTTTTTCTTCGACCTTCCCCATAAACTGACTTGGCTTACACCCCTCATTGTCCCACAGGTCAACTTGCTCTTCGCTCTCATCATCGAAACTCCATATGTCCAAGACATGCACCTGCAACTCCATGGGTTGTTTATTTAGTTTCAGACTTTCATGTTTGGTTTTAGGGAATTGTGGGAGATATCAACAAAGGAGTTTAGGACTTGCTCTTTTGTTAGGCTAGAGTTAACCATTAAAATGGGCACATTTGGTGGTGGTACATTTTGGTAATTGGGTAATGGGTTAGTTTGGATGTTTGGTTTTCTATTTTCTGGGTTGGTAATTTTGCATGAATCTATTAAGTCTTGGATTTCATGCTTTAACCGGGCACAACTATCTGTGTCACGTCCGATGGTCTAATGAAATTTATAAAAAAGCTTTAGGTTGGCTCCAGGCAAGGGTTGTTATAAAGGTAAAGGTCGTAGCAGGTTTTTCTCAATAAGCTTATCAAGGACTTTAGACATGGGATGTCCCAGATTTGAAAATCTTTGAGGCTGTCTAACTGCACTAACTTATACATTGTTGCTTGGTGGTCAAATGGCATGAATCTAAACATTACTGCTTGAGCTAGCCCCCTCTTTGCCCCCAGATCCTCTTCTAAATAATTTCTTCTCTTGAGCCAAATCTGACTCCTTCTGGACCCCAAATCTGTACAATTCTTCAAAGCTTCTGATTCCTAGATCCCTCAATTTCTTAGACAATACTGGAACGCACCCTTCTATTACCAAGACTAATTGGTCTGACTCAGTAGGCCTATGCCTCATTAAGGATAACTTTCCCCTCCAACGAGTCAAGTAGTCAGCAAAAGGCTTATTAAAGTTCTATTTGGTATTCTGTAAATCTCTCAAGGACACCTCTATTTGAACATTAATATCATATTACTTAATAAAAGTGGCACACAATTCTTTCCAATCTGACTACACATGTGATTCCAAGGTATAGTACCAACGGATTGATGCTTCCTCCATCGAAATAAGGAACTGCTTGATAATTTAGCTCTCAGTTAGCTCGGTAGCCTTCATATAGGTCACATACTGCTTCAAATGCAAATAGGGATCCTCGGTGCCAATATACTTCTTCATGTCAGGGAATTTAAACTTACGAGGCAGCAGTTCATCACCCTTTTCCAGAAGCAGATTATAATCTAAAGGAGTGACCATACCCTTCTCCTTCATCATCACCTACATCTGGCTCATCACCTTGGTCATGTTCTTAGCCCACTCAATTTAACCCACATCTAAATCTGGGATGACATTTCTTTAATTCGTTGGATTGGCTAACACTATCACATTATCTTCTTCCCTGCCTCTAATTGGTATTTCCTCATTAAGATCCACCGAATCGATTGGTCGTGCATTAGATGGCTATGCTGGCTGACTCTCCCTGATAAGCTTAGTAATTTCCCCCATCATTTCTCTCATCATAGCCCTAGTTCTGCCATTACTTCATCTTTTAACTATGCCCCAAATGCTTCTGGATCTAATCCTCCTACCATTCTTATTTTTGAATTTCTGACCATGCGACCTGAACTAGTTCAGACCCACCCTACTGAACTTGAAGGATCTATAGTGCTGCAAAATTGTTAGTTAGAATGATGCATGACATGTATGCATGATATGCAATTTTGTTTTATTTTAAGAATTTAAGAAATAAATAATCACACAAAAAGACGCACAATACCAAAACATGAAGCTTAAACGTGTAAACTTTTGCCCTTATTTCTCCCATACACGTATTCAATGGAGTATCTTGTCCTAGAATTTTTTGCCTGGGTTTTAATTATCAGCTGGGGATAATAAAATCGTCGTATGCAAGAACACTCTCAAAATGATTCAGACAAGTAATGGTTCCTTTAAATAAAGCTCGAGTCCACTTTCTATGAGCCAAGATCCTTAGCACCATAAACTTACTTGTCAAGGCCCATTTGAAATGGGTTATGAGTAGGCATGAGAGGCCTTTATTGACTGGCTTGTTTATAATAGGCTTTGGTTGGACATGCGGGCCTATTTCACTTTGGACTGCTTAGTGATGGGCTCAAGATTTATTTTAAGGGTCCATTATATGGCATAATACACATGCATGTGGGAAAATTCCTAAGGATAGTTGCTAGGTCATTATATGGGCTTGAGTCTTAGGTAAAAAGGCTTTGGCTCCCATAACGATATACATCCATATATGTCTCCCCACTCAAGGGTCAAACAATGTGGATTAGTACGTGTCGTGATTGACAATAATCAAATATTCCACCACTAGGTTTAAGTGAAACATAGGTAGCAAAGCACTGATTATTGTTGAGTTTATTCGGGGACTAAAGTGCTCATTGTGTGCAAAATGTGTAGTGAATGCATAAATGCAGGAAGAAATAAGAAAATAATTAAAGATGATAAAAAGCAAAACATTGGAATTAGTTTCTCTATCCCTAGTGGAGTCGCCACTATAGGCGGTGGGGTTTAGCGCCCGCCCAAGTGTTTGGCGACCACTTCACTATGTGGGCTCGAGGCCCACTAAGAAATACGACATAGGTCTTGGGCCTTTTTGGAGATGGAGTCGCCACCCGAATAAAAGTTGGGACAAACTATACAGCAACTAGATCCCACGGAGGTTCCCAGAAGCCGTCATCAGAGATCGGGTTCAAAAACTAGGTATGAGTGTTTGAATGATCACCCAACCTTGCGGTTGGCCTCCATTTGTGTTTTGCATTTTATTACCATTTAATTATTTCCTCATTTACATTCAAAGTAGCATTTTCCTTCATTTACTTTCCAAGTTTTATAGTTAAGTCCAAGTTTGCACATTAGTCCAATTTCATGCCTTTGAATCCCAACATTCAATAGAAATAAAATAAATAATAATTTACAACCATACATTCAAAATTAAATGGGGGAAAGAGATTAAGGATTACAATGCTTTTAGGCAAAATAAAAGAATAATATACAGAAAATAAATCAAACATATACTAAAAGTAAACTGATAATAAACAATAAACATGATGGTATAAAAGGGATAGCTAATGAAAGTGACTACTTTATGATGTAAATCACCAAGTAAGTCCTGTAAATAACACACAATTAGTCCTTCCCTTCGAAAACGAAATCGCAAATAACAAAACTTACAAAGAGATGCTATAAAAAGGGTTTTCATGTTATGAACTAAGATAAATCATCAAATGATCAAGATAAGTGTCATCATGCAATAAGATAGCCATGTTTAAAGTCAAAAGACACATATTAAAATGGACATTGCAACAAGCATTAGTAGAAAAGTAAAGCTAAAAGTGGGTTGACCTGTCAATATGGCGATCACCTCATCAACAAGGGCCCCTAATATTTATAAGGCAAAAAGAGCATATAACACACATAAACAAAGGAGAGAAACTTCCTAGAGCCCTGTCAATGGGGCAATCGCCTCATTAATAAGGTGAAAGCCTCATTGACAAGAGGTGACGCCTCTATGAAGAGGAGTCACCTGATCAATAGGTCGATTTTGACTCTCAAACATTTAGACTTCTACTTTAAGTAATAGTACATGCATATACACACTCTACAAGCATCAAACTATAACTACATGCAAAAGTCTTAAAAAATCACATCAATAAAGTGAGATATTAAGCAAGATAAACTACAGATAAACCTAAAATATACTAATAACTTAGTTACACACAAGCAAGAACACACAAAGTGATGCACATGTTAAGTTTAAATGCAAGTTTTCTACCAAAATGAGAGGCCCTCAGAGATGTTTTTGATTATGATCCTAGTTAGGATGTGATATCCACTTTTGACACAAGCTTCTTCCTTCTTCTCTTAGCAAATGGACTTTTCCTTGCTTCAATCTCTCCTTCTTCGTTGGGACATTTTTTCTTTCTTCCTTTTCTTTTCAGAGCCCTTCCCTCTCTTTTTTTTCCTCACAAATCTTAATGGTCCTCCTCCTCTCTTTTTCTCTCTCTTTTTCCTTTTATTCCTCTAGCTCATCATGAGCCTTTATAGTCTTTTGTTCCCCAAAAATCTCTTTCTCATGCAAGAATCAAGTCTGAAGGGTGGGGCCCACACCACTTGACCACCATGGTTGCAGCTGCATTTAATATAGCTACAAGTGGGTTGTCATAGAGGCGGCGCCTCTTTAATTAGGTGATCACCTCTGAGGTGATCACCTCATTGGTAGTTGCCAAAGAGGCGATCGCCTCATTGCATTGAGGCGACACCCCTTTAACCTGGGCCTGTGCTAGGCCAGGTGGGCTTGGGCTAATTTTGGATAGTTGGGCTAGGTTTTGGGCTTTTTAGGCTTTAGGTTTTCAAGTCCACCTTCCATTAGAGATTCAAGCTTCATTTTCATGTCCAAGTTTTACATTCTCATCAATGGGCTTAACAACAGGCCGGTCAAACTGAGTATCCCTAATTGGTCTCCTAACATGGGCCGACCGAATTGGGTGTCCATAAGGATCATGTATATATTATATTTTTTTTTAATATAAACAGTCGATTTGGAATCAACCTACCCTAAACAATGCAAAATATTAAATCCTATCTTTCTTCGGGGCTTAACTAACTAAAAATAACTTTTTCTCTATACCAAAAGTTCACAATATCATATACCTATACGCTTAGAGATATAAACTTTATAGGGGTGATTACTGGTTAATCATCCCCTTTTCTCTTTACTTTTCTAGTTTCATATCAATAATAATAGCCATAGATAGTGTTTGATAATCACATTATCTATGTGTGTTTTGTTCCTCTTTTTTTTTCGCATAAGGCCTTACAAATCTTCTCTCCACTATCTCACCTAGATTTTCCTCATCCTAGACAGTTAGATGGTTGTTGTTCTAACAACTCTCTCTTATCTGTGTTGTTATCATTTTGTCTATAAGAGGAGGCTATACTCTCTTGTCAAATAGTTAATTCTTAGCTTGAAGTTGTTTCTATACTATTTGGATATATTAACCATTGTTAGTCCAAGATATACTCAACTCAAGCAATATCAAATTGATGACAAGCACCAGGTAGATGATTACCAGGTTGTTGTTGCTGTTGTTGCTGCCACTCCATGGCTGCCTTTGTGATTTTTTCCACTCTTCAGGGTTTTTTTCATGTTGAGAAGAAATTATTTTAGGCCTAACCCATGTTTAAAGCCTTTGTCTCCAATTACTCTTTATTTTGGGCTTCAATGTAATGCATTAAGTTTGCTTATTAATGTTATCTTTTATTGTTGTTGGAAGAAAAAAAACTAGCTGAAAATAAATAGAGAAAAAAATATCAAATTATTCAATGGAGTGCTTTGCTTTGACCATGAAATACATACGACAGAAATTTTTTTTTTTTTTTTTTTTGGTTTTGGCCTAACAATTTGGATAACCAAATCGCTAAAGCAAAATGTAAATTCACCATCATCTTGATTTATTTTGTCCAAATTAAAGATTCTTTATGGAAATTGTATACAATATAAGGAAATAGTCGATCAGAGGCTAGGAAAGACTGAAGTAAGTGATGATGTATAGCTTTTGTAGGCAGAATACAATGCCTTGCATTTTGATGGATCAAGAAACTCAACTCCATGGCTGCCTCCCTCAATCGAATGACTTACCACGTGCAACCCCTTTCCCTGCAACATCTTTATGAACTCAATTTGACGGTCCATCAATGGATATCTCCCCAGTCAACAAATATCCTGCACCCTAACTGCCCGATCTTCTCGACCGCCGCCTTTGAAGAACCCTCATCTGCCGTCGGATTGCAATACTCATGGTCACGGTCAGCGCCGATTGGCAGAGACAATTCCCACATCAGATCATTAGAACAAAGTGGTAGAATCTTATCATTAACCAGCCTCAACTCTGATTCAGTCCTCTTTGAACCCCCAAAGAATGGTTGGTGCAAAATTAACCCTTTGATCTTTATAGGCTCCAGATCATCAACTTTCTCAGCCACTCTTATCGCAGCCTGGTAAGCTATATTAGCTCCAGCACTTGCTCCCATAAGAAAACACTTGCTGAAATCAGCAAATTGTCTCAACCACTGATCTGGGCTGGTTTTAATATAGTGCAGTGCCTCCACAGCGTCCTCGTAGGCTGCAGGAAGACGGTGCTCCGGAGCAAGGCGGTACTCAATGGAGACAACAATAGCATTTAGTTCAATAGCAATATTAGCACAATAATTATGGAAAAATGTTGTAGCTGCACTGAAGAGAATGAACCCTCCTCCATGGAACCAAAATATGAGAGGAAGCTTGCTGCTGTTAGAAGAATCCGGTGAATGCTGGGGCAAGAAGAGCCTAGCCCATGTGTTATGTGAATGGTTGATGGTGATGTCTTTGGTGAGAATAGGAATAGGATGAGGTGGTCGAGGGGAGAAGTTTGGAATCTCCGGTAAGCGAGTAATGGCCGTGCCGTTGGCATTTGGGATGATGCGGAGGTGCTTGTAAGGATCTATGGTTCTGGATTTTGACGGTGGAGTCTGAGCTGCCATTATTATGAGCGGTTGCCGATCAGAGGTTTGTGTATATGTTCTTTCCTTTTCTACCTTTTAAATGGTCGATACATGTTATAAAGGCTTTTAATTTATCTAGGTGTCGGTTTGGTTTATTGATTTATTCAATTTTTAAATTAATAAAAAAGTTAAATAATTTTGAGAAAATCTTTTTGAACAACTTGTGTCAAAAATATTTGCCACGAATTAGTTAGTGCTAAAAATAATTATTTACATATTTTTTAGTATATCATACAAAAAAATTAAAAAAAAATAGAAAATTTTAGCATAATATTCTTATTTTCTATGAACATTTATTATCATAAATAAAATATAAGATAAATCATAAATGAAATAAAATATTAAAAAAAAAAAAAAAAAGCAATGGGAGGCATGTTGATGGGCACATTTATGGAGCTTTTTTTGGTCCTAAAGAATTTTATTCACGTTGATGAGCACATAAATTTTTTCTTTTGTCATATAAAAAAAGGTTTCGTATTGTTGAAGCATTTGATAATCAATTTTTTTTAATTCAAAAATAATTTTATGGATGTCAAACACTTTATATTATTAAATATTTTAAAATTAAATGAAAATAAATTTTAAAGATATAATTATGTAAAGTTCAACTCTTAAATTTTAAAATCAATAATACTTAATTTATTTGTGCAGAATTCAAATTCTCTATCCTTTATTTATAATCCTCAAAACAAATATTATATTTGAAGATATTTAAAAAAAGTTGTTTTTCTGATTTTAATTCATTGATTTTATCTATAATATTGAATGTTTCACAGCCTTCGATACATATTAAATCAATTCTCTAGTCATATTGAACTTAATTTTTAGGTGCCTTTTATTTAAAGATTATTTTTTTTTTAACACAATATGAAATTCTTATCATATAATCAAATAATTTATAAAAACTTATAGGAGTGGAAAAAAAACATACAAGTAAGTGTGAAAGGAAATAATATTTGTAGTGGAGATGACAACTTGCCCGTGCGGAAGGCTAAAATTGGTCCTTAATTAAATGTATAAGGCAATTATGCATCTAATCAAACCCGCAATTGTTGGGTGTGTTGCTTCCTTGAAGGGCCAGAGTAAAAAGATTTTGTAAAAAATGGAGAAAACGCGGCATGTTTAGCATCAGGATGACATTGTATCCAAGGACAAACCACAATTCAAGACTTGAAATATTTTAATGCAATTGTTCCGGTCCACTGATTTGCATCTAGAGTATGACTTTTTATGCCTTAGCTGATGCATCATTACTTGAATTTTGGAGCCCCAGACAAAGACTTGAATCGAATATATGTTGCATGCAAGACAATAGACTACAGTTATTGACTAATATTTAAGGGGAAAAATGTGGCAGAATAAAATTGGAATCAAACGTTAACAAATAAAGAAACATCACTTGTAGAAGAACTTCCTTATAGCCAGGAGCAATTGGAGACCATTATTCGGTAATGACTTTTTATTTAATAAAAACAGGCCGAAGACCCAATTACTGTCTGCTTGGTTAATGCCCTTTTTTGCTCAGCGGGATGAAATCATTCAACGTCACGAACAGGACCTTAGCCCTGGAGGTCTCCTTAAGCTCCACAACATGATAACCTCCCTCGCTAAAATGGCTCTCAACTTGCACGCACTTCGCCTTCAACATTTCCGCAAACTCCAACTGACGGTCAACCATTGGGTCACCATCGCACCCAGTCACCAAAACTCTCCACCCCAGCAACCTGATATTCTCCCACAGCTTTGATCCACCATTTACCGTTGGATTGCAGTACTCATGATCACGGTCAACCCCAATTGGTAAAGCCAACTGCCACATCAGATCACTCGCACTTTGTGGCAAATGAGAATCGTTGATTAACCTCAGCTCTGACTTTTTCCTCTGGGCTCCACCAATGAATGGATGGTGCAATATTAGCCCTCTGATCTTTAGAGCATCAATAGTATTCTGACTGTCATCCACTTCCTCAGACACACGCAACCCTGCGTTGTAGCCTATGTTAGCCCCTGCACTACTGCCCATAA
Source organism: Mallotus nudiflorus (assembly GCA_947683625.1). Lineage (NCBI taxonomy): Eukaryota > Viridiplantae > Streptophyta > Magnoliopsida > Malpighiales > Euphorbiaceae > Mallotus > Mallotus nudiflorus. Next base: position 3,424,216 of record CANTUR010000263.1, on the reverse strand, counting down.
TAAAACATGTATTATAGTCAGCATGTTCTCTTAACCAATCGACTTCGGTGTTCTTGATCCAGCGTAAAACCTCTACCGCATCATCATAGGCTGCCGGTAGACGGTGCTCAGGTGAAAGACGGTAGTTGACGGAGACAACAACGGCAGAGACATCAAAAGCCATCTTTGAGCAGAAATCATGAAACACTGTCGAGGCAGCACTGCAATTGATGAAGCCTCCGCCATGAAAATACAGTATGAGAGGAAGTTTGACCGTAGAAGAAGAAGAGGAAGAATCAGGAGCCGGTAAAAAGAGACGGACCGATGTGTTTTTTAGTTGGTTGATGGGGATGTCTCGGGAGAGGACAGGACTGGAGCCTTTGGGATCAAGTGAGGGCGGGGAATCTGGATATCTACTGGGGTCCCGGGTGATTGTGCCGTCAGGATTGCGGATAATCTGAAGAAATTGATAGGGATCGACGGTGCAAGTGGGTGGAGCTGGAGTTTGACCTGACATGGTAGACAGTGCTAATAATATGGGATCAAGCAACTGGAACTAGAACAGGGAAGAATTAATTGGTGTTCAATGGTTAATGGTATATTTTTTAGGAAACTTGTTACTGGTTTTTTTTTTTTTTGACACTGGGGAGGGGGAGGTGGGGATTTGACTTGTTATTGGTTTGATCTCTTCATTTAAGTGTATATTATATAATGGTGAGATTGCCTTCCTGTCAATACTTGGTCAAGCAGATCTGCTGGAAAGTATAGACATTAATGCGTGATTTGTTTATTAAAAACAATGAAAACATTGAATTGAAATCCAAGAAAACGTAAGGATTAATATATATATACTAATACCTGAAAAGAAAATTTATCATCAATTAATGGTAGTATTGAGAAAGAGAAAAATAATAAGAAGAAAAAAAATGGAGAAATTGATAGACTTGGCTACTGGCAAATCTTCAATCTGAGGTTTTTACTGTTTATGAATTCTAATTCTTCTTTTGCAGTTTTATTATTATTATTAAAATTATTTTTTTAATACAAACGAGGGTCACACACGCTAGAAAAACAAGCGAACTACTTTCCCACAGATTTAATTAGGCGAAGCTACCCCAACTGCCCAACACAATCATCCCACCTTCTTTTTGTTACATACGTTCAATTGATAGATAAAAAAATACTTTGTTATTTTCCAATGGCTTTCCTACACAATTTTTTTTGTCTGTAATCTAATTATGCCAAAACTCAACCACAATCACATTAACAAGTTTTTGTATTTATTTTCACAAAGGTTAAATGTCTACTAAATGAATTTCAGTAAATGGGAAAATTTGTTTAAAAAAACAAGAAAAATATATTTCTATATAGCAATATTAAAAATTCTGTGTACTAAAAATAAACAGAGCCTCTACCTAAAGAAAAACCTTATCATAGCGTAATGTAACACAGGAAACAATTTCTGTTTACTGAAAATACAGAGACCATGCCTGATCAGCTCGGTTGGCTGGAGATTCATTATTTATTCATTTATTTATTTAGGTGAATTATTATTTTTCTATGGTTACATTGATTATATAGAAGATGATGAAGACATGAAATCTTTCACAATTATAAAAAGTAGCTCAGCTCTGGATGGGTCAATTAGCTCTACGCTATGACAACCCTCAGCAAAATGGACCGCAATTCTCACACCAATCTCCTCTAACATCTTGGCAAATTCCACCTGACGGTCAATTAACGGGTCTCCATAAGAACCCGAAATAAAGACCCGAAAAGCCTTTTCTCTAATGGGGTCACACTTGTTCGATCTAAATCCAGACTTCGGATTACAGTACTCATGATCCCTATCGGCTCCGACCGGCAAAGACAATTCCCACATGTGGTCACTTCCAGGAAGCGGCAAAATGGGGTCCTTCACCATTTTCAGCTCCGAATCTGTTCTATCTGACCCTCCAAAATAAGGATGGTGAAGCATCAAGCCTTTGATCTTTAACGGATGTAAACGCTGAACTTGTTCACATGCTCGTAGCCCTGCATGGTACGCTATGTTACCACCTGCACTAGTACCCATAAGAAAACAATTAGAAAAATCAGAAAATTCATTCAACCAATCTTCTTGGCTTGTTTTAATACAGTGTAATGCTTCAATGGCATCCTCATAAGCCGCCGGAAGGCGGTGTTCTGGTGCTAGGCGGTACTCAACCGAGACAACAACTGCATTGATCTTTTCAGCCATCAATGAGCAAAAATCATGACACACAACAGAAGCAGCACTCATGTAAACAAAGCCACCACCATGATAGTAAACGATGAGAGGGAGCTTGTTAACGGTGACGACAGAGGAAGAATCATCAAGTGCTTGGCGTGGAAGGTATATTCGTAACCATGTTTGATTCGTTGGGTTAATGGGCATGTCCTTAGTCAGGACTGGAGAGGCGGATGTGTTGGGATCTGACATGGCAGGGACGCTTGGAAATTGGAAGAGACGTGTGTAGGTTCCATCTGGATTAGACACAATCAAGGGTTGATAATCAGAAGGAGGAATAGGCATGGATTTGGTTTGTGGCATGCTTAATTATGGCTCTCTGTAAGGGAGTAGGGAAGTTTTATAAGAGACAATGTTGAATGTTGTTTATTGTTTTGAGTAGGATTATTGAAGCTTTCTTCTTGTCGTTATGTTAATATGTCCTCAAAACATGTTAAATATATCTTGGACGGCTGTTGATCCAGTCCGTTAAACAGTATAGTAGACTAGCATCATAAACTAATTATTTGTTTTTTTCGTTAAGATATGATGTCCATTTAAGATCGATGTATGGCTACTATTAAGATGTAATAACTATCAATTTTGACAGATAATTAAGTTCTAAATTTTTTAAAATATCAAACTCTAAAATTTTACATAATATTACATTAAATATTAAAATAATAATAAATTGAAAGTTATTAATATTTTTAAATTATATATATATATATATATATATATATATATATTATTTCTAGAGATTATAATATCATCTGTTAAATATTAAATTGTGTTTTCTAAAGATATTTCTTTATTTTGGTGTGTGCATAATTCAAGGTATGATTAACAATGTGTGTAAGTTTCAATGTGAGTTCATTAAGTGTTTAAGTAAGTTTAAGGTGTTTTTATTATAATTAAGTGTTTAAGATCAAGGTATTTTTATTAATTAAGTGTTTAAGTAAGCTTAGATGTTCTTATTAATTAAATGTTTAAATTCAACGTTTAGTTTATTAATTATGATATATGTTTTTTAGAATTCAAGAGTTAAATGTGTACCTATAAATACTTGTTTGTGTGTAAATTCATTATTCATTAGGTTATTTTATCTCATTAGTTAGTTGGTTTTTATGTTTCTATTGGTGTGATAATGTTAGTTTTTAATTTTATTTATTTATTTATTTATTGTTGGTGAATTGAGACTCTTTTGGAGTGATTAGAGGATGTTCGATTTCAATTTGGAACTTACTGTTAGTTGCTATCGTACTGATGATGCATGAATGCATTTGCATGTAAAAGAGGGGTTGATCACCGAGCTGTTACAACAGCCATTTCGCTGCAACAGCAGCAGCATAGAGAGGAAAAATTAGCAAATTCTCAATTGAGACAATGGCAAAAACATTGTTGTCACAGTCCGAACTAATTAGAAAAGTTTTACCACTTAAATATGGCTTATTTAAGGAGGACTTTAAGAAAACTTTAGAGGATTAATTATCTATCAATTGGAGATAATTTTTAGGAGAAATCAACACCAAAAAAGTGTAAGAAAATTGTGAGAACTCAAGAGAAATCAAGAGTTGAAAATTGAAGAGCACACAATTTCTAGTTTTTATTTTTCTTCTCACCTATTTATTCTTGTAATTTTCATGGGATGTTTTTATAGTTTTGTTGAATATTTTTGCAACATATTAGGGTAAATTCATGTTGGTTAGGGATTGATGATTTAACACGAATTAGTTTTTCCTTTAATTAATGAATTATTAGTTCTTATAAACTATATTTATTGCGTTTATTATATGTTTATACTTGATCACCATTAGCATAATTATAATTAGGGTTTTAGGTTGAGAGATCAAAATTTTAATGGAACTATAAATATAGATTTAAATTGCTTATTATAGGTAGAGATATCATAAGTGAATTAAATTCTAATTAGGGTTGGGTTTCTAAATTCATCATTTAATTCGGGGAATTGAGTTCACAATGAGAAATGGAATTTATTATGAATTAAAATTGGTTAATACTTGAGAAAGATTGATCAAGAATTTAGAATTACCCGAGATTTGCAAAACTAATAGGTTCATTAATTAAGATTAACTAAGGATTGTGAAAAATTCAATTTCTAACCATCGCATTCATCAATTGTTTATTCCTTTATTTTATAAAATTTATTTATTTGCTATTTGATTTTCTTGTTCAAATTCCATATTCAAAAGACTTAATAAATAATTAAGTTGATAGGTGATTAGAAGAGTTCTCGTAGAAATAATATTTTTATACTACTTAGCAATATTGTACACTTATGGTTTTACACCAACAATACCTCATTATACTTGAGTTTAAAATATGAGTTAAAAAAATCAAAAACATTTCTTCTAAACATTCCTCTTCTATCTAAATATTTTTCTCTCTAACCTCCCTCTCCTCTCCAACATATTCTTGATCAGCAAATCTTATAAATAGAAATAGTACTTATGGATCACTCATATTCCTTTCTTTTTAAGAAATTTGTTTGTTGATAGAAATTAAAGATCCAAGACAAGTTGTATGTTGGTGGGTTCCTGTCCTTAGGTTTAGATTTGACATAAGAAGCAAGCTAGGTGTTTGCATTTTTTTTTAGGGTCTGGATTTGATTAAATGGTTAGTGGATCCCATTCATATATGTACATATAGATGCGGAAAAAAAAAAGTTTTATTTATTGTCTTGCTAACAAGATTGCATTCTTGGCTTCGAGTATGAAGAAATGTACAAAGAGAGGAATTTTTAGCAATTCAAGGATGGATTTATAGTTCATGAGACTTTTGATTGATAAACATCTGCAAAATCTCTTGCAGAACATTTACTATTCCTTAACACGTTTAACTCTTGGCTCAATTGGAGGAGTACCCCACCACTTGATTCAAGTGGTAAAGATAATACCTATTACCTTCAAAAGTCATGGGTTCAAATCAACAAGTTAAACTATTCGTCTTAAATTGGTTTACTTTCAGTGATATTCATCTTAAATTGACTTACTTTCAGTCATGAGATCGACATCATGTTCAAGTGAGAGGTTCAAATCTCTTTTTCCTCCCACCTCCTATCCAAAAAAATTAGAAAAGTATATATAAAAATCTAACTTTTGAACTAATTAACATTTTTTATAGGAAAAGATTTACATAGGGACCCGTTATATGATTTACAAAATTACCAAAACAAAAAAAATTCACACAACAATGATACTATCCCTCTTCATGAACAATATTGTTTTAAAAGAAAATTTCCACAAAAGGATTCAATCTACTACACACTACTTATATAGCAAACCATTGCATATATTAATGTTCTTTTTTATTAATAGAATCATTCCACAGCGTAATACTAATATAAAAATTCAAATTTTATATGATAGCTCATAGTAGAAATGACTACTAAATTATTCCCTTACTAACACTGTTAGCATTTTTAAGGTTGGATTTTTTTCAAGATGATTGGTGGGTGAATATAATAGAGGGAGCGAGAACGATTTTAATTATGTTTCGTAACTGAGTTTAGCATTCCAAATTCTTTTTACATGGAGACACGAATAAAATATAATGACGGCTTTTCACGAATTCAGTTTCAAAAAATTGACGAAAAAAACTCTAATCCTTCATTATTAAAATTAAAAAAAAAAAAGAATCTCAATCAAATAAAATATAAAACCATTACATTTATAATACAGAGCTGTATATATATGACCGTATTAGGGCGGCTTACAATTAAATTTTATATTGCACCTTCAAAGATTTAATTAAGACATTAGCTCATTCTGCCGTCATAAGTCCCTTATACAGGATCACCAACAGATTTGTAGAGGCTAAGAGATTCATCGCATCCAGAAAATAATTAAAAATTGGTGGTGAACAAAAAAAAAAGAAATAGTGCCCAAAAGGAAGGATGAAACTTAACCAAAAGCCCAGATGCCATCGACTTCAAGCCCGTTAAATTAGGCTAGTAAAGCATACGGTTTCATTGCTCGCGCCCATTAAAGGGCAGGCTGCAGCTGCATCTTCTTCGAAGTGAAAGGATATAGAAAAAAATTTATCTAATTAAAAAGAAAAAGAAATGATATCATGCTGTATTCATATGAAAGCAAAGCAGTGTCTTTATGAAAACGAGTGGACACCCCATTACATAATAAAACAGAGAGAGGTTGGTAGCTAGATGATGACCTTTTCTTTTTCTTTTTCCTTCTAATAAGTGGTTACTTTAGAGGGGGATGTCCTTGAAGTATAGGGAAATGTCTTAAAAAAATTGGAACCCAAAAGGGGAATGTACAAAGTTAGTGTTCTCCATCTCAAAATCTTTAATCTCTGCCCTGCCATGCCAAGTCACGGCATATCTTGGCAGGTTACTAGCTAGCAATATCTTTAAGGCCACTGCGTGGGCTATGGGGCTCAATGTTGCAGGCTGACACAAATTGCAAAGAAATTGCTAACCTCATTTACATATGCAATCTAATATAAATCAGATAAAATTTGCTAACAGTTTTGATGGAGGTGCTGGTGATTCCATGTTGGAAACACATTGGCCCCACTACAGAAGTAGAAGCTGATTCTTATATGCATGCTAATTCCAGTACTACAAAATATAGGAACCATAGGATGAGGGTTCATCCACTGCAGAAACATTCATTTATCTATTTGTACAAGATAATCTTTGTTTTCTATTTAGAATAGTAGAGGGATCTAAATATGTATTTTTAAATATCAATGGAATATATAGCAATGAAAATTAAATTAATTTTACAAAATCAAATTATGGCCTTTATGGTGTGGTTTGAAGAAAGTTTCGTACTAGCCATTAATTATCTTTTTAAATAAGAAAAATCCACTCTTATTATGGGTATGTACATATGAAATCAAGCTTAAAGGTTATTAGTTTTAGCCAAGAAAATGATGGTTTATTTCATTTTTACTTAGTTTAAAAGAAAGTGTTTATGCCGATGAGCTCTGATCTAATAAAACTTTCAATAACACTCAAATAACTCAAGTTCTAACTTCACTCCACCTCCCCACTCCAATAAACATAAAAAAAAAAAAAAGCTCCTATAAAAGGATCAATAATAAATTCCACGATGAAGTACCAATTCTACACAACAGGAACTGGTGCATCTTCCATATAACAAAGGTTTTCTGACCAACAACTTTTGCATATTATTTCACAACTATAAGCCACTGCGCATTGGCTGGCTGGACTTGCCATTCAGCACCTATTGACTCGTACGCTACTCCCACTATAAGTTTACACCAGCTACTAACATCTTCTACTGCAAATCTGAAAGTGGACCACCAATCCATCTTTGTTTTTCCTCTTTACTTTATGTTTTAGTAAGTGGAGATGATTAAAAGCCACACCCACATTTCTTTGAATTTTGTTCATTCAGGGAAAAAAAATTCACTTAGAAAAAGATTTTTTTTTTTTTTCGAATTTGTACTCTGGGAGATAAAGTATGTAAACTCTGCAATAATTCCTGAAAACAAACACTTAACCTGAACAACGCTATAAAGACCATGTATTTAGCAACAAAACTAATAAAATTTTGTACATAAGGACCACCCATGGATATCAAATCGACCAGAACAGGCTAGCTTTGTCAGATTTCTAAAAGTGAAGCATCCCTTTGCTTGGTATTATCATTATTTTTTCTTTTTACAATTAATTTCAAGCCAAGGGACACCCCATTTTGCAGCTCGAGATGCTCTGGTGCAGTCTGCTGTTTCACGAATAATTTTGTATGTTGTCAAATTTTTTGAATACAAGTCGTATTGTGATCTTTTTAGTTACTTTGTGGGGCGAAGCCGGAAGAAAAATAAGATTTTTTTTTAAAATAAAAAATTCAAAAGGAAAATTATAAATTTTTAATTTTTTTTTATTTGAATTAGTTGAATTCATACAAAGACTACGAGGGCACAACTTTTTAATTTTTTTTTTTTACCATCACGAAAATGCCACTTGTTTGTAATCAGTGATACGTACCATTTTTACAACAAAATTATAAGAGGCCAAGTAGGAGTTTTTATGACATGTTCTTCCTTTTACCGTTAACGAAATGATATTTGATCTTCGAACAAAAAAGAGTTTTTGAAAAATACTCCAACTATTAGATAATAATAGACATATTTATTAATATTAAATTATAGTCAAATATAAAAATTAATTGATTTGTATAATTTTTATTTTATTAAATTTTAAACAATTAAATAAAATACATATCAATTTACAATATGCAAAACATGGGAATTTTAATTTATTTTGTTTTTTACTTCGAAATAGTTAAACACATATTGCAATCTATATTCTAAAAATATTCATGTAAATTTATACTATTTACTATTTTCGTAGAAAAAATAAATTAAATACTATTTGATTAGCTTCTAATTTCTTCAAACTACTTTATTAATAAATATATTTAAATTATCTTATTTTTAAAATTTGAAAAATATGGTTTTTTTATGTTAACTAATGTAGGCAGAGAGTTTAGGACGCATCCAAATGTTTGACAATCACGGCATTATATGGGCTTAAGACCCACTAGGAAATAGGAAATAGGTCTTAAAGTCTAATTGGAGATGGAGTCGCCATCCCGAGTGATAGTCAGGACACACTTATATAACAATTGAATCCCACGAAGGTTCCCAGAAACCATCGTCAGAAAATGATTCCGAAAACTAAATATGGACGTTTCAATGTCCATCTAATCTTACGGTTAGCCTCCATTTATATTTTGTAATTTATTACCCATAATTATTCAATTATTTCTTTACTACCACGTGGATTGCAATTTTCTTCGGACAATTGTCTCATTTTATAATTTGGCCCGAGTTTGCACATTAATTTAATTCACGCAATTGGTCCCAACATTCACCATAAATAAAACAAAAAATTATAATTTACAACCATACATTCCAAACCAAGTGAGGAAGAGATTAAGAATTACAACATTTTGTGCAAAATAAAAGTATAATAAATAGAATACACAGAGAATAAACTGAAAATAAACCACTTTAATTAAATAAAACCTCTCAAGAACTAATTAATAGGATAAATACTTAATTATTAGAAATCACCGATAAACCCCTACAATAGATAAAATGTTAGTTCCCAAAACACATAAAGATCCTACATAAAAATCCACAAGATTAGCTCATGAATCAATTTAGTTAAGAAAAAGAGACAACACGATAAAAGAAATCAATGTTAAACTTCAATTAAACAACATAACAAAGTAATTGTACAAAATAGGCTTAAGAACATAAAGACATTTATGGTAATTATACTTGATTTGCAAAATAAACGAGACAAGGTCATGTGAGACCCTATCAGAGCGGTGATCGCCTCTGCCATGAGGTGATCGTCTTTATCATGAAGCGATCGCCTTATGGCATAGAGGCAATGCCTCTTAGAAGAGGTGATCTCCTTATCAGCAGACGCAAACAACTTTCAAACTGACAAACTTTTTTTTCAAGCAAGAATCTATTATTGTAAAAAAAAACTAGATACACAACTATACCTAAAACTCAGTGAATCATGCTAAAGACATGGTATATCACAAACAATGAGCACAAGAAGCAAATAGTTAAGCAAGTAAGTTAGGAGTTCAATGACACTAAGCTTCAATATTGAAAGAAAGTAAGGATCATTACTGAAACAAAATCCTTTTCTCAAAATGATTGGCCCTTAAAGGTAAGTATGGATTTGATCTTCACTTGAATGCTAAGTTCCTCCTTCTCCTTCTCAAGAAAATCAACCTCTAACCTTTCTTCCTCTCTTTTTAAGAACCTTTTTTTTATTTCCTCTTTTAAGAGCTCTCTTCCTCTGGAACCTCTTTTTTTTCTTGTTGAAAAATTGCCAAACCCCCCTAAATTGCCAACCCTTTTTCTCTCTCTTTTTCTCCTTTTTATCATCCCCTCAACCCATCCCTTACTACTCTCTTTCATCATTATATATCCTAGCCTTTTCCCTTTCCCAAAATTTTCCTTTTCATCCCAAATGATGAGTTACAGACAAGGTGGGCCCACCAAGTTGGCTGCCATAGTCATCTTTGCATTTAATGCAGAGGCAAGTGGCTGTTGTGGAGGTGATGCCTCTATGATGAGGCAATCGCCTCTTTAGCTGCTGCTATAGAGGCGATCACCTCTTCACAGAAGCATCGCCTTTCTGGCCTAACTTGCACTGGGCCTAGCAGGCCAAGGTAAATTGGACCTATCTTATAAGGGTTTTGGGCTCGGATTTATGGTTTTTAAGCCCTCGAATTTATTTTTGAGAAGATTTTGAGTTTCTTTTTTGCATTTAAGTTTTACATTTCTCATCATCAGGCTCTGTTATAGGCCAACCAAACCGAGCATCCACAGTTTGCCCCTTATCGTGGAGCGATCGAACTGGGTTTCTACAATTTGCCTCCTAATTTTTCAAAAAATCAAATGCATGCAATGATAATTTTTTAAAAAATCACATGCACAACACAAGAAAACAATAAACAATATATCTGACTCTCGAGTTTCACTCGAGAGATGAATTCTTCAATCATGAAATGTGATCATAATCCTTGGGTTTTCTGGCCCAATTAGTCACTCATTAATATTTGGTAAATTATCTAAAAATGATGATCCTTGGGTTTTCTTAGCCCGATACACCACTTAACCAGCATGCAATTCATGGATTTTCCTAGTCTGATTCACCACTCAATTAAAACACAGACTCTCGAGTTTTCCTAGCCTAATCACCACTCAACTGAAATGTGATTCTCAGGTTTTCTTGGCTTGATACATTACTCAACTGAAATGCAGACTCTCAAGTTTTCCTGGCCTGATCACCACTCAACTGAAACATGATTTTTGGGTTTTCCTGGCCCGATACATCACTCAACTAAAGTGTGATTCTTAGGGTTTTCTGGCCCGATACACCTCTCAACTGAAACATAATTCTCAATTTTTTCTGGCCTGATATATCACTCAATTGAAACATGGACTCTTGGGTTTTCCTAGCCCGATATATTACTCAACTGAAACACAAACTCTTAGGTTTTCCTAACCTAATCGCCACTCAACTGAAACATAAACTCTTAGGTTTTCTTGGCCCGATCGCCCACTCAACTGAAATGTGATTCTCAAGTTTTCCTGGCCTGATACACCACTCAACTGAAAACATTATTCTTGAGTTTTCCTAGCATAATATATCACTCAACTGAACCATGGACTCTCAATTTTTCCTAGCCCGATATATCACTCAACTAAAATATGGACTCTCTAGTTTTCCTGACCTAATCACCACTCAAATGAAATATAGACTTTTGGGTTTTTCTAGCTCAATCGTCCACTTAACTGAAATGTGATTCTCAAGTTTTCCTAGCCTAATTCACCACTCAACTGAAATGTAGACTCTTGAGTTTTTCTTGTCCAATTGCCTCTCAACTAAAATACGGACTTCGGGGAAACAACCTGAATAGTCCTTTCTTGATCATGAGCTTCAAGAATACAACTCAATATCCCTTTCTTAATCATGAGCTTCAAGGATACAACCCGAATAGCCCTTTCTTGATCATGAGCTTTGGGAATACAAACTGAATAGCCCATTCATTGATCACAAGCTTTGAGGATACAACCCGAATAACCCTTTTTTTATCAAGAGCTTTAGGGATACAACCTGAACAGCCCTTTCTTTTAAGACATAACCCTTGGATTTTTCTGGCCCAAGAGGTAGTCCTTTATCACAAACAGAAAACTCATGACGTCATCCTCAAATTTCCCTGACCTGAGAGGTAGTCCCTTAATTATGACACTTTGATCAGAGAAAATCCATAATGTGCCCTAGTTATAGGCTGATCAAACTGAATGTCTACAGTTTGCCACCTCCTACTAGTCAATCAAACTGGGAAATGAATGCTTGTGAACACTGATACTTCGATTGGAAAACAAGATAAACGAAGAGAACAATAATGGAAGCCATATAGGCACGTAGGCATCAAACAGAAAAATACAAAAGAAGCCATATAGCCATGTAGGAGTTAGGCGAGAACACACAAAGAAAAGCCATATAGCCACGCAGGCATCAGGAAAGAACACACAAAGAGAAGCTATATAGCCATGTAGGCATCAGGTGAGAACACACAAAGAGAAGCCATATAACCACACAGGCATCAGGCGAGAACACACAAAAAGAAGCCATATAACGATGCACATTTCAAGTGAGAACACACAAAGAAAGGCCATATAGCCATGCAGGACTCAAGCAAAAATAATAACAATGAATATCGTATAACCTTAAAGGCATCCGGTAAGGATAAATGAAAAGTGTTATATAGCCTCTAGGGCATTTGACAGGACAATAACAAACAAAACATGCATAAAATCAAATCAAATAGACGATGCCATATAGCCTCTAAGGTGTCAGGAAAATCATGCAAAACAAGCCATGTGGCCTCACAGGCGTCAAACAAAATCAAACAAAGCAATTAAATCAAAATAAGCTATATAGCCTCATAAGGCATCAAGCAAAACCAAACAAGAAAAGTGCATCTCAAGCACTTAAGTTAGCTTACTCTATTACACATCCAGAAAAGAGTCCAAAACTAATGTATGCATGGTCATGATCTTTGGAAGCTCTCAAAAGTCTTTTGACAACACATGCTCGTGTGCAATGCTTATAAAAAACATGCATTATTCTAATATGCCTAAGCATGAAATCTGAAAAAGATTTTTGCAAAATAATTTTTTGTATGAATGAATAATCGAGAAAACAGTCAATAGTCAAATGTCATTCCTATTTAGATTTAATGCTTAAGAACTAGTCCACATCATATTAAAGAATCCAAATTTAAGTCTATTGAGACCAGTCATCCAAATGGAGCAGAATTTAAAACCCCCTCACGATCAAATTGGGATTATGATAACAACACATGCCCCTAGCCTAGTTACTTCCTTAAAATTCTATATTATCGTGTGACAGTTATGCTTAACCCTTAGTATGGAAGAGACTCTGTTTGCTCACCTAGTGGAAGGAACTTGTTAGAAAACTCTATTACTCATGAGGCTCAACTCATCTAAAAAATTGCCCCCCCTAGTTAAGGACTTGATAAACTCTCTCGCTTTGACACCAATAAGTAAATTCTTATGATCTTTTGAACTGCTCTTCTCAGAATGAAAATGTGACCAATTTTATTTTATATTCCCTTTTTTTGTCTATGTTGTACCTTTTTTAGGAGTTTTTGAACCTAGCTGGGTGTTTCATTTTTTTTCTTTTTTATTTTTCCTCTTTTGTCTAGGTCGCTCCTTTTCCTAGGAGTTTTCAACCTAGTTGGGTGGTTGCAAATTCATGATGATGGTCGACCACTTTTATTATGCTCGATGTTCATATTGTCACTTCAACTATTAACTGCTCTCGCTACTGATCGTTGGACGTTGACATCACTCATGTTGTCGATTGTTGCGAAACTGATGAGTCCATATCTGACATTTCACATGCTAACAATATGTCAGTCATTACTCTCTTCACATGATTACTCCTCTATTATAATTAGGCATGTCACGTTATGCTTGTTATTAATAGGCTCTTTATGGGTTTTTTGATCAACTATTTTTTAGTTCACAATTGGTGGGAATTTTATTTAAAAATAAGGACTTTGTAAAAATTGCTCAAAATTGACTTTTCAAATGTTGGTGGCATAAACAAAGATTTCCCTTTTTCTTTCCCCACACTTTCTTTCCTTTTCTTTTTTGTTTTCTTTTTCTTTCCTTTCTTTTTCTTTTTCTTTTTCTTTTCTTTTCTTTTTCTTTTTTGTTTCTTTTTCCTTTTCTTTTCTTTTTCTTGTCTTTTATTTTTCTTGTTTTCTTTTCTTGATTAATATAAGGAATTCATTTTAGAAAAAACTGAAGTTGAATGTGCTTGAAAGAAAGTTTGAAAGTTAATTCTGATATTTTAGTCCTCTCATTTTATGGGTTTTTTTTTTCAAATCTCTCTCTCATTCAAGCATAAGATTATATGCACAATTATAATAAATTAATACTTATGTAAATTAGACAGTCAAACATTCATTAGCATAAAATAAAAAATTACAGTAAAAAGTTATTCAAAACCATTACAACTGACAATAACTATCCTTGGGTGTCCAAATTCAAGTCAGCTTCAACTTGCACTCCAAAATGATAAAATTCTTTGAAGTCCCTTATGCCTATATCCCTCAACTTGTCGACTAGAGGTGAGATGCAAGCTTCTATAACTATTATTAAATGGTCTAACTCTATAGATCTATACTTCATTTGAGATAGCTTTCCTCTCCACCTATTTAAGAAGCTCACGAAGGACTCGTTAGGTCTTTACACTGTATTCTGTAGCTCATGAAGAGAAACTTAAAACTGAGAGTTTAACTCATACTGTTTGATGAAAACTTAACATAACTCCTTCCGGTATTATTGGACCTGTGTATCCAAAGTGTAGTACCAATTGATAGTAGCTCCTTCCAAAGAAAATGGAAATTTTTTAATAATTTGAGTTTTTAACAACCTAGTGGCCTTCATATAAGTGACATACTGCTTCAGGTGCAAGTGAGGATCATCAGTTCTAGAGTATTTCTTTATATTTAGGAACTTGTATTTTGGGGTAATGATTCTTCAAAATCCAAATCCAAGTCAACATTGGCAAAGTTCGAATTGAGCCCATGGCTCTTCAGTGCAATCTGCAGTTATTCATCTATTTTGTTAGGTTTTTCATCCATTCAGTCTCAACTGAATCTGCTAGTGCTTTTCCTTTCAATTACTCACCTAAAACAGTTCTAGTTTCAGAATCATCTTTATTAGAGAGCATCTTTCCTTTAATCTCAATAACCATGTCCCTAACCATTTGTTGCATCTCATCCCCAATCTCTTTCAACAGTTCTTTCTTGAAAGCTTTAACATTAAAATTAGAGGGTCCTGCCATTATGTTCCTTTGCTAAGTGGTCCCAATTGTCTAATTGGATCTTTGATATTAGTGGGCCAAATCTCTTTGATCTACTTTCAAACAAGAATAGGCTTATAGCTAAGGAAAACGCATTTTTAAAGATTGCAATGAATGTCATGTATGTATGAAATTCAAGATTTTTTTTTACGTGAACAGAAATAGATAAACAAATAAATAAGCAATGAATTTAGGCATGATTACTTCCACCCTTATTCCTCCCATACACATATTTGATAGCGAGTTTCTTACCCTAGGATTTTTTGTATGGGTTTCAATTATCAACGGGTGATAACAAAACCAACGTATGCAAGATAACTCTCAAAATGAACAAACAAGTAGT
This sequence comes from Mallotus nudiflorus, assembly GCA_947683625.1. Taxonomy (NCBI): domain Eukaryota; kingdom Viridiplantae; phylum Streptophyta; class Magnoliopsida; order Malpighiales; family Euphorbiaceae; genus Mallotus; species Mallotus nudiflorus. The sequence goes on along the minus strand of CANTUR010000263.1, from coordinate 3,408,694 downwards.
AGGCCTTTGCATAAAAATAAGGTCCATCATAACGGGTCATAGAAGCATGAAAGGTTTACTTTAACATAGTCCATTTAAAATGGGCCAAGATTTTACACCAAGGTCCACCATATAGCATTAAACACATACATGTTGGAACATCCTAGAGGAAGTTGCTAAGTCACTACAGGAGCTGAGTCTCAGGTGAAAAAGGATTGGTTCCCATAGCAATATACCTTTATTATATCTCCCCACTCAAGGGTCTATGTGATTAAAATAAGTATATGCTATGAGTGATAATAATTAAATACTCCACCACTAGATTTGAGTGAAACACAAGTAGCAAAGCAATGACTATCATTAAGTTATTTAAAGACTGAGTGCTCATTATATGAAAATGTGTAGTAAATGCAAAAGATGCAAAAGAAATAAGAAAATACTTAAAAATAATAAAACACAAAACACTAGAATCAGTTTCTCTATCCCCAGTAAAGTTGCCACTATAGGAGGCGGGGTTTAGCGAACACCCAAGTGTTTGGCAACCATGGCATTGTATGAGCTCGAGGCCTACTAGAAAATATGAAATAGGTCTTAAAGCCTAATCGGAGATGGAGTCACCACCTGAGTAATAGTTGGGACACACTTATATAGCAACTGAATCCCACGGAGGTTTCTAGAAATTGTCACCAGAGAATGGGTTCAAAAATTAGGTATAAGCGTTTGAATGCCCAACCAACCTTACGGTTGGCCTCCGTTTGTGTTTTGTAATTTATTACCCTTAATTATTCAATGCTTTTTTATTACCATGCGAATTGCAATTTCCTTCGGACAATTATCTCCTTTTATAATTTGGCCCAAGTTTGCACATTAATTTAATTCACGCAATTGGTCTCAATATTTACCATAAATAAAACCAAAAATTATAGTTTACAACTATACATTCCAAATCAAGTGAGGGAAGAGATTAAGGATTACAATATTTTGTATAAAATAAAAGTATAATAACCAGAAAATAAATTAAGAATAAATTGAAAATAAATCACTTGAATTAAATAAAACCTCTCAGTAACTAATTAATAGAATAAATACTTGATAATTAGAAACCACTGATAAATGCCTACAACAAACAAAATGTTAGTTCCCAAAATATATAAAAATCCTATATAAAAATTCATAAGATTAGCTTATGAATCAATTTAGTAAAGCAAAAGAGACAACACGATAAAATAAATGAATGTTAAACTTCAATTGAATAACATAACAAAGTAAGCATACAGAATAGGCTTAAGAACATAAAGACATGTACATTTATGGTAATTATACTTGATTTGCAAAATAAACAAGACAAGGTCATATGAGACCCTGTCAGAGCGGCGATCAATTTTACCATGAGCCGATCGCCTTTGTCATGAAACGATCATCTTATGGCATAGAGGTGTGATATGTTTATTCTTTATGTATTTTAGAGTTGAATTTTAATAAATTAATTTAAGTAATTTTAGGGTTTAATTAGGAATTTTTTATTAGTATTTATTTAGGATTCTTATTATGTATTGTATATTTAGGAAAGTTTTATTTAAGTTTTAATTAGTTTTTGTGATTTATGTCTAATGGGCCCTATAATGAAAAAGAGTTAACATATTTTTACATGACATGGCATGCTCATGTTGTGTGATAAAGCAACAAAAGAGAAAAGCCATGTCCAAGCCACGTCCAAGCCATACGTGAGCCATAAAGAAGCTATTTACATTTGAATGTCAACAAAGCAATGTCATGGCATGCACATGTCATGTGAGTGAAGAATTCTGACCTATAATGAAGCACGACTAATGAACCTACCCATGTTGGATGTCGTGTTGTATGCTGAGTAAATTTACAGTTTTATTTGAGTAAAGCACGACCGTGCTTCAAAGCCATGTCACGAAGGCATAATTTTCTTGTTCCAAAAATTAGAAGGAATTAGAAATCAAAGAGGACTCTTTTCATACCCTAGCACTATATAAGGAATAAACACCTTTAAGGGAAAGGGGGACACAAAGAGAGATAAAAGGGCTACCAGATAGGAATCAACGAAGACTAAAAGCTTATTTTTATATTTTATCCTGTCTTCATCTTCTATTTTTCTTGATTTTTGATTATGGATTTGATCATAGCCATATGTGGCTAAGTTTTCTTTTAGAGTTTTGGTTAGGAGTAGCTATTCCATGGCATGATTTAAACATGAGTTTTTATATTTAATTTGAATTTCAGTTAATTCTATGTGTTGTAATGTTTATCTTGTTATCATTCCAGGCCCGTTTGATTGCTTGTTTACGGATGAATTTGCCAATGAGAGTTAGGGAAATTCATTAGCTTAAGACACTTAGAACTTAGATCACTTGACCACGAGAGTAGGTGAGCTCTTCAGGGAGTCACGATAGTAGATTACGGTGATAAATTAATTGCTAAAAATCTTAATGAGCTAGGATTGAATTAATATTCATGAGAGTAGGTTAAATTTTAATCCTTGCATGCTTAATTGAACTTGAGAGAGTCTTTAAGTATTTTAGAGCAATTACCCTTAACTGAATTCAAGATTTTTACTTAAATAATGTGTTCATGATTAGACTAAAATAATGAAAATAAACCTAAACTTTGTGTTTACAAATATTTGATTTTACTTTTAATTGAGTTTCTGTTATTTAGATTTTTAGACCTCGCTGAATTATTCAATTTACTAGCTGAGATCATAGATAAAAATTATTAGTAATTAATATACAATCCTTAAGGGAATAATATCTTTCTACTGTAAGCATAACCGTGTGCTTGTGGGTTTAAAACACAATAAGGTGACGTCTCTTGGAAGAGGCGATCGTCTGATTAGCAGATGCAGACAACTCTTAAACTGACAAACTTCTATTTCAAACAAGAATCTACTACTGTAAATAAACTAAATGCACAACTACACCTAAAACTAAGTGAATCATGCTAAAGACATGGTATATTATAAACAATGAGCACAATAAACAAATAATTAAGCAAGTAAGTTAGGAGTTTAATAATACTAAGCTTCAATATTGAAAGAAAGTAAGGATCATTACTAAAACAAAAGTCTTTTCTCAAAATGATTAGCCCTTAGAGGTAAGTATGGATTTAATCTTCACTTGAATGCTAAGCTCCTCCTTCTCATTCTCAAGAAATTCAACCTCTAAGCTTTCTTCCTCTCTTTTCAAGAACCTTTCTTTTACTTCCTCTTTTAAGAGCTCTCTTCCTTTGGAACCTCTTTTTTTTTTTCTTGCTGAAAAATTGCCAACCCTTTTTCTCTCTCTTTTTCTCCTTTTTATCATCCCCCTAGCTCATCCCTTACTACTCTTTTTCATCATTGCATTTCCTAGCCTTTTACCTTTTTCAAAATTTTCTTTTTCATCCTAGAGGCTAAATTGCAGATGAGGTGGGCCCACCAAGTTGATTGTCATGGTCACCTCTGCATTTAATGCAGAAGCAAGTGACTGATGTAGAGGTGGTGCCTCTACAATGAGGGGATTGCTTGTTTCGCTGCTGCTATAAAGGTGATCGCATCTTCACAGAGGCACCACCTCTTTGGCCTACCCTGCACTGACCTAGCAAGCCGGGGCGAATTAGACTTGTCTTATAAGGGTTTTGGACTCGAATTTATGGGTTTCAAGCCCTCAAATTTATTTTAAAGAAGATTTTCAGTTTCTTTCTTATATTCAAGTTTTATATTTCTCATCATCAAGCTCTGATGCGGGGCTACCAAACTGAACATTCACAGTTTGCCCCCTATCATGGAACTATTGAATCAGGCGTCTACAACTATAAAGTGAAATATTTTTTTAAATATAATTTAAATTGAAAATAAAAAAAATTAAAAGCTCTAAAAACTGCAATGAAATGGTTGCATCACTTTTCTTTAGACAAAATTAAGAAGAAAATATCAACCTTCACAAAATGTTCTCCTAAATTCTGATGTGGATAAGATTGCATTGACGTTTATGAATGAGTTTGATAAAGTGGCGTGCGCACTTAGATTTCAAATTGACAGTCGTGGCAATCCCGATTGAACCACGAGATCTATAATATATCAAATCGAAGCTGACTCAAAGCTCAATAACGAGTGTTACACACTTCGTCTATAACAATCCATTTTTTTAGCTCAAATTACTTTGTTTAAACCCTTAAATTTAGCTTCAAAGTTTATGTTTATTTTTTCTTTCTTTTTTGTTTGTAGGATTTTTTTCCTAAATTTTATTTATTTGTCTTTTTGAAGTTGTTTAAAGACGGTTTTAGTTAAATTATTAAATCAAATTTATTTTTTTCGATATTCAGTATTTCTTATGTGAATCAACAATTATTAATGTTTATTTTTTTTATTTTTATACACAAATTAACAGATTATAAAAGATTGTTATATAATAATAGTGCGTGATTCAACATTGAACAATATTTCTCCAGTTTTCTATACTTCCACTGCATCAAATTCCGATATTATAGATCGATGTTTCATGGTGAATACTGCTTCCTACATATACTCACAATGGCAATGATGAAAAATCCAGGGCATGGATTTTCAAAATCAAAATTATGCTTTAAGCAGTTTTCCGATGAGCATTAAACCGCCAAATCATGTCATGCATGGTCCAAAGTGTATAACAAAAATCATCAAGCAGACAAAAAATTCCATTAGGCAATAATACTAGTACTAGCTACACTTCAAATGGAGAAATGTAATGAAAGAAAATGGTCCTACTCCTAGCTAGCTATGTCTCCTGTATCAACTAATTAATGGAGTTGCAGCTTGTAAACAAAGCAATCCAAATTTACCACCAAAATGACCATGGCCACATACATTTGACTTTATGCGCACATATATAAATATTACCATATGAAAATGATAATAAAAAAAACATTAAATTCTCACCCACCGAAGGTAAAAATTAAATGCATTTAAGATTCCAGGTTTGATTGGATAGGAAAGAACTAACCGTGTCGCAACTAAGAAGGGAGCCGCCCTTTTCAGTAGCGGCCGCCATTTTTTCTTCTTCTAAACTAACTTTTTAAACCTTCACCACATTCAATTTTTAAGGTATCAATAAAAAATGAACAATCTCATCCCTCCACCATGCAAAATTAAATTTTTGGCACCTACACCACTGATCACACCACTCAACAATACCCAGAAACACACCCCAAGAAATTAATATCGCCCAGAGCTACCACACGTATAGCATATAAAATATAGAGTGCTTGTGGCATGCACATTTACATTATTATATATTTATATAAATATAATATGTATCCATCAATCAATTCAATAGGGTCCTCCAGTGGTGGATGATTGCAGCGATGACTGCACCTGCAACAGGTGGTGGTAACAATCGGCGGCGGTAGGTCTCTGCTCTGGGTTCTGGTCTAAGCACCTATTCTGCAACTCTCTAAGCATCTTTGGTACAACATTTGAACCCAACCCACAACTCTTAACCAAGTGACCAACTCCCCACACGTCTACTTTGACCCCATGCAACCCCCTTCCCACCTCCGGAGCGTGTCTCCCACGCGCCTCTACTACTCCGTGCGGGTATATCTGAGGTGCGCCCACCGCCTCCTCAAACCCACATATGAACCACTCATTTTCCCTGTCGCTTCTTCTCATTACCTTGTCCCAACTCAAGTCTCTGTGCATGAAAGATAAGTCATGCAGAGCTACCAATGCTTTTGTCACGTATTTTAGAGCATCTACGAGTTGGTCACAATTTGTTGGCTTAAATTTGATCCCTCTCGGCTTAAAAACCAATGCCAAATCTTTCTCCAGTGATCTGTACATGAATTCTGCGTGAGGGATTCTCTGATCAAGAAAATCGTATATTTCTTTCACTGCTGCCCATTTTCTTTTATTCGGGAAGAATCTTGTCACTGTATTCGGGGTCATTTCAATGATGTACCCATTACCCATGTCGACTCTCTCAAAATCACTGAAGATTAACTGCTTTAAATTTCCTCCATTGTTGATGTTGCTGAAGCACCGTTCAGCTAGCAATGGCAATAACCCGGCTATTCTGTAACATGGAACTAGGGCTTTTAATCTATCAGCTGGGGAAGATAGGTCTAAAGTATAGAGATCTGTACGGATTATGCGATCTTGCGATCTACATAGCGCACAAAAGGTTACCATGTAACCAACTGCATAGTACCCAAGAATATAAGGGATGTCCATGTAAGTCCATAAAAGCTTATCTACTATAGAAGAAGATGGATCGATTTGACCTTCTTTTAATCTATCAGTTTCCTCTCCTCTCCACAAACAAAAGTTCCTAACAAATCCAGTCACGTTTGGCCACTGATCCTGCAACGTATTATCAACCGATGAAGTGGAAGGTTTTCTAACAATAACCACTTCAACGGAACAGAATTTGGACACAACCCTATTGATGCAATCATCCCAAAGGCCAACAAAAGAATCCCTGCTTGAGGCATTAGCAGCACTGATGCTAGGGTTACTTCTGATGATAGAGCTTAAGATATCAAAAGCTATACCTCTACAATCCAACAGCTCCGAAGAAGTGGTAAAAAAGTACTCTTTGCCTTGAGGCAAGTCTCTGTAAACGTCTTTTCTAAGAGGGAAACGTAGTTCTTCAGGTGGTGGCTCTTGTAAAAACCAAGAAAGCTCAAACAAGCTTGGAAGTGCAGTTGGTGGCATTCGAAGACAGCCCACATAGTATTCAGTTGGGTCTTGAAATTCCCACGGAGGAATTGCTGTTCAAAAACAGTAATACATATATATCATAAATGGAAAAAACTATATACACCTAGAAAATTTATTCAACATCACATAAAATAATCGAAGGCGTGGAATCTTGAAAACATACGAGCACTAAACTCACATCTTATTGAAGGTTCTATTGATGGAAGCTGAACTCTTTCAATGAAACCTGGTATAAATAGAAAAAACTGTGAGATGTGGATTCCAAGACTACTGTTTTAAAAGATGCATAATGTTATTAAAGACAAAGATGTTCGTACCAGAAGAAGCAGTAGATGCGGAAGACTTTCTTCTGCCAAAGATTTTGACTTCTTGTCCAGAAACGAATCTATCAACTGAAAAACCTTTTAGGGGTCCATCTTCAAAGACTTCTAAAGTGCAAGCTACGATTGAATCATCGAAGAAAGTGAGCTCATCTGCATTCAAAAAGCTTGATCCTTGAAGCTTTACTCTTCCTCTATGATGTTCTCCTTCTTCAGCCCACAAACTCACAGATTCTTCCCATGTCATTCGTACTTTACCAATTCTTCGAATCTCCTTTGAAGATAATGAAGAAGCACCAGCAGTAGCCCCATCCATTGAAGCTTCAAACCCTAACATACCCCCTCTAGTACTATGGAAGTAGGCTTCACCTCCACTTGTCATCACCAGTTGTTTGGACGATGCTGCAATAAAAGATGCATAAAGTCTTGTTCTTTAAAGAAGAGATGATAAAAAAAAAAAAAAAACTGATTTTGTTATTGGTTTAATACCTGCTGGGAGGGAAAAGTCATCTTCTTTGAAAGGAGGAGGTGGAGGGAGACCTCTTGCAACAGCAAGAGCTGTTCTATCAGTATCACCAGAACCAATTACCGGCGGTCCTCTGCTTTGAGCAGTTCTCAAGCGAGAACCCATAAATTGAGACAACTCTTCAAACACTTCTTCATCGAAAGAAGCAGGCAATCTATGAAGCTTCCTTTCATAAGGAGAAAGTCTGAAGTAACTCTTCCCTACTTGATCTCTCTCACCTCCTCTTTCCCATTCATACACTTTCCTGAATTCACCCAACATGTTATCCCATTTAGTACCTGCAGTTTTTGCATCTCTATTTACTCCATGTCTTTGCAGGAACTCCGCCACTTCTCTATCTTTGTCAGCTCTTGTTTTCCCTCTTGTTGACTGAAATGTTGGGTCTCCGCCAGCGATATGACCAGTTTCTTGGTGTTCAATTCTTGACGATCCGCCAGACCCATCAAATCCACTTTGATATTGAACCCTCCAAGCCCTGGCTAACCATAACATTTCATTTGGTTTCCAAACTGGGCTCACGTATTTGCCTTTCCTGAACTGGTGATGAAGCTGCTGTGCTTCTGGTTTGCTGGTCTCCTGACCAGAAGCAGCTGATAGAGAAGGGATAGGTGAGTGTGGAGGAGAAGATGCTGTATCTGATGAAGAAGCTGCTGTATGATGCGGTAGTTGCGTTTGGGGATTGACTGTCGATGTGGGATTTGTAGTAGGTGACGGACCTGATGGGCTTGATTCACTGGTGAGAATAGTAGTTTGTGTTGTTTGTTGATGAGATGGAGAAGGTAATATTTTCCATTGGGCAGTGGCATATCTGGGCCTTTTCGAGGTCACAGTTTCAAATTGTTGCTCAAAAGGAGAGGAAGTTGCCCCAACTGGCACGTACAAAGGTGTAGAGATGAAAGGAGCTCCGGTAACGACAACGGATTGGGGTTGTTGGTGATGGTGCTGTGATCTAGTTGTTTCTGGTGATTCCTCAAGTGGGTCTTTTGGAGAAGAAGAAGAACGTTGCTGTGATTGTTGAGTTTGCTTCTTGGCCGTTTCTCCTTTGTTGTCACCCATTTCAAATGGGCCCAAAAAAAAGAACGAAAAAGAAAAAGGAATTGAATTCGCTAGTGCGAAACAAAAGGGCTTAAACCGAAACCAGAACAAGAAGAACCAGGCAGCATCCTCATAGAACTAAATTCTTACAGAACTAGCTTAGTTGAAATTTGCTGTTTGTCAAATTCTTGTTTGTTTTTGTTGCTAAAACTCCAAAAAGGGTTTTTGGACTTGTGAGGGAATTGATAGTCTACATATTTAAAAGGGCAAAAAAAAATCATAGCTAAGGTAAAAGCAAACACAACCAGAAAACAGAAAAAGATGAGTTTGTGGAACTGCCATGAATAAGACCTTTCAGTTGATTATTAATATTTTTATTAATCAGATTAATGCAAAAACAGAGAATGGTATTTTGATGTGTGATTTTGACAAGTATAGAGATAAAGAAAGAAAGAAAGAAAGAAAGAAAAGCGAAAAAGGGCATACTCGTAGTATATATACAACATGATTAGAGAAGGGTCATGATTGTACTTCGCCTGAGAAGCGCGGCTTTAAAAATTTTACATTAATGGCTTGCTTGCTTGTTTTTCCATTGTTTTGTTTGGGAGGTGAGAAATTATATATATATATATAGATACCAAAAAAAAAAAAGAGTGCCCGCGACGAGTTAGGGAGTGAGTGACTGAGTGGAGACTGTGAGTGTGCGTGTGAAAGAGGGCAGAGAGCGTATTTTGGTCGCAGGGTGTTAGATGTGGACACATCGAATCGATGGCTCTCTGCCATAGTGCCCTTGTCTTTGCCTTATTTTGTTTTTTTCCCATTTCCTCTGCTCTTAAGAACTTCATTTTTTTAAAAAATAAATAAATGAATATATTTCTAAACCGTTATGCATTATATTCTTATTATGAATTCTATAACATTTTCCTCATTTTAGTATTTGAATGATTGATGAATTTAAATTAATAAATATCTTTTTATTTTATGATGTATTTTTTATTTATATTTGTTTTTCTAAAAAAATAACTACTAGACAAATTAATGACTCATTTGGTGAATTAATCCTGCCTTTATTTTCTTTTTTTTTTTAATTCGCATGCAATGATAATATAATAAACTCTAGACTGAGCTAAATTTAATTTTTGTCTCCAAATCATACGAATAAGTAAATTATTAAAACCTAAGAATGTCTCTGACTCTGGATTAATAAACCATTGCGTATTTGTGTAATTAGAGTCAAAGATAATTTATTTTAAATTATATAATGTATTTGTATTTATAAACACTTATATTATATTCTGTCTGTTTTTGAAAAATATAATGTGAGTTTTAATATTTGAAGTATAATAAAAAAAAAATACTAATATCTGATTGATTAAAATATATTTTAAATATTTTTATTTATAAATAAAATATTAAAAATTAATAAAATATTTTATATTTAATCAATATAAACATAATTCATACAAGAAAGTAAATTAACTAGTACACTTTTTTTTTCTCTGACAAGTGTTGGCATGGCATATCAAGGCCTGGATGCCACGTGGTGGCTATCTCAATTAGATTTTTTTTTTCTGCCTCTTCTTTATAAACTTTTATTATAATCATCGAAGTTCATTATAAAATGATATATTTAATGGCGATTTACGAATTATTTGTTACCAAATAATTAGTTTTTGAATTTTTTAATTAAATTAGCTATGGCATGTTTATTTTTAAAATGAAACTTGAACCGGTTCGAATAATCATTATTTTTAAATAAAAATTTAAAAATAATTATTAAAATTATCTGTGAAATACGCACACAAGTGTATAATTATTCTTTTAAAGTATATAAAAATTTTCTTAAGTTGGATTTTTGTTATATTAAAATGTCCTTTGACTATAAATTAACATTAAAAAAAAAATCTCTTTTGAATTTTTGTACTTCCCACATTTAATAAAATAAATCATTGACTGATTTATTTAAATTTTATAATTATTTTATGAATTGTTTATCAAATAATTAAATACAGTGTCTTTAAAATTTGTAGTTGTTGAGAAATTTTTATTACACTTGTAGTTTTATTCAGGTTAAATCAAATTAGTTAAAATATAATGAATTTTAAATATTAATGGTTGATACAAAAAAATTTATAAAATAATATATTTATTAAAATTAGAATAAAAAATAATTACACAAAATTTAAAATTCCAGTCCCAATGTTCTTTACAAATAAAATTATCACAAAATAAATAAGAAATAATATATTAATGGTAAAGGTCATAAATATAAGTGACTGAGAATAATAGAATTAACGAGACAATGTTAAAGAGAGAAAAACATAGAGGGAAGTTCATTTAAGCATTGAACGGAGTTTTTATGTCTGTAAAAGAAAGGAAATTCTGGGAGCAACCAGAAAACACGCTGGCCGCCGCAGAGAAACATGCTGCTCTGTGTATAGTACCCCTCTTGCTCGTTTTCTTTTAACTCTTCCTCTATTTGCTTCTTCCTTTTCATTGCATTGTTGTGCGCAACTTGGTAACAATTTTTTTTTGTTGCTTTAACTAATTTCTACATTTTCAGTCCTTTTCTGCTTGTGAAGTAATTGTTAGCTGACATTTTTATAATTCTTCCTGCATGCTTTAAAGATTTCGAGTTCTGTTGTTTTAATAATTAAAGAAAAACAAACTGGTTAATGCAAGCAATTAAATTAAGCGACTTAATAAAAAAAATATTAAGCTGTCATTTATGAAAAGCAAAAAATTATGCTTCAACAGTTGAAATAATGTTAATTAGTCCATTCTGTTAAAAATAAAAATAAAACCATAAATTTAATTTTGCTCTTTACTTTTATAGTTTAGTCATATATTTTACTTCTACATTAGGCTATTTATTAGTAGAAATAAATTTGATGACTGCCTTTGGCTGGATTATGAGCTTCATGCTCTTGTTTCTCCTTGTGAGCTTGTTGCTCTTATAAAATGAATCTATAGTTGTTAGAAAAAACAAAAAACCATAAATTTAATTTAATGTTTTTTGTTAGTACAAATGGGGGATGGAGATGGGAACAGGAGAATCAATCTAAGTCCCTCAGAATCATGGTAGCCAAAGAAGTGCATGCATTTAAAATACTTCATCATTGATATATTGCCTAATAACATAAAAATAAACTACATAATTAAGTCATATTGACACAAAATTACATGATTCCAAAGAATTGAGCAGATTTTTTTTTTTTTTTTAAAAAAAAGGAATTGGGCTGATTTCAAGGCATAAACAATTGAAATTTATATTGAATATATTTCTACTCGTATCTAGAGAAGAATAATAATTCTGTTTTTTTTTTTTTAAAAAAAAAACAGGAATATCCAGCAAGGTATTGAAAGATTTGAACCAGCTCATTATTTGGGTTGTATAATTGCAAAATTATTTAAGCGTGAACGTGTGATAATAAATTTTGTGACTGTAATTCTATGGGGCAACAGAATTCTCAACATTGAAACAAAGGGCATGCAATTCCACATCCTAGCTCTAGTAACTAATCTAAAACAAATTAGATTATGGGTTTGTCTAATCTTAATTAAAACACCCTGTAGCTTTGTACATTCGTTGTGTTGTGCTAAACCTGACAATGCTAGGTATTATGTTGGGCAGAAGAGAGACTAGGCACCAATAAAGTGAGACAAGTAATGGTTCTGTTTTCGGTTGTTTATTGAGTTAGTAATTGTAGTGGTTATCCCACTATAGTATTAATTGATACTCATCCTTGTTTCTGTTTTATTAGATGCCAATAATACTAATTTGGGTGTGTAAATATAGTCATTAGTTATTTGTATTTTTATTATCAACATAAAATATTAATAAAAAAATTATTTATATTAAAATATTATACCATTCAATTAAACGTGATATACATATTTTAATATTTCATAAATAATTTGTAAAGTGATAGACATTATAAAGTAAGATTATAAATATTATAAAATAAGATTATGATTTGATCCCGTACTTCTCTTTGATCTTCTAGTTGTTAAAAAGTAATAATAATAATAATATTAACATATATATCATGTCCGAATCAAATTATTAAATGCCATATAGTTTTAATGTGTAAGAATTTATTTGTCCAAAAAAATGTGCAAGAATTTAGTTACTTTAACTTTAACTTCATTATGAATTTTTATTTTCTTTGTTGTTTTTTTCTTTTTTACTTTTTTTAGGAATTATATATTTGTATGTTTTGTTGGATTATTATTAGATAAAATTTGTAGATAATTGTACTCCAGTATAAGAAATTCTTATATGCCCTCTCTCTCTATATATATGGGCAAAATATTTTTTATAAAAATTTCTCCTTTTCTGTAAACAAAGAGTCAAAATTAGCTTCCCCATGCAGGAAAGACAGCAAACAGATAAATTAGCCAATCAGCAACTGGACATCGAAATCTAATTTTTCTTTAAATTTCAAAAGAGAAGAGAGCAAGGTGATAGAATAAGCTTATTTTACTTATTTAAAAAAGAAAACCATATATTGAATTGTTACTAATCAGTAAGAATAAATACAAACCAAAAATAAAAATAATTACTGATCATCAACAACATCATTTTCAGTAGCAGAGAGTGGAAGAGGGCGTTGAGCAGCGAAGTGAACGTGAATAGTTTATATATATATATGAATATGAATTTTGGGCATTGATCCTATATTTAATTAATTTGCTTCTCGTGATTGCTATTCATACATAGCATTCCACCTTGACCTTACTCCTTCTCTCTCATTTTTCTTTGTGCTACCTGCAGCTGTAAGGCTGCAAGTCTGAAACTATCGAGCTGGACCATCATGCATGCCTACATATATACAATAAATTTAACTACATTAATCTTTAATTGATTTTAATCCCAACACAAATATATAACATATAAAATTTAACTGCATGCATGGATGCCTTTAAATTCCACAAACCGTTAACCTCCATGGAAACACAGAATGATAAGTAAAAGGCTTTGAAAACCCTAGCTACACAGAATAGGCCGGCTGATTTCCTTTTCATCACCTATCTACTTAGCTTTTTTCCAGATAATTAATTTTTTTTCTTTTATGTTTGTTGTATATGATCTGTTGCATTAAAACAAGTATATTATATTGGTGGCCTGTTGCATATATGCCAATGAAAATGCAGGTACGCGTACAACACAAATTGGCTTCCACTACCCAATACCCATTACCATATGACTACCTTTTAATAACAGCTAATTGGAACTGCTTTTTTGGGGGCTGCATGAATGATCAAATTATCAGACAGATTTTGGACTTTTTTTATCTCATCTCTTGTCTGCAACTTGCATCTACCAACCAAAAGATGGCTCCCCAATTCGTAGGGGGTCCTAATAACTAAGAAGCTAAATACAGGTAGGCTTCTCTAGCTTCTTCTTTATTATTTTCTATTTACCATAAAATCACGCACTTTGGGATTTGAGAACATACAAGCCAAATGCTGTTGCCGGAGTTATTTTGGCATCTTCTCTAGCTATCATATATTGCCATCTTTTTTTTGCCCCAGTGTATCTTGCTCTTGAATAACCTCTCCCTCTAATTAAAGGCTTCGTAGTTGATTACCGCCAGTAACAATATAGAATTTTCCATTAATTATCCAGTCCCATTTCATTGTGTCGATAATTTTTTTTCTTTTAGAAAATAAAAACGTTGCAGAAACTTTTATTGCATTCGAAGACTAGGCTTGAAGAATAGACTGGTTCGATTGGTTACAGGCTACTCCTAACATCGACATGCATGCATGATGTCAAAATTGGACTTCATGCTTGTTTCCTGCCATGCTAGCTAGTTTCGTCTTGCACAACTGCCCTGGCCTGCAGCATGCTACATACTTAAATTCAGTTCATAAATTTATCTGCTATCATTTTTCACAGAGATAAATATAATTAATCATGAGTAAAAACCTAAATCTTAAAATTATGGTTATTATAATTTCGGATTATGGACATAATTCTCCAAGTTTTTTTTTTTTTAACAAGGAGCGTTTTATTCTTATTGTGATTTGAGATTAAATTTATGACCTAAAATACCATGAAGAAAACTTTTATGATTTGACTGCTTGATTTTCGACAGTTCTTGAAGCATTTTAACCTTACAATTTGAAGTCATATATTTCAAATTTTAATTTTAAATTTTAAACATTAAATTTTGAATAATATATGATTAAGTATTAATTCAAATTATAATCAATCAATTTTATATTTATTATGAATTTATTTTAAATTTTTATTAATTCAAATATAAATAGCTGTATTAAAAAATTATTGTAAATCGAATTAAATTTATAATTCAAAATATCGAGGCATTTGAAATGATTTGAAGTATAGTACTTAATTTTGAGAAAATATTAATTAAAATATAGAAAAAATATATAGCATTTGTCCGCTGAAGTAAATGCGCCCAACACTTTAACACTATCAAGAATTATAGGTAGGAAATTAATAGGGCATGCTCATATCTTCTAAACCTGGAGGCGTCATTGTTAAAACCCAAAAGCATCAGGGACTATTTTTTTTTTTTTTTTATGCACACCAATTGCTTCAAATTCGAAAATAAAAATTGATGGGATTTGCTCACAGACAAATGGATATGGTGGGCTTTGCTCTATATGGGAGAAGTGGGGTGATCGTTTTACTTTAATAAATTGATGGATGGTGACCAAATCTCTCGCTCTATATATATATATATAGCACAAGTTCTACATTACACTTATTATAACCAGCAATCTCAGTCCAATGCATTGTCAAAATCATGGACCCAGCCATGCAGATTGCACAATAAAAATTCTTCCCATTTGTTTTATTTGTTCCTTCATATAGACACACCCTACTCTTACATCCACAACGGACTAGGATCTATGACGTGCAATTTCTTTTTTTGATCTAATATAATGATTCATTTGATACTAATCTTGATAATTGACGTTTTAAGATTTACATACCACATAGGTCCTAATTCATAGGACGGCCAATGGCTACAAAATCAAATAATATAATGACTTTTTTAACATCTTGTTGATCAGCAATATAATTCAAGGTGAAAAATCGTCTTTTTTTTTTATATTGGTATCAGCAACTTGGATAAATTCTCTGTTTTTCATCTTAATGCAATTAATTTGTAGAATTAAAGAGCTACCAAATACACTCGATCTAGTGTGTATTTGGGTAAAAAAAAAAAATACACTCAATCTAGTGGGTAAGTACGCTCGAGTTATCATTGCATATTTATTGTTATGGCATGAGATGCACAAGCATGCTGGGCCAAACTTTCAGTAAAAATATAGAGGAAATTTTAGACAGTAATCCATTTGATCAGTTTAATTTCATTTATGTTTTTCGACTTTTTAATTTTAATCTTTATTTATTTATTTTTTTCTTTCTGATCTAGGTTTAATACATTTTTTTACGTTTTGATTTTCTTGCATGTTGAGACAGTTTTCTTCAACATCGTGATCTTTTAGTTTTTTGATAGTTTCTTTATTTATTTATTTTTTAAACTTCATTTCTTATCATTATCGATGCTATTTTTCATTTATTAACTTTCAGTTTGAGTTAAATTCTTAGAAATGGATAAAATTAATACTCATTCTTTCTGTAATTTAAAGAAAGGTGTTTCTTCTTCTCTTCCGTCAATTAAGAAGAATGTCACTCGTTAATTAAAAAGAATGTCACTCGTTCTTCATTGTCTGTGAAGAAGAGCGAAGGTAAAAATTTGAAGAAAAAGAAGCATGCTGCTAAATTTTCTAAGAATAAAAAATTGAAGTTTGATGAATGAGCTTTGAAGGGAGTTGATATTTCCTTTAAGGTACAGTTTATTATTATTATTAATTTTGCTTTTGTTAATTTTTCTTTATAATAGTTATAAATCAAAGATAATTTTTTTTTATTGTTGTTGTTGTTGTTGTTGTTAATTTTGTTTGTTGATTTTTCCCTTGCTAATTTTTGTTAATTTGTGTTTTATTTTTCTTCTAATAGTTATTATATCTTTTATAATGTTAATTTGTGTTTTTTTGTTGATTTTTAATTTTTTTTAGTTTTAATGTTTTTTCTCTTTTTTTTTTCTGAAATTTGAATATTTCATATTGAAAATCAATTAACGATGTTTGACAGTACATGTTTTTGGCACTTTTTGGATTTGAAGGAATTAAAACTTCAAGGTCAAGTTCTGCATTGCCTATTGTTAAGGGAGGTTAGTTATCCTGCTAATGATGATATTTGATTTTGAATTTGTGGTTCTAATACGAGGTTTTCTATTAAAGAGTTTGACATTATTACTAGTCTTAAATGTGTTAATGATTTTGATAGAAGTAATATTGCTAAATATGAGAAGAATACTTTGATTGAAAAGTATTTTGATAGTGCTGATAAAGTTATGAGGGAAGCTGTTAAAGAATGGTTTTTTTTTTTGGAAATTTTGACTGTGATGAAGATGTTGTAAAGATTGTAGTGCTTTATTTTGTAATAATGTATTTGTTTACATCACCAAAGGATAAATTTGTTATTAAAGAATATCTTGATATTGTGGATGCTTATTTGTTTAATGAATATTTTTTGGGTAGAGATGTTTTTTCTTTTACTTTGGAATTTATGAAGGGAAAGATGTTGAGGTTTCATAAGAAAGGGGTTGGTTATTATTATTACATGCTTAATAGCTTTCCATTAGCTCTTCAAGTTTGGTTTTATGAATGTTGTGGGTATTGTAAGAATGTGTTAGTTTATCATGGGGGTTCTACAATTCCTCGTATGTTGAATTGACATACAAATATTATTCCGAGTTTTAAGAAGTTTAATTATGAGATTCTCAGTTTAGACTCTTCTCAGGTAAATTTTTTAGATTTTTATTTATATTTTTTGAAATCTTATTTTTTTTAAAATTTTTAGTTATTTTTTTATGGTTGAAGTTAAGTGATATTGTTCCTTCTGCTGTTGAACTTGAGAAGTTCAATTTGGGTCAATTTTTTTCCAAAGAAAATGATGAAAAATTGAAGTCTTATAGTGTCTGTGATGATGCAAAAGCTTCTGTTGAAGGTGATGACAGTGTAGATGATTTTGAGTCAGCACTTGTTTTTCATAAATAAAAAAAAGTTCTGAAGTCTACTTCCAAAAAGGATGCATCTAGTGCTTAATCCTCTAGTTCTATTAGTGATCGAGCTTTGATGAAGAAAATTGACAATTTACCTAACAAGTTTGACAAATAAATTTCTTCATTGAAGAGTTACTTTGATGAGAAGCTTTCTATTTTAGGTGCAAAGTTAGATAAAATTCTTGAAAATAAGTTGAAGTCTACTTCTGATGACTTTACTGAAGTTGTTGATGATGACAATTTAAATGTTGATGAAGGTGTTGTGGATGTTAATGCTGTTGAAAAAGATTATGTTTTTTTTTATGAGAATTTAAAGGTTGATGAGGAGAAGAAATAAAGTGAAATTGAAAAAAATGAATATGAGATTCATTCTCATAGTAATGATCAAAAAAAGATTGAAGGTGAAGCAGAGATTATTAAAGAAGAAAAGGTTACAGATGATATTGCTTTAAATGTTTATGTTGATGATGATGTTGCTGCTCCTCATGGTCTTTATTCTATCATATCTGACGATTCAGATTTTGAAGATAGGTTTTTAGAAAATGTTGATACTCTTGTTAGCAATTTGACTAAGGTAAATTGTTGTTTTTTTTTTTTTTGCTTTTTGATGATGTTTGTTGATTTTTCTTGATGTTTGTTTATTTTTGTTTATTGTTGTTTATAATTATTCTTATATATATATATATATATATATATATATATATATATATATATATATATTTGTAGAAGTGTGAAGATGTTAATCCAAGTGAGGAGATTATTCCATTTATTCCACCAGTTTCAGTTTATTTTCCATCTGTTTTTGAAATTATGGTTTATCAAAAGATGGTTGCAAAGCCTAATGTTTTTTTTTTTGAAATCTCCATTTCTTGCTAAGTTTGAGTCTGGTGCAAGTAGGAAAGAAGAAGTGGAGCCTGCTAAATCTATTACAGGTAGCAAAGAAGTTGTTCAGCCTTCTAAAACTTTTTCTTCAAGTTGTCCATTTAATGAGAATGTTGAGGATGGTCCAAGTTATGAAGATTTTTATGTTTTTAACACTTGGATTGATCAAGGATTATTGAAGCAAAAGAAGAAAAATTAATTCTATATGTCTTTTTATTTTATTTTATATTTGATTTTATGTATATTATTTTTATTTATGATTTTTTAATTGTTTTTGTTAGATCGGATGTTAAATACACTGGGAAACATGAGAAGATTGATCCTGGATTCAACTTTGCTGTTGCTTTTATATGTTCAAAAACTTGGTTTCATTCCCTATGTTGCATTGGGGAGCTTATTTTTGACATTGTATGTTTTTTAATTTTTTTTGTTTATAATTATTGTTTTTTTATTTTGCAGCACCTTGATGTCATTTTTATTACTTAAGAAATAAGGCCAATTTCTCTCCAAGCTCTGTTATTTCGTTCATTACAGCAGATACATTATTTGATCAAACTATTTAGAAAGAGTTTTTTTTTTTTTTAAAGTACAAGGATTTTAGATTTAGTTTTGAAAAATTGGTTACTCAGTATATTTTAGGTGAAACTATTTTTTATCCTAAGCCTTGGGTTAATGTTAATGATATCTTGTTTCTAATTCATATACATTCTCAACAACACTGGGTTCTTGGTAGGCTGAACATTAAGGACTGCTGTTTTTATATGTATAATTCTTTGAGGTCTACTCGTGGAAATGCTTTTGTTCTTGAAGTTGTGAAGAGTTACAGTGTGATGCTTCCTTTGTTTTTTGAAAAACTTGATTTTTTTATTGGTCGTAGAGATATTGATCGTGATGTTGGACTATATGCAAATAAGAGGGCTTTAAATTATTTTAGTATTTAAATGGTTGATGATTTGCCACAACAGATTGCAACGTAAGATTTAATTAATATTTTCTAATTTTTTTCTTTATTAATTGTTTTAAATGTTCTTTATAGTGATTGTGGAGTCTTTGTTGCTGCTTATGCTGAATATTTAGCTTACGGGAAGAAAATTGGAAGTAATTTTGATGTTGAAGTTTATCGAAGTAGGTTTTCATATTCTCTATATACTTATGATATGAAGAAGGTTCAAGGCCAAATTGTTAGTGATTTTAAGCAGACTTTGAAAGTGAAAAGAGGAGGAGATTGAAGAAGTGAATGTTGAACTTTTTGTTGTTTAATTTTTTTATACACAGTTTAGTTTTATGTTTTAAATGTTTTTAAATATAGTTTATAATTATTATTGTTAATAAAGTATGGCTCTTCTTTATTTCTGTGTTTACTTTGGTCTTTTATGTTGTTTATTTTTGTTGATTACTGTTGATTTTCCATTCCAACAACTAAAAATTTTTTATAAAACTTTTTGTAATATAAGAGAATAATAATTAACCTTAAAAATTATTAATAGTGAAGAATATTTTTACAATTTTTGCTGTTTTTATTTTTTCTTTTGGATTTGTTGATTTGTGTCTATTTTTATTGATTTCTATTTTTTTTTTATCTTTAACTGTTATAAAATCATTAAAAATGAATAAATGAATAAAATAAAATGATAATTGATTTAAAAATTAATTAATAATGATTAAGGTTGATAATATTTTGTAGTTTTGTGTTCTTCTTCTTTTGTTTTGATTTTGTTGATTTTTTTTAAGAAAATTTTAAAAAAATATTTAAATTTGATACAAGCATTGATAATTAATATAAAAAATTAATAAAAAGAACTAATAAGGATAGTTCTTTTGTTGTTTACTGTTGTTTTGATTTTTGTTTATTTTGTTTAAGAAAATATTAAAAAATATTTAAATTTGATACAAGCAATTCATAATTAATTTAAAAAATTAATAAAAAAACTAATAAGGATAGTTCTTTTGTTTTTCTTCTGTTATTTTGATTTTTTTTTTGTTTATTCTTGTTTTTTTTCATGCAGCTAAAAATAGTATAAAATTATAACTGAAATAAAATACATTGAATATTTAATATAAAACAGTTATATTTATTGACCAACAATGATAATCTTTGAATATATCAAAATTTGAAATATCAATCTTTAAATTTGTTAACAAATGATGAACAACAATGCTTTTATTTTTTTATTGTGGCATTTCTATATATTTTTCTGTTATGTCTAAACTGTCCACATTTTCCACACTTGTTATGTCTTGTGTATTTTCATGGAGTTTTGATTATTCTTTTCTTTGGTCTTCCAGCTTTAATTCTTCCTTCTGGTGGTTGTACTTTTATTTGCTGCTCTTGAATTAGTATGTTCCATGTTATTTGTTTTGAAATTGGATGTATAGCTTCTTCATATGTTGTCGACAGTGTTTCCTCTGTGTAGAAATTTGAGCAATTCTTGTAAGGATCTCGGTTCATTTTCTTTAAAATTGCAAGTGCATGTGTACATGGCAGTTGATCAATTTGAAATCTGTTGCAGCTACATTTTCTTTCTTGCATGTTCACAATAAATGCTTCGTTGAAGTCATACACAGTGAATATGTCTTCAATTTAAGGTTTGACCTGTTTGTAAGTAAAAATATTACATCATAAAATAATAAAAAGCAACAAAAAATAATAATTACATTAGTATTAATTGAAAAAAGAACTAAAATCGACAAAAATAAACAACAATCAACAAAAATCAATAACCAAAAAATAAGGCAAAAAACAACAAAATTTTTTTTAAAAAACAGAAGATTTCATTAAATTTAAGTAAAAAAAAAAGAAAATATAAACAACAAATCAACAAGAATCAATAAAAATCAACAAGAATCAACAACAGTAATAATAACAATAACAATTTAAAAATTTTAACCCGAAGTTTCAGACTTTTCATATAATTCTTATTTATCATATCTTGTGGCCTTTTTGCAAGCTTTGTGAATGTTCATCTTACGTTGTTCCTATAGCTCCAATCTTGTACCAAAGAACGTAGATACTTTAATAATGTTGTGATCAGTAGCTCTCTAGCTTTTGCAATAACTAAATTGAATGATTCAGCTATATTGAAGTCATTGTTGAGTATCTATTGTTGATTGAGAAAGCTTTATCCCATTTGTGATAGCCAATATTGTAGAGGTATGGCCTAATTCTTTCGTCAATCTTGTCCAAGTCATTCATATGGTACTTAAATTCTTTAACAGTGTATGCCTTTGTTGCTAGATAAAATGAATCCTTGATGCATTTTGAAATTTTTTTGTAGTTATTCTTTAGGTTGTTTAAAAGATTATACATACAAAAACCATAGGCAGCTTCAGGGTATATTTTTCTAATTACTTTTTCCATACTTTCATGTCTATCAGAAAAAATGGTCATTTCTTGTCTACAACTAAATGTTTCTTTTATTTTTATGAAGAACCATTCCTAAAATGCATCATTTTTGGAGTTAACAATAGAGAAAGCTAGAGGAAAGATTTTACCAACGGTGTTTTGTGTTGTTGCTAAAAGTAATGTGCCACCATACGTTCCTTTAAAAAATGTGTCATCAACCACTGCAATAGGTCTGCAATATTTCCATCCTTTTATTGATGCATTAAAAGCCATAAAGACATAAAGGAATGATTGGTTAATTTTTATTTCAAGTTGAACAACTGATCCCGGATTTATTTTCTTCAACATATATAGGAAACTTGGTAGAATTGTATAGGATTCGTCTGGTTTGCCTCTTAATATATGAAGTGTCTTTTCTCTTGATCTTCAGGCTTTTAAGTAGCTGATGTTGATCCCATATTCTTCTCTCATTTCTTTAACTATGTCTCCTAGTTTGTATATGATTTTGATGTTGTGATACTTTGATTTTACACAATTAGCCACTAAAGATGTTATTGTATGTCTTTGGTCACCCAATCTTATGTCCATGTTGTAGGAGTGGTTATTGTTGAATTTTTTGACAACAAATTTATTAGATTTTCCATTTCTTATAACCTTTATCCTTCAGCTACAATATACATTTCTCTATTTGATCTTATTATTTTGAACTAAAAGTGGTTGTTGATTACATAAAACTTTAATGCTTTCTTGAAATCTTGTCTGTTGTTGTATATTTTTTCTTCTTCAAGTTCTGTTGTTGTTGCAATGCATATTACTAAAGATTCTTCACTCTCATATTCTGGTTATTTATCTTTATGTGTACTTTGTTAATGTAGAATCAATGCAGTCATCATGTTTGCATAATCCATAAAATCTATAGACTGATTATTTTCTTCTGTATTCAATAAGTTATGTTCAAAAGTTGAATTTGTTGTGCTTATGATGTTGATTATTATTGAATCTGCAACATATTGTTGTTATTGAAGATTTTATCTTGAAAGTGTTTATTAACAACATTGATGCATATGGGAAATTTTGTGAAATCTGATTCCTTCTTCTTTAGTTACAAATAGAAGAACAATGTTGCATCATCTTGTATGTTTAAAGGTGGATAACCATCTCTAACTTTATACTAAATGATCATTTTTTTGCAATTGTCCATCAATTTGTAGCTAATCTGACAGTTTTTTCACCATTTCTTCAAAGTTGTAGTCTGCATGCATTGTAATTCCAGTTACTTCAAAATCAACATAACCCATTGCTTCATTACATCTTCCTTTGTGATGAATGAACACTGGAATGATTTCCATTGTGCCTATTATAAAAGAAATGAAAGAAATATATTAGACCTGGTAGTTTATTTTTGTTTAATACCATAGAAAACAATTGAAAAACATAATCAACAGAATGCAAATAACTTAAATAATAAACAAGAAGCACGAAAGTACTTATAAATAAGAAATAAAACAACAATCAACGAAAATAAACAACTATCAACAAAGATAAATAGAAGTAAAATAACATAAAAAAACTTGAAAAAAATTATAAAAAGAAAAAACAATAACAATCAAGAAAAATAAACAAAAGCAAAAGAACTAAAATTATAAAAAAGAAGCTCCAAAACACTTGAAAAAAATGTAGTAAACAAGAAAAATCAACAAAAATACAAAAATAAACAACTTAAATAAAATGAACTAATATTATCTAAAATTAAGAAGAAATTACACGAACTAATTGAGTTAAAAAACAACAAGAAAACTATATATAAAACATCGTAAAAATCAACAAAATACAAAAAAGATGAACTATAGTAACTGAAATTAACAAATGTAGATATCATATTTTTTTTAGTAATGTACCTGGTTTCTTTGTTGATTCATTAATTTTTCTTTGAAGTTGATGCAAATCTTGTGTATGTTTGTTGTAGAAGAAGAAACTTCATGAACACGAAGAATTCTTTAATCTTCAACAATAAACACGAAAAAGTTGCAGATCTAATGTTCGTTAATCATGTTTGTTGTTGTAGATGAAGTTGAAAATAGTTGCGGATCTCTGAAGATTGATGAAGAAAAGAAAAAATTAATTCAAAAGAGGAATGTTTTTTTGTTCAGGAAGCTAAGTTTGTTTAGGAAATTGAAGTTGAGATTGCGCATGATTTTAAAGCTGGAAGTTGGAGAGAAGGAATGTCTATTTTTGAAAGAATTAATTCGGTAAAGATATTTTCGAAAGATTTTAAGGTTAATGGTTTTGTTGAAAGATTTTTTTAATTTTTGGTATATTTATGTAAAAACCCCAACAATATATGGTAGTAGGCCTAAACTATTAATGCATGCTGTCCATTTATTAGTTGAAGCCAACACTTTGTCTCAAAGCTTAAGATATTTAAGCTAGTACACATCATCATTCTAAACTTTTTTCTTGAGAAAATTACATTTGCCTCCTTGAGAGTTGACCTAATTTATACTCACTCCCTCTTGTTTAAAAATCAAACTTTTACATCCTCAGTTTTAATTTCGTCGACATTTAAGTCCCTTCATTAACTTTTTCGTTAGGTTTTTTCTATGTCAAAATACATTTAGCTCCCTCTATTTATAAAAATAAAATAGTTTAATCCCTAAGTTCTAATAAAATAAATAATTTAGTCCTTCAATTTTTTAAATTATTTAAAATTTGAAATTTCAATACTAACTAAATTTTAGATACATACACATATCTCTATCAATATACTTTTTTGAATTATATAAAACACACACTAACTCAAAAGTCAAGTTGTAATTTTAATAAATCTATAAATTAATATTCATAAATTTATTTTATATTCATTCTTTTACTTAATTTTATTAGTTTTTGTTCCATTCAAAATTAGTATTAGGGATGTGCATCGAGTGGAGGAAAATCGAACCCAAGTAAGTGTGGAAGGGCAATGTTTGGAACCGAACCGATGTTTTGAAAACCAAAAATACGCAAGTCAGAAAACCAAAATATTCGGGTTAATTCGGGTCGATAATTCGGATTGGGTCTTTTATAAATTGGGCTTAAAAAATGAAAGTTCAAATGAAAAAATAAAATACTTTTTAATATATTGGGTCGAACCCATTACAAAAAAGGGTTTAACCCTTCACATAAATATAAATACATATAAGGCATTTTTCCCAAGAAACAATTCTTTCTCCTATTTAAATTTTTCTATTCAGAGCCCAATAACTAAATCTAATAAGGGCTATGGTGGGCTATGGCTAATTGGGTATGCAAAATATACATGAAGCTTCCACGATTTACAAATATACATATCCATATATCTTATAATTTCCACTATTTACAAAATATACATATCCAGAAATCTTTCAAGTTCAGAAGGCAGAACTGATAAATAAGTTAAGTTGACTTGGCTTCCATCATTTACAAAAAATACATCTAAAGAATTCCTCTAAATACATCAATTTGACTATGTATCAGAACTAAATTCTTGGATTTTTTTAAAAAGAAGAGACCAGTCTGCACACACCAAAATAAAGGTAGACTGCTGCACATATGTATCATTGTATCCATATAATCACAAAAAAATAACAACCTGAAAAATAAAAAACTAAGGATCAACTGAAGCAAAACAAGTTAAGTTATAATTATGAAAAAATTAAAAAAAAATGAGGCTCAGTAGCAAAATTTTTAGCTCATTGGATCAATGCAAGCAACATTTCTGGCAATAAATTGCAAACCATTTACTACTTAAGAAACACACAGTATTGCATTAAACCAATTATCAGAAAAAAGGTGGAAGCTTCATCATTGCTTCATCAGAAAATCAATACATAGAATGTGCAATAGCTAAGGCACCAAAATTATGGTCATAAATTCACAACAAACATGCAAATGTGAATCTATATACACAATTAAAATGTCTATTATGCTAAAACACAATAAAATTGGCACAACAGAGCAACAGACATAAACATATTGGCTTCCACCATTTATTATACATTTACAAAATAAAATTAGTACACAGAGCAGCAGGTACAAAGGGATTACAGACATAGCAAGATATTCCTAGCACAGTAGAACAGTCACAAATTAGCAGTAGTAATAAATCAGCAGTAGGAATAAAAGAATAAAGTAACTAAATAATCATGTTAAAAGGGCAAGAGGCATATTGTGTTACTAAATTCATGTTAGCAAAAAAGTCACAACACTGAGGTAAAAACAGGTATGTTAAGGAGCAACAGATGATGAGCCAGCTGAAGTTCCTTGTCTCAAAGGAGGGAGATCTATCCAAAAGTTAAGGGAAAAAAAAAGAAATGAAATGAGAATGCATCAAAGTAAAATAAAATTAAATATAAAAAACTTAAAAGGGCAATGTTTACCTTTTTCAAATTCTTCCAATCTTTCTTCAACTGACATTGTTTGATTTAGCTTTTTAAGTCAGTCTTGAGTGCAAATCAAGGCTTGAACAAGTAAGGGAGTTAAATAACTCCTGAAACAATCAAGCACTCTTCCACTCGTGCTAAAAGCTGATTATGATGCAACAGTTGACATTAGAATAGCTAATCCATCACGAGCCATAAATGAGAGAATAGGGAACCTCTCATAATTCAACTTTCACTATCTAAACAAGTCAAATTTCCCATCATTTATTTCTTCCAGGTTTGACTCACTTAGATAAAGATCAAGCTCACTTTTTTTTTTGCTTCCACCAATTCCACTATCTAATTGATGTTGCAAAAATCTAGTTTTTAACAACAAACTGGATTTGGTGCTTGATTTCACTTGCACATCATATTGGCTTCCACCACTTAACACACTTGATCGACATGAAGCTTGAGTAGCAATATTTTAATCATCAAATAGTTCATATAATGCACTTTTAATCTTCTGAAATAAATCCACTCCCACAGATAGACCATATATACTTGTACAAGAAAATTCAAGATACATAATTTTTTCCCTTGGATTAAGTATGTTTGCAACAAAAATCAAGATATTAATTTTATCTACATCTCCCCAGTACTTATCAAACTTCAATTTCATGTTTACACCCATAGGCCTCATATAAATATCATCAAAATTTTTCCAATCAGTCAACAAAAAAATAAGGTCTGAAATTTCTGAGAAAAAAGTGTTTGAAGTAACATACTGAGAACCAAATATTCTCAGTGTCATATTGTAAAAGTGTTCAAGTAATTTAAGCAAATTTTTAGCACACTTCCAATCAGAATACTCAGGTATATCATCCCCCAGGTCTGCTCTTAGAGCAGGCTCACATTCTTCATATTTCTTAAACATTTTATCATATTCACATGCATTTCTCAACATCAAGTAGGTGGAATTCCACCTTGTTGGGACATTTAGACAAAGACCACACTTAGACTCTATCCCAATCAGTTTTGAAAACTCTCTAAATTTTTGTAACCTAGAAGGTGAATTCTTGATGTATCGAACTACCTCTCTAACCTTTTGACAGATACATTAATTTCCTTTAATCCATCATAAACAACCAAATTAAGAATGTGAGCCACACACCTCATATGAACATATTGAGCACTAACTAGAATTGCCCCCAACTGATTAATTTCTTTTTACAAAAAGACATAGCAGTATCATTGTTGGAAACATTGTTAAGAGTAATTGTGAATACATTTTTAAGACCCCATTCAACCAAAGAGGATTCAAGGACCTTAGCAAGATATTCACCTTTGTGTGAAAATATAGGCACAAAAGCAATGACTTTTTTATTAAGCTTCCACTCAGTTGTTATGAAATGTGTAATTATGCACATGTAGTTGACTCTTTGGATCGAAGTCCAAGTATCAGTGGTAAGACAGACTCTTTTACATTCATATTTGAAAAAGTTTTTCAATTTTAATCTCTCTTCAATATAGAGGTAGAAGATATCTCTACTCATTGTCCACTTAGAAGGGATCTTAAAATGCGGGCATGCTGCACTCATTAGGTTTCTAAAACCCTCCCCTTCCACAATACGGATAGGCAACTCATTTAAAATAAGCATCCTAACAACAACATTTTTAACAACATCCTGGTCAAATTGCCAAGCCCCAATAACACCCATAAAAGATGTATCCTTAGTTTTAGAGGCAGAAACCAGTTAAAAGGTTAAAAGTTTTTGTCTAGTAGATTTGGGAATAGGGTTTTTCATGCATGTCAACATGTGATTCCTAAGAGAAGAAGTACCATGCTTTCTAGGTTCAACACCAAAAGATTTAGGACAATAAAGACATTTACCTTTTATCAATTTACCTCCCACCTTGATTTGCTCAAAATGTTCCCAGACAACTAATCTGGTATCACTCTACTTCCTTTTATTAGACTTAGTCCCTTCAGCTTCAGTCTGTTTTGAAGAAGGAACATATTGTTATTGCTAAGCAACGTTACCAGACTACTCATTTGAAGTATTATTGGCTTCCACCTTAATATTTGCAGCCTTTGGTTTGCTAGTAATAATTAAGCTACCACTGGCATCCACTGCTTTGTCCATCTACACATCATTAACGAAATAGAGAAAATAACAGTGTGTATCAACCAATATAACAAGACAAGAAACAAATTAGACACCCATAGTATGTAGTTAACATAAATATTTCATAATATATATATAAAAAAAAATAAACTATCAAATAATATTATTAATAAAATTATATAATACATTATTATAATTTTAGTTACATAATTTATTAGGTTAATAATAAAATTATATAATAAATAATTTTATTATATAGTAATTAAGGAAAATATATAATTAGGTTAATTATTAAATAAATTGAATATTAAATCTTATAATTTGACTAAATATAAATATTACTTCATTAAATATTTTATAAATTTACTCGATGGAATTTTGATTAAAAAAATTAAGACACGGTATAATATTTCAAAACATTTAAAATAATATTGTTTATAAAATTTCAATTCCACAGATTTAATTTTATACTTGAAAAAAATATCACTTTTAATCACAAAAAATAAAAAATCCCCACGAATAACAACGAAACGAAATTATTTTGATAAAATCAAACAGATCATCTTCCATCTATGAAAAAAAATCCAACTTTTACACACATAAAATAAAAAATCCCCTCAGATTACAAGGAAACAATAATATTTTCATATACAAAATTAAGAAATCCCCTCAGATATTCATAAAATCCAATAGATCAGCTTCCACCATTAGAAAAAATTGTTAAATGTAATAGAAAATATACCGATCGTTTAAGTAGACAATAGATGAGGCCAACCATAAGAACTTTGCTTCCACCTTTTAGATCAAATATTGGTTTGTTTAAATCTTTACTTCCATCAAAAAGATCTTTGAATCAGTAGTATATAAGTACATGCAAACAAAATAGAAGACACAAAATGTTAAAACACACTTACATGTCTGTCAGATCTAAAAAAATAAATAAATATTTCATGTTTAAACACCAACTATATTACCATAAATGCAAGATCTTTAACTTCTGTCACCACTTTTCATGTTTTTAACATGAAAAACATGAAAAGTTAACACTTTTCTTCACAACATAGTAAATTGATGATCAATGGACAATAAGGACCATTAAGTGTTAGCAGACTAATACCAATGTAGTCTGAATTTTTTTCAAGAATCAAAGGATGAAGAGAGTAAGAGAATCAACGTTTTGGTTTATAAAATGTAACAGAATGTGTGTTTTATGGTAAGAACGAGAGAATTTTAAGAGAATACAATAGAGATAGGAAGTTGAGAGAACACATAGAGAAAAGGAGAGGGGCGGCTGTGAGAGAATGAGAGGAGTGTGTGTGTGTGAGAGTAGGTTTAAAAATAAAGGGAAAATGGGAAATAGAGAATGAGATGCTTATATAGTTAGGTTTTTTAGAGTTAGGGTTTATTAAACTAAAACGGCATTGTTTTAGTTTATGTTTATTATATGTATGTATAAATTCATATATTCGAGCAAGTTGGGTATAATTTTCTCTCCCCCGACCTGCGAACCGAAATCTAATTTACCCATGGATTATGATCTGAATCGCACCATTTCTTCCATTTGGGTCAATCCGTTGGTGCATTTCGAGTTGGCAAATCGGACCAGGCTAGATCTTGCACATCCCTAATTAGTATTATCTAAAACTAAAGTAATATATAAAATAAATTACTTTAAAATAAGGTAAAATTAATGAAATCAAACATAAAAATAAATATAAAATAAAATTGATAAAAAATAATGAATTTATTAAAATTATAATTTGATTTTTAAATATTGAAATGTTAATAAGAAAATGTGTAACTATTGAAAATTTAGTAAAAATTGTGATTTAAATTTGAAATAATTAAGAAATTAAAAAAGAATAATTTTTTTATTTTATTAAAATAAAAAGATTAAAGTGTTCGATTTTATAAAACATAGGAAATAAAATGTTTAGTTTTTATAAAATAGAGAGAGTAAAATGTCTTATTTATTAAGATACTAACAGAAAAGTTAACAGAATTAAAACTGAGATATATAAATGTTTGATTTTCAAATAAGAGGAAAATAGTGTAAATTAGGTCAAACCTCAAAGAGGTAAATGTAATTTTTTTTATTCTAAAAGCTATTTACAATGTCTTCTATATAATAATAATAATAATAATAATAATAATAATAATAAAATTTACTTGAAGAGATAAAGTTTTTAATAAGTTGTGTATGAATCCAATAGAAGACTGACACCTTTTTTTTTACATTAAATAAAATGAGAATAGTAGATGTTCAAGCTACGTTGTGTTTCTCGTTTTGTTTACATTACTTGAAAAATAAATAAGCAACAAGAATAAGATCAAGATTGATGTATATAATATATTCCTATTTCATTGATTGAATAAATCAAAGGGCTGTCTATTTCATTCTCAGATTGAATTTTTCCATTCCAAACCCTTCTTCAAAGTCGATATCATTATCGTTGTTTTCTTCTTCTTCGTCTTGGTCATCATCTTCCCCAACCTTTTTGTGCCCATAAGATACCTCTTTTGTCCTTCTCCTTAGATCACCCTTAAGCCAATTTACCACCTTTGTCATGCTAGGCCTGTTCTCAGGATTGCTATCCGTGCATTTCATTGCAACCAAGATCGCGGTCTTAAGCTGTGTTCGATCATATTTACCCTTCAACCTGGAGTCAGCAATGTGATCAAATGCACCCTTTTGAACATATGGAGTGACCCATTGAACAATGTCGCGTTTGACGCCCCCTGGTAACTTCTCTAGTGGTTTTTTCGCGCTAATTATCTCTAGAAGTAGAATTCCAAAGCTGTAAACATCACAGCTTTCAGAAACTTTTCCCCACATGGCATATTCCGGAGCCAAATACCCTAGAGTTCCTTTTACTCTAGTAGTCAAATGAGTAACACCGTCTGGTATCAGCTTTGCAAATCCAAAATCAGCAACTTTTGCTTGGAATTCTGGGTCTAAGAGAACGTTGCTGGCCTTTATGTCTCTGTGTATTATATGAGGATTTGCCTTGTGATGCAAGTACCTACGTGTCAAAGAAATTAAAGACAGGTAGTTTCAGAAACAATCTGAATAGCCTAAATCAATTAATTAGTGGAAAATTCTGAATATAATGGTCAATTAATTGTACAAAACAGTTAACTTACTCTAATCCTTCAGCTGATCCAATAGCTATGTTCATTCTTCGACGCCAATCAAGCAAACAGTCTGAAGCAAGTTGGCCATGAAGATGAGTGATTAAGCTATGATTAGGCATGTAATCATAGACTATAAGCCTTTCATCCCCGCCTGCGTAAAATCCTCTCAGACCCAACAAGTTCTTGTGCCTCACTCGCCCAAGAATTTCTACTTCAACTGCAAATTCCATCTCTGCCTTTGCACTCATCGCCTTTAGTCGTTTGACTGCTATCTGCAACGATAAATAATATTATGGCTAAAGAGAGCTATTTGAATGGCTTTTTGCTTGCTTCAAGACACTGAAAAAAAAAAAAAAAAGATGGACATGATTGCCTCAACGCCTTTACTTGTTCGACCCCAGTATACGCTTCCAAATCCACCTTCTCCAATCTTGTTATCATTATGAAAATTATTTGTTGCGTGAAGAAGCTCCTTAAGTGTATATATTTCCCAAGGGTAGTCCCTATCGTTACTTACACTGTCAAAAAATAAAAAATAAAAAAGATCAAATCAACATGAAAAATATGCCAGCTTTTAAATTATACCAACACGAAAACTGATCAAAATATACCAGATCACTGGTTGTGATTCTTTGGGGAAGCCACAACATAGGCATGCCCAATTCATGTCTTTTTTCCGAGAAAAACATGCCCAATTCATGTTCTTTTTCCAGGAAATTAAAGTGCAAGAATAATGAACCTAAAGAAGGAAAGAATTATGGAAGAAAAGAACAGGTGGAGAAAGCAAGAAGAAAGAAAATATGAGGAGAATTCTAAGCAGAAGGGGAAGAAAGTCTTAACGGTGAAGACAAAATGCAGCCTAGGAAAGTCAAGAAAATTCCTGGTATGTATAATGTTTTAAAAAATTCAAGATGGACCCTGCTGTTGCTGTAGTTTTCATTACAAGCTAACCCACAACTAGGTGGATGGAATTTAGTTCTTGTTTCTATATTTTTGTAAAGGAAAATGTTGGAGGTAGTAAGTTGTGACATAAAACATTAAATTACAAATTGAAAAAATTTATTTATAACTCTTTTTAAAAGTAAATGAATCTTCTGTATTGGGTTAAAAAGAAAACATTTTTTTTATAGAGTTAAATAAATTATTTTTTAAGAATTAAAATAATTATTTACTATATTTACTATATGTATCATTACTTTTGTAAAATCTGCTTTCACATTGAAAATGTAGCACTATTAATTTATTGTTATTTTTAAAAATTCTCACCTAGCCATAAATTAATTCGTACATCTATAATTATATATACGCTACTGTTAATGTATTGTTTATATGGTTTACTAACAATATTTTAGCGAAGGATAGTGACTTAAAACATATTTCAAGACTTTGCTCATCTATTCATCAATATGGACCGTTTAAATTATTCTCCAAAAAAAAGAAAGGGCCGTTCAATCAATTGACCATCATAATGCTCTCATCAGGTTCAATGCAAACTAATGTAGAGGATAATCTTAACCTTATGGCTATTATACAAAAAAATAAAAGTATAGGTCTGAGTTGAGCTTACTAACGGTCATAGTTGGCTACTAAGCGGGTTTTAATCTCCATCATCCCCCTCGTTGTAAAGACAGTTATGTTCATGGTGGAGAAGTGATGTTAGCGTTGAAGATTTATGAAAAAATGAAGAGTTCATGGGCTTTCAGTTTTCAATTCATCCGCTGTATAAACATAAGGTTTTGGGCTTTAGACCCTTGGATCATTGATCAAATTTTGTGGGCTTGCAAATCTATTTTCTAGCAATGCTTTCAATAATCATAACAGATTAATAATGTGTGTTAGATTTTATAAGATTTTTTTTGGACAATTATATTTATAACTAGGAGGGGAGAGGAGGGTGAATTCTATTCCCGGATGATGTTGGTGAAGACTTTAACCATTAAGCCGAAGTAATATGGACAGATGTTATAAGATTTTGAGATTAACGCAATGATAAAAAAAGTTGAGAGCATAGAGTCGGCAGGGAAGGCATATACGTCACAGAGAATGGTAAATCCTTTTTAGTTAATAGCTTACTGGTGGAGGCCATCTTGGAGCCACCATTTTCTTTTTCATTTGAAGAATAAACCAAACACATCAATTAATAAACAACGAACCAGGTCAGCTTTCGTTTTTCTTCGCCAAAGAAATAATTTAAAACCACCAAGTCTAAGTGTATATGCATGGCCATGGGAATTAATTATTTAATTTTTCCATCTGTAATTAACTAGAGTATTTTATGTATCAACTTCTCACTGCATCAAAATTAAGGGGTTAACATCAAAATAAATTATCTTCGTATCGATTGTTTGACTCCAAGAAAAATCTACGAGAGGTTTGTTAATAATTAACCATTTGCATCAATCTTAAATTAATAAAAAAAAAATATCCACTCGCAAAATAGACGAGCTAGGAACCAAAAAAATAATTTTAGGATCATCAGGGTATGATTAGTTCGTCACTAATTTTACAAGCCAAAAGTTTGTTATCTACCCCTTAAATTTGAAACAAGAAAAAAGAAATTGAAAAAAAAAAAAGCTTGATCTACTTATTGAATAGGCCACAAAAAAATTTAAGGATAAATATATATATATTATCATTTAGTGATTCGACATATGTATCATCATTTAATTTAAAAAGATAAACATTTATATCACTACCAACTATATAAACGGTACATCCTTGTTAGTGATAATTTTCAGAAATACCCCTCCTCCAAGTAATTGTCCCTTGTCCCCTCATATTATGAGATCCTCCCTTGTAATTTTACAAAATAAAATTTTATTCTTTTTATCTATTGACATGGCTACTGGCGGGTGTATTTTTATCCAATCTGAAAACATATATCTTCCTGATGCTACTTTAACTTAACTATTGAAAATTAATTAACCTGCCAAATTTGTCATGGTACAATATAAATTGGAAACCATAACTTAAGAAACTTTACACGCTATTGACATGCATGTAACCAGTTGAAACTGTCTTCGTTACTGTGTACATAGCATTTTCCTCCAGGAGAACGGACAAAAAAGCAGAGACATTCACCCCTCTTTGCGGCACCTAAAACCTTCCAACCATGTAATTATGTGAAAATTAACAAAATCGATGTAACGGAATAATATTTATAAAATAAAATAAAATAATTATAGAAATAATTAAATTAATTAATTAATTAATTAATTAAGGTGGTTAAATCGATTAATTATTGAATAAAATAGATAGTAAAATTTATCGTATAAATAATAAAAATAATATTAATATTTTAATGTGATTCACTCTTAGTGTTGGACGGGATAAAATTCAAATAATTCTTCTATTATAAAAATAGTAAATATAAAAAAATATGTTTTTTATATCAACACTAGAAATACATAATAAAAGAATTCTCATTAAAATAATGACACTTAAAATGCTTCTCAAACATGCAAAATAATTATCTCATTATTTTATCATTCACCTTTGAGAAAAATTTCTCAAACCTTTAAAATTTCTCTCACACTTATAAAAAAAAAATTACTTTGACTCTTACACTTATCAAAACAAAATTATTTTAATTTTTACCTCATCAAAGCTAACTAACTTTAGCACTCCTTTTACAAGCACATACAAAACACCCAAATTTTACTCTCTTTTTACTCGTTGTTTGCTTGTGTTTTCTTGTCCATCGTTATGGCTTTATATAGCCATTGTGTTGGCCAATTTTTTTAACTAAAAAATCAATAAATGCAACATCAAATTCAATGATACAAATTATAACTTTTTTTTTAAACTCATTAACTACACTAGAAAGGAACCACAACATATGCAGACCAAAACACAAGATATCTACAGAAATATAGCAGTACTTTGTCCCAGACAAGACAAGACAAGCCAACACGTAAGGGACAAAAAAATGAACATGTATAAACATGCATAGCTACATGCATATCCTATTTCCATTCAATCTTCAAAATTACCACCACTAACTTCATAAAACACTGCCAGCCTTCCGCTAACTTAGTGGCAGCAGACATGACATCCTTATAGGAGAAAGATAGTTCAATCCCTCTCCAAAAATATTTGCTTATAACCAAATTTGATACAAAAAAAATTCACTAAACACTATATTACCCAATATTACACCAACACTTCAATTCATTGATGTTTTTTCGTATTCATATTTTCATTTTTTCATATTCATATTACTTAAATATTTTAATTTAAAAAACGGACAATTCAATTTGAAGTATTTGAATACTTTAAATACTTGGTCATAATCTGTATTCTTATATATATATATTCGTGTAACCTATTATCACCCTGTTTTAGAAACTTCAATATTACGAACTGCATCTTCACCACTATCTCACTGGCTATCACTATTACCAAGCTATGTCACCACCTCTGCCCCTCTATTTTATACCATCATACTTCTTCCATTTTTAATGCAAAAGACATAGGCACATTCAGCACCATTCACGACCATTATTGCCTAGCGTGATAATGCAGGCTGTATATATATATATATATATATATATATAAGATTTTAAGATTCATTTCTCAGAAAATATGCAATGAACAAGAGTAAGCTATTCTCAATTTTTAAGAGACTATTGGAGAAAAATATATATAATGCAATGATAGTGAATTTGATTTAAATAATAGCTATACATATATGTGTGTACATTCATGGTAGTGTGCACTTATGGTTATGGAACAATAATATGGTTTATAGCTATAATACTGATACTATCTAGAATGTTCCCATCTAATTAGGGATTCTCTACCCTCCTAAATAGGAACACATGGACAAGAGAGAAGACAGATCCATCCAATAAACTACCTCAAAGAGGAATTCTAATTGAAGAATGAACACTCTCCTACAAAGATTATGATTCACTGATCCATAAGGAATCTCATTCCTCCCAGGTTTAAGTATTGCTATATATAGAACTCTATACCCCTTATAAGGGGACATCTTATTCACACATATTCAAGCTATCTCATCTCCTTCCTGCTTCTATTCTCTAATTTAGGCATCAGAGTGTTTGTGGGGATTCCCCCCATCTCTCACCTTACCCCCTGTTTCGTGCTTTACAAGACGTCTAGCCCAGGAGTTTCGGAGATTAGTTATCAAATACTAAAACAAGAAAATCACTTGCTTACTATATATATACTGCATTTAATAGACATAAGTAGTATAAATTATAAGTATTTTACACTTATGAGTATTAGATAATGGATGTATAAGTAGCATTCATCTAATAACTTGTATAAATGAAAACATATAGAAAAAATATGAAAAATAATTTTTTTTCTACATTTAAAAAATCACATGCATACTTCGAATATTTTATATTTTAAATATAAAACTCTAATATATATTGCATTTAATATTTGAGTGCATTATGCAATATTTTTTTTAAAAGAAGGGTTGTTGTAACAGCAAATACATTTTTGAAGCAATTCAAAAAAGAAATGATGACTAAAGGCTAGTTTTAGACAAATCGATAAACACAAAATGGACAAATAAATACAAAATATCAAAAAGATAATAATATATAGATGTATGCGTAATATTCTTATCATTTATTTAGTTTCTAACTTACATGATCTATGCACACCTAAATTAAAATAGAAGACAAATTAAGAACCTTTGCCAAGAATTAGATAAATAATCCCCTCAAAACAGCAAGGTTGAACAGAGACAACTCCGAGAACATAATTGAAAAGCATAGCAGATGCAACTCAAACAAGAAAACAAAAAACAATTAGCACACAAAAAGGATCGAGTCCAACAGAGACATCTCCAAAAACATAAAATGCATTACATTATTTACTACCAACTTACTCGTCTGGCCTTCTTCTTTCTCTAGTATGTCTTGACGTCGATCATCATGGCTGCATGGATATATCTTGTCCAATAGTAGACTTGAAGTCTACATATGTACTGATGTTGACATGTCATCTGAGCATGGGAAAATGACAAGGAATATACGATCTGAAGCACAAATGTTTCATATGCATGCAATCCATGAATCCTCCGAATGTTAACATTCCCACACCAAACTAACATGCGATGTAGCTGCAAATGCAGTTTGAGAAGAGCCTAAATGGAAATTAACATGAGAGTTCTGTTGTTTTTTTTCTTTTTATGTTCACATTTCTACTTGAAGAAACTTTCACAATGGCATCATTAGATAGTTGTGACAGGTAGTGCAAGAACATACAAAGTCATCCACAAAATAATCGGGACTAAAACAACATTACATCCTTCAGTTTCTGATGGAGCGCAGGTAGATCAATGCAAGTGAGATCACTGGCCTGCAAGAGAAATTTGGAGAAGTGAAGTCCAAAATAATGTTGCATATAGGCAGCGACTTATCTCAGAAACCCCAAACCTTATAACCACATACTACATATAAATGAATTAATGAATGAATTATGGCAAGAACAATTAATTTACCTGGCACTGAATGGTACTGTACGATCCTTGATCTCTTTTGGTGAAAATGCAGCTAACAACATCAAATCCTTCTTCAACCACAGCTCCTAGCACTCTTGATAAAAGAAAATTGTGCTCTCCAGAGCCCCAACTTACAACGATCTCCACTCCACCCAGATGAGAGCGGACGGTGACAGCACCGTTGGACAGCATATTTTTGGAACTTTCATAATTCCCTTGTTCAAAATTTGACAAATTGTTCAGCTTGTCTCTTTTGACACTTAGTCCTTGGACATTATTCTGAAGATGTTTTATGTATTTTGCAGCCTCATCTATGTGATCAGACATTGAGCGCTTTCCCTGCAAACCCCATGATTAAAAGAAACCCTAAAACAATAACTATACATGTAAACTAAGAAACATGATCATCAGACGAGCTTAAAAACAAAAAGCAATTTCTGAAACTAAGAAAATATTTAATTTTTTCCTTTGGAACATAATCAAGAAGGTAAAGAAACAAATAAAGCTAGGGTTATGTTCTTGACCTTGAGCGATTCAAGTGGAAGAAGGGATCGAAGTGATGCATGAAGAGTAGAAATTTGTTGCCTTCTTTGCCGTTCAATTTCCTTGCGAATGATCTTCTTCTCGTTGGAAGCTAAAATAGCATCATTATTAATGACTGAACTCGGTAGTTCCTCAACTAAGTTGGTAGTTGAATCAAGGTAATCTTGGCCCAAGATTGGATCCTCTTGAATAAAATCTTGGCAGGGATAAGAAAAGATATTCTGAGTAGAAAATTCATTATTATTTTGTTGGAAGGGAAACATTGAATGGAGGCTAAGATCAAAGCTTTGGTGTACGGTCGTGATAATGGAGTCAAATAAGAAAATGGATACGGTTGTTGAAGGTGGTCTATTTCATTGGTCATACATAACAAGATCCTCGCAATCTCTTCTCTGTTAAAGTCAAGATGAGATGTGGGGCAGTCCTTCTCACTTTTTACTGCAGATATTGCAACCAATTTCATTTTCACATTTGGGTGGACCGCCTTGTCACCTCAAGTTTTTTTTTTTTTTGGCTCTTATGCAATTCAAGATTTCTGTGTTTTCTTTTGGCTTATTCTTGTTAACTTTTTTTTTCTTCTATTTTCTTTAAAAAAAAAAATTCATCAAAAGTGGAAGATGGAAACTGAAAATTTCCATTTAAATGATTTTTTTTTAATGTAATCAGAAATTAAATTCATATTTTATTTGCGAAAAATATTTTATCTTTGGAAAATAAATTCTCTAAAAAATATTTTCTGATGTTTGGTTGCAACACTAAAAGATAATAAATAAAAAGAGAAAATATCGAAAAATACAATAAGTAAGGAGAGAATGCATTACAAAATATATTGTTAAATTATTTCTCATCCTTACAATCAGAAATTATTTTCCTTTGTTTTAAAGTTATTTTTTTTTAACTAATAATTTATTTTCTGTGGATCTATTTTTTTTAATATTCTAAACACAAAAAAAATAAAGAAAAATATTTTCAATCGGATTAATTACTCAATTTTCCGCAATTCAATTGAAGTTATATATAGCAGTAGCTACTAAAATAAACTTCTTATGTATCCTTTTTTTCCCCTTTGGAAGGAGGGCGAGGCCCTCACTTAATGGTGTCTGAATGCAATAAAAATGAAACCTCTTGCCTCTTTTGGAATGGCAAATTGACCATTGTGAAATTACAATTTATATGCAAAAATTAATTGCATCCATTTTACAATCCTACCCACAGTAGTTATTGACCCTTTTCTCATTTAACATCGAATTAAGAAGCAATTAAAATAAAAATGAGTCGTTTTCTTTGAAGTTCATGAGGACGTTCTTCGAAAAAAAAAAAAAGTTCATGAGGACGTTAATAATTTTCTATCAACATTTTGTAAATGTGAAAATTCAGATGAGTCAATGCTGAAGTCAAATTCTAGATTAGTGGCTACATGATCAGTTAATTAAATGTGATACAATTAAATTGATAACTTCGAATTGATATTTTTACTTATAAAACTTACATCGATGAGAAGAACGGATAAAAAGGTGGAGTTTCTTTCATAAATACTGCGAAACTTAAGTCAGTAACAGTATGAAGAAAAATATAATATAGCAAATAGGAATAATAAAATAGAAAATAAAGAATAAAGGAGTAAAAAATTATTGCTTGTGATGATGAGGTGATGAAATGATGTCTTGATGATGTTGTATAATGAGAGTATAAATGATATGAGATGTATTTATAGAAGAAGATATTGTTCAAATCTTTTAGAAATATGATTTCTTAGTATTGTAGGATTGTCTTATTTAGAAGAAAATGAGATTTCCTTTATAGTTAATCTTCCTAATTGAAATAGATTTTTTTATTAAGTTTTCTTCTTATTTAATTAATTCTCCTTTTTGAGGAAATATATCTCTTATTATAATAGGATACTAATATAAGTTATCACAAATGTTTTGAATTTGAAAGAATTTTTTTTTTATAAAATATTTTGTCAGACTTATGTGCTATGACCAAGTAAATAGAATTAAACCTCGTTGTATTTTACGTACATACCATTAAGTCTTGTCTCAAATTTTTATTTTATTTTGATTTTAAAATTTTTAGAGCATTCCATGTAAATACTACTAATGATGAAGAGGATTACACTTTTCCATTCTTTGTTCTTAAATTTCACACATGTTACAACTAGTTCCGTGAAACTTTCTGAAAATTTCATGATCCCACAAGAGTGTTAATGGACCTCAAATTGTGGATAATTGGATCTTGTGATTGAAATAACCTCATTTAAATTGATGAATGTATACATTTATATAATAAATGGGTTAAATATCATCAATGGCAGACGAATGGATTTACCTTTTCATTATATCCCG
The DNA here is from genome assembly GCA_947683625.1 of Mallotus nudiflorus. Taxonomy (NCBI): domain Eukaryota; kingdom Viridiplantae; phylum Streptophyta; class Magnoliopsida; order Malpighiales; family Euphorbiaceae; genus Mallotus; species Mallotus nudiflorus. Next base: position 3,367,784 of record CANTUR010000263.1, on the reverse strand, counting down.
GAATCTGTATTCTCCCAACAAATGCCTAAAGATCAACTTATCTTCTTTATTGTGTATAATTTATTATTTTCATATCTATTTGTATGGATTTAATTTGATATGCTAAAAATTGTTTATTATATCCATCAACTCCATTTAAACAAATCAAGAGAAAATCAAGGTTATGCATTTTTTTTTTTTTGGCTTGTTTGCTTCATTCATTCATGCATTTTGTAACCAGAAACGTACCCCATGTGGGCTTTTGCTTTTGTAATGTCAGCTTGACCATACCTGTATTACATCTCTTGTAGCATATACTTCTCAAGAATTAAGAAAGTTCCTAAAAAAATAGGACAATATATATATAGATATAATGGGGTGTGAGATATGGGAATCCAAATAGAGTATCAACAGTATCAAAAATGAGATCCCATGAAAGGTAAACGTCCTTATATTTTAAGGGCAATTCAAGAATGTGGACAATATGTTTTGGATTAACATTGTAGAAATATAAAGATAAAGGATTAGCTTAGCTGTTTCGTATCTTTGCTTTCTGAATTTGATCATTATATTCCATTGCACGTAGTGGTTTAGGAAATCATTACAGATACAGCGTCACACCCACCTTCTGATCCTCTTTTGTGAGACCAACTAACTACGCTAGTAGAAGATGTTTGCCTTAGGTTTTCTTTTGCTTTCCTCTTATATATCAATTCTGGACAACCTTTCATTATATATTGATTGTGTTGAAAGCTTGGAATATATATTACTGCGATCAGCAACACATATTGGTCTTCTTCTCATTATAATAATAAATGGGTCCTTCAAGCTTAGTAGGGGGCAAAGTCTGTGGCCTTCAATCAGCCATAACTTATAATTAAATTAAGGATTATATGATTATAGTCATTTTTTCCGATCTATTCTATTTTGAAAATTATAACGAATTGATATATGATCTTTTCAATTTGTTACAAATCTATTCATGATCAAAATAACATGTTAAAATGCTGATATGACATATTGGTGTGATATGTATATGTAAATTATTTACTGATGTGGAAATTAAAAAAAGTATTAATAACTTTTCTATCTTTAACTTTTCATTTTTTTTAAAATCTATTCTTCTTTTTATTTCTTTTAGTTCAATTATAGTTTTTACATTAACAATCACTTGATTTAATTTATTATTTTAATAAGTTACTATCATAATCAAGTAAAAAAATTTGTCATAAATTATAAATGTATTTCTATAAATATTTAAATAATTTCGTTTTTATAAAAATATCATATAGATCCCTAAATACAAAATATGACAAATGTGAATTTGATAGAATAAAGTAGTATAATTTTTTTTAATTATTTTTAAGGTGAAAATTTAAAATAATTGTTATTGTCTTTCAAATATTATAATAAATTAGATAAATGATAACTATTTTTAAATTTTATGTGGAGTAATTTCATGTGTTGCCATTAATAATAAAAAATGTCAAATTTTAATTTTAACTATTAAATTTTAACTTATAAAAATCTTTTAGTAATTTTAAAATTAAATAAAATTAAAATAATTTACAAAATTGATAATTCGAGTTGTGAAAATTTGAGGATAAATCTGCAAAATTATTGTAATAACTATAATTAAACTAAAAGAAATAAAAAAAAATACATAATTTTGCGTCAGAAAATTTGTGATGCCTAGAATAATCAATAAAAATTTTAAAATTTATATAATAAAATAAAGATATGTTTGCACAAAAGATGAAAGTTAAGAATAGAAAAATTATTAATTTCTTCTTCTAATTTTACATCAACAAATAATTTACACATGTATACCATATCAACATATTATCACCATATCAGTATAGACATATATTATTTTAACTGGAGATAGATTTACAATAAATTAAAAAGATTATATACCAATTCATTACAATTTTCAAAATAGAATGGATTAGGAAAAATAACTACAGTTCATTTTATAATTGTATAATAACCCTTAAATCAATCATTGCCAATGTTTCTTCTTTAGTTCGACAGATACATATAAATTAGTCTATGTGTTAATGTCTAAATGCGTAGACCCTCACACAGCAATCAGTTCCCCCAAACTTTTCATTTCTTTCGGATGTTTGAAATAGCCAACCATATCATTCCGTATTTCTTTAGAACTAAAAAAACAATGGATGTGACTATGTACTATTAAATAACTGGTGGTATGGCCACTCAAAGAGTTGTTCTAATGGCTATTTTTCTCAAAAGATATTTAAAAGTATAAAATTTAAATTTATTATCGTCAATTTGCACTTATATTATTAGTATTTAATTCATATATTTATTAAATAATTTTCACCAGATACCATTAAAATTTTTATTATATGAAATCTCTATTAATCAATTAAAAAAAAAACAATGGATTATTTTAGGTTTGAAAAAAATATGATCTACTATATATGTTATAACGATTTTTATTGAATTAATAGTTGAGATTTTACTATAAATTGATCAATTAATTTTAATGTTTATAGAAGAAATTTGTTGTTATTTTAAATATACAACCAAGGTTGCCCTAATATAATGTTTAAATAGATTTTTTCCATTTGACATTTCTAATCACCAAATTAAGTGCAAAGTATTATATATATATATATATAAAGATATTTCAGTGCCTGAGTAGTCTGATTTAAGAGTTTTACTCACCACATGCTTTCGATTAAGAGTTACATTATGGAGCTCTATAAAGAAGAAATTGTTTCAATAAGCTGATTTTGCAACTTAGATAGATCAATGTGTGTCACGTACCTGACCTGTGGAAGCCAATAAATAGAGAAATTATACATGAACTCGCAGTTTCAGAATATAATTTTTCCAGAAAAGAAAGGTTGCATTTGGAAAAATAAAAAGTAACATCATCTAAAATCTGAACCCAAATCAATGGCAGCCCAGTAAAGGATGATACCTTAGATTGAATGGTATGTATGACTCTCTGATTTACTTTAGTAGAAATGCAACTAAAAACTTCTAGCTCTTCTTCAAGTAGTAATTGAAGCACTCTTGACAGGTTAAAAGCTTGCTCGTCAAAGGCGCTGCTGATCACAACTTCAACCCCAACAAAACATGAGCGTACCACTACATGAGCTGGAGAACATCTATTTAACTTCGCAGTCTCACTCGAGCTGCTGATATGGTTCAAATTGGATAAGTTTTTAATCTCATCTCTATAGGTACTAAGTTGTTTAATCTTCTTCTGTAGGCCTTTTATGTACTTCACAGTTTCATGGATATGATCAGATGTTGCACGCTTTCCCTGCAAACCAGTAAGAAGTAGGAAAATAAAACGACCTTAATGAAAACCTAGAGAACATCTACACCTGCTCGCACAAAAAAAAAAAAAAAAAGAAGACAATTGAAGAAATCTTAACAAAACCTGCAAAATCTTTACTTCAAAGCAATAGAAAAAAGAAAATATATTTCTTTATTTCCACAATTTCAAAGTGAAATGATTCGCATAATTAAACAATTGGCGAGCACAAAGAAAAAAGAAATGAAACAAAAGAGATCACCTTGATATATTCAAAGGGGAGTAGATTTCTAAGAGAAGTGTAAAGAGTGGCCATCTCTTGCCTTCTTCGTCTTTCAATATCTCTATGCATAACCCTTTTTCTACGATTATCGCTACTATCCTTATCTTGATCTTGGTGACCAAAACAAGGGTTTTTCTGTCGGCCCTTTCCTGTGCTGTTTTGTTTACTTGGGACAACGCCATCGACTGCACCATGGCCCAGGATCAAGGTCAGATCTTCTTGACTATAGTTTTCTTGATCAGGACCAGAAGAAACATGGAAGGAAAGCACCTGACTGTTATGGTTAGAGGGAAACATGGCACCCAAGTATAAGATACAATGATTTGGTGTATCTTGTTTTCTCTATTTATGGCGCCGGCTGGTCTGGCTTAGCTAGTTTGAGATAAGGGAGGTGGATTTATTTGTTAGGGTTTCAGATCTATGGTGAATAAGAAATTATGACTCTCTCCATTTAGACACAGATTTATCTTTAATCATTTCATATTTAAAATAAAACAAAATAACAACTAACAATAACAATAAATTGTAGCTTAGGGGGCATCCTATTATTTTTCTCCTTTACCCATTGTTTCACTAATAAATTAATTTCATTTTAAAATCAATTTTAAACAGAATTTATTTATAAATAAAGTATTACTAATGAAATGTATTTAGTTTAAATGAATATTTTATAAAATAAAATAAAATCTTAAAAATTTAATTTAACAATAATTAATTTCATAAAATTAAAAACTTAAAATTGGAAATGAATCATATAAAATTTTCATTTAAATTAAAAACAATGTTAAACTAAATTCTAGTTATTTTAGCATAAATTATTCATAAAAATAATTAATAAACTAAAAATTTTAGTGATGTGGTTAAGACTGATCTTCAGGTTATTTACCAATTTATAGTAAAAAATAAAAATATTTCTCATTTTATCGTACATTTAAAAGTAATTCTTTTTTTTTATGATGAATTTTGAAACAATTTCTCAATTTATGGTACTTTTGGTGGAGAAAAAAATTCACTAACAATACAACCATTATTAGTGGCAGTATGACTATACCACCATTGCCAATGGTTGTAAAATAATAAAATAATAATAAAAAAAGCCAGACCATGGTTCTTAACGGTGGTAGGGGTGTGCAAAAGAAATCGAGAAACCAATTTGTTGACCAAAAACTATAAAACCAATCTAAAATAAAGGTTAACCAAACTAGTAAACTAGGTATTGGTTTGGTTTTTAAAACCATTTCAAAAAATAATGGCTTGGTTTAGATTTCTAATTTTGTAAAATCGCGGTTAATTGATCCAACCGAAAATATAAAAAAAATATAGTTTGGTTAGTTGGTTAACCAAACCATTAATACGAAAAATTAAACGTGAAAATATATATTAAACTTTTAGTATATTAATAACTTCTTGTTAAAAAAAAACCTAGAAATACTTCTAGTTTTTCAATAGGATTGAAAATTTATGAAATATTATAGTGATCATTTGGAAGACTCATCATTTATAAAATTATTTTATTGTTTGTTAAACATTTATCTTATATACTTTTTAGTAGTATTAATGTTTAATTGGGAAATTTATATATTTAATTTTGAAAATTGGTAATGTTAATGTGAAATAAGTTGCACTATATATATTTTATGAATTTAATTTTTTAATAGAAAATATGTGGGTTTTTTTTTATTGAATTCAACATTATATGAAATAAAATTATTAATTGGTTAACCAATTTATTGGAGAACCAAGATAATTGGTTCAGTTATGGTCTTAAATATGATTAAATCGATAGATATGGTTTGGTTCAAAATTTTGTTCTATGGTTCAATTAACAGGTCCATGCTCACCCCTAAACTATATGGCATTGATACAGCACACACACATATTGTTTAGGCCATATGTAGGCGGCAAGGTTTAGCACGCACCCAAGTGTTTAACGATCACGGCACTGTGTGAGCTCAAGACCCACTAGAAAATACAAAATAGACTTGAAAACTAAATTGGAGAAGGAGTCACCATCCGATGAGACCCAGGATACACTATATGGCAACTAAATTCTAAGAAGGTTTCCAGAAGCCGTCATCAAAGAATGGGTTCGAAAAATGGATATAGATTTTTGGAATGTCCACCCAACCTTGCGGTTAGCTTCCGTTTGTGTTTTGTATTTTATTACCTTTAATTATTCAATTATTTCTTCATTAACATGCAAATTGTAATTTCCTCCAATTTTATAATTTAACCCGAATTTGCACATCAATCCAATTTCATGTTTATTAAGGGTGATTCACTACACTTATTACAAATATGCAAAAACATTCATAAAATAATGATGAAGAAATAAACATAAATGCAAAGAAAATGGAGGTGGAGAAAAGATTACAATCCTTTTACATGCAAGAAAAGGTAAAATAAACAAAAAATAAACCAATAAAAAAAAAGGGAAATGAAGTTTGATGATTAGAAATCATCCTAAAGTTTCCTGTAAATAACAAAATATTAGCCTCCACAAAATATATAAAATCCCACAAAAGAAAACCATAAAGTTAATTCATAGACCAAATAAACATAAAATAAAAGTAATAATAAGCACACAAATATTTAATTAAGCAAGATAGTAAAGTAATTGTGTAAAGAAGACTAAAACGCAGAAATAATAAAAGTACAGAAAAAAGAAATTATATGAGCATAAATATATAAAATTTAAAATTATCATAGATCTAATAATTAAATAAAAATATAAAAAAAAATTAAAATGACAAACATACACACTTAAATTTTAAAAGAAATCAGAATCAAATATATTTCAAAATAAAAGGAATAAACCCTTGTGATATATAAATTAAAGAAAATAAAATAAACAACTAATTATTTATTTAAAATAAAATAAAATAATACAGCGACGGAGATGCCTCTAGCCATGGGCTCAACAATATGAGATTAGTTAAAATAGTAAACAAATAAATAAACTATGCAAATGTAACCAAAATTCATGTAAAATTTTGACTAACACACGAAACGTAAGTAAAGAAAATAGACGGAAATGTTTATGTTGCCCTTCTTATGAAGTGGCTGAAAGGAAAAGAAATTTTGAGCATAAATTTTTTTTTATGAATAGTGACACCTTATTATAGTTTGGCGGCACTAGATGAAAACAAAGTGGTGATGCCTCCTCGAAGAGACAATGCCTCTATGATGAGGCACCACTTGAGTTGCCCAGAATGGATTCAAGTTCAGATAGAGTTTTGGTTTCTAACTTAGAAACCAACTAATTTAAATAACTATAAACTTATAGATGAAAATAACAAAGACCTTACATAAAACATAAAAGCAATACTTAAAAACAAAGATTCTTACTAAAAATAAGTTTGATTTCCAAAAATTTTGACCCTCAGAAGTTTGGATTTGATTTCTGCATCGTCCTCGAATGCAAGAACAGTTTTTTTCTCTTAAGAATGAATTCTCAATTTTTTTTTCTCTAATCTCTTTTTTCTTCTCTCTTTTTTTCTTCTGCACTCTTAGGATTTTTAGCTCCTCCCCTCTAAACTTGCCAACCTCCCTTTTTTTTGGTATCAACCCCCCTTCCTTTCTCCTTTCTTTCTCTATTCTTTTTATACTTCCCAAGTTTTATCATTACCCCTAATCTCTTCATCATTAACATCACCTTTTTAGCCTATAAATTTTTCTCAAAAATCAACTATTCTTGCTATAATTGCAAAGTAAGAACAAGTGGGGGTCCACCAATTTATTGTCCTTGAAGAACCTTATTTAATATAGCAGCAAATGACTTGGTGAGGAGGCAATCGCCTCTCCGAAGAGGCGATGCCTTTTTACCAAACTGCCTGAGAGGCGATCGCCTCTTCGGCTTATGAGCTTAGGCCTTTTGGGCTAAAGAACTTGGACTTGAAGTTATGGGTTTAAGCTTGTGTTTACATGGGTTTAGGCTTAAAATAGGTTTAGGTTTTGGGTTTAGAATTTTAGGTCCATTTTCAAGAAGATTTTGGGTTTCTCTTGCATTCAAGATTCATGCTTTCTCATTATCAATTTTCATTGCAAGTCGATTAAACCGAACAATCACAGTTCGCCTCCTATCATGGACAGATGGAATCGGATATCTACAGCAAGCATATTATTATTACTACTATTCCTACTACTCCTACTAATACTATACTGCTGCTGCTGCTATTGCGACTCCTACTACTACTACTGCTACTCCTACTACTACTACTGACTACTCCTACTACTACTCCTACTCCTACTACTGCTACTGCTACTATACTGCTGCTGCTACTACTACTCCAACTACTACTACTACTGCTACTCCTACTACTACTACTACTACTACTACTACTACTACTACTACTACTACTACTACTACTACTACTACTACTACTACTACTACTATTACTACTAACTACTACTACTACTACGACTACTATTATTATTATTATTATTATTATTATTATTATTACTACTACTACTACTACTACTACTACTACTACTACTACTACTACTACTACTACTACTATTATTATTACGTCACAACCCAAACAAGGAGTTATGACTAGTGCTAGGGAATGAAAATTCTTTCGAATCCGGAACCCGTAGCAAACCTTAGAATTAAAAGCATGTAATAAATAAATAAAATACACCAAAATAAAAATCTTAAATCAATATAAAAATAAATACTCATGTCATATCATAAAATAAAAAATATTTCATACAATATTCAGAGAAAGGTCTCTGATATTAAAATCATTCTACATATACAAAGTACAACTACTACTACAGTTTTCTAAAATACAATAAAAATTAGGTAAGTAATTTACATAGACTAGCCGGGGCTGAAAAAGTCCTGTGGATTGGCCTACTACTGAGGTCCGAGGAAGAAGAATCTCCTGTAAAAATAACAATTGAGGAAAGTCAGACCTCACTAAGTGAATTATTATATTATATTATATTTACATGCACCTTCTAATGTCATATGCAATCAATCATGAGTATATATAATAAATATATACAAGCATTTCACACAGATGATTAAATCACTTTATATATAATAAATGCTAGAAAAATATTTATTTTAGTGAATGATCAAATAGAAATCTATTTAAATCGCAACCTCAATCAATAATACCTCTCTGGCCATACATGCTCACTTAATTCCAAATTAATTCACTTATTCCATTTTGGACAGTAGACTGGCCCCGAAACACTAAGTCAATCGAGTTTCAGCAGTCTCACTGTCAGTGTGATTGGCCTCGAGACACTAGGTCAATCGAGCTCCCACAACCACACTATTCAATCACATCAATCTCAAAATCAATCAATCAAAAATCACATCAAGTGATTCATAACTCAACCCTAAATCTATCGCACCGATACGTACACAGTCCTAGTGCTGCCCACTAGATAACATGTTTTATTGATATCCTTTAAATAAAATTTAATATACATATGAAAAAAATAAATATTGCATATTTAAGCATAATAACATTCATAATAGTGAAATAAACCATATATATACCAGAAATATACCTAAAATATGCTAATTATATTTCAAGTATATATATGCTAAACAAATTCAAAATCAACAGTAAATATACTAAATGTAAACCATAAATATATTAAGTGTATAAACCCAAAATCTCATAAACTAAAAATTGGAGATATCTAAAAATCTAGAGGTTTTGAATTCAAACTCGAAAATGGACTCACCAGACGAAAAGCTATTGAAAGCGACCGGTCTGATGTGAAATGGTGGTCAAACTCTCACCGACGTTCATGGCTCCAAGTTTCAATTCCTCTGCAAATCCGATAATGCAGGCGGCAACGGACAGTGCTGGTGGCGGCAGGTGGCAGCTGGGAGCTTCCTGGGTCAATGGTGGCCAGTGGTAGAGGGTGGGACGGTCTGAACGATGGTTGGCTAAGAGTGGCCGAAGGTGAGAAAGAGAGGAAGAAGAAGAAAAAGAAGAAGGAAAAGGGAAAAGTTTTTATTGACTTGATTTTTTGTACTTTTTTTTATATGTGAAATTATCGAATTGCCCTCCATTTAAACAACAACAACAACAACAACAACAACAACAACAATAATAATAATAATAATAATAATAATAATAATAATAATAATAATAATAATAATAATAATAATATTAATAACAATAATAATAATAACAATAATATTAACAAAAACAACAACAACAACAACAACAACAATAATAATAATAATAATAATAATAATAATAATAATAATAATATTAATCTCATGTAAATTAAATTATTTTTACGTAAATAATTCTCTTAAAATAAAATACATAATTAATATTAGTAATTAACAATAATGTTACACAATTAAAACTTAAAATTATTAATACTGTATATCTTGAAATAATATTATTTAATTTAAAATTCAGGGTCATTACAATATCTCCTCTTTATAAGAATTTGTCCTCGAATTCAAAGAAAATAATAGAAACAAGAGTCATCAAGGAAAAAGATAAGGATAAGAAGCTCGCATCTCTGCTTCAGTCTCCCAAGTGTGCTCCTCCATGTTGTTGCTTCGCCACAACACATTGACCATCAGAATCTCTCCCCAGTAACCTTCTCAGCAGCATCCTGAACCATCTCAGGTCCAATCAACGCTCTCTCCCCAATCTCATCCCAACTCAAAGGGGATCTACACTTCCTTCCATATAAAGCCTTATATAGTGCCACCCCAATACTGCTATAGTAGTTGTTTTTATATGCAAACTTCATAAGTGGTAAATGATCATCCTAGCGACCTCCCAGATCCAAAACATACATTCTCAATATATCTTCCAGTGTCTGGATTATCCTCTCAGACTGACTATCTATCTAAGGATGAAAAGTAGTACTAAAATCAAGCCTGATGCCTATTGCTTCTTGTAACTTTTGCCAAAAATGAGAGGTAAACACTGAACCTCTATAAGATACAATAGACACAGGTACTCCATGAAGGCACACAATATGCTTAACATACAGCTTCACCAATCTAGCTACAGAATAAGTGGCTTTCATAGGCAAGAAATGAGCAGATTTAGTCAACCTGTCCACAATCACCCAGATGGAACCGTATCCATCCTTAGAATGAGGTAAACCAACCATAAAATTCATAGCAATTCTCTCCCATTTCCACTCAGGAATAGGAAGTACCTGAAGTTTCCTAGAAGGCTTTTGATGTTCAGCTTTCACTTGCTGACACGTCAAACGCTTAGTAACAAAATCAGCTACATCCTTCTTCAGTCCATCCCACTAATACAAGTCTCTCATACTGTGGTACATCTTAATAACACTTGGATGTACGCTTTAGGTTGTAGAATGTGCTTCCTCAAGGATCTCTTCTCTCAAATTATCCATATCAGGAATGCATAACCTACCACTGATCCACAAAATACCTTGATCATCAAGTGTGAAATCAATGAACTTCCCTGCATGAATATTCTCTGCAAGCTCTGCTAGAATAGGATCTTAGCCCTGAGCTACCTTAATCCTATCTCTTAGCACAGATCAAACTTTGAACTGAGTTAACAGTCCACCGGATCTACTCATCTTTATCATCAAACCTTGATCCACTAACTGATGCAACTCTTATATCAACGGTCTCCTCTCTATACTGATGTGAGCAAGACTACCTAAGGACTTCCTACTCAAGGCATCTGCTACTATATTAGCCTTGCCTGGATAATAGAAAATCTCACAATCATAGTCCTTCAAGAGTTCTAACCATCTCCTCTGCCTTAAATTCAGATCTCTCTGTTGAAAAATATACTTAAGGCTCTTATGATTAGTGAAAATCTCACAAGTCACCCCGTACAGATAATGTCTTCAAATCTTGAGAGCAAAGATCACTGCAGCCATCTCTAGGTCATGCGTAGGATAATTCTGTTCATGCCTCTTCAACTAAAAAGTAGAGTCGATCCTGCAAGAAAAACACACTTCTAGCACATATGCAAAACATCTTGGGTTGGGACCCCAAACTGCATAATTTTTCAATCGAGGTTCACAAATTCACCAAAAATACATTTAAAATAATAAATATATTAAAAATCAATAAATTCCATAAATATCCTCAAAATATCAAAATATAATATATTTAAACATTAAATCACCAAATACAAGTATTATCACAAGTATTAAATAAAAATCCCAAATAATAATATAATATTAATAAAAATCCAATTTTTCAATAATTACACATAAAATAGTAAAAATTCACTTTAATATACTCAAATAGCTTAAATAGCCTAAATATATAATAAAAATAATTAAAAACCCATTTAATCACCAAAAGAGTAAATAATATATTATTTGAAAATAATTTTCAAAAATTAGTATTAATTAGTTAAAAATAGTAAATAATTTATAAAAATCATTTTAATACCCTAAATAATTCTAAAACCATTTAAAACATATTATTTAGCTATAATTATCACAAAATTACACAATTAACCCAATAATTCAAAATATACATAATATAATTAATATTCTTAAAAATTATATAAATTCACCAAAAATTATTTTAAATATTCTAAAATTATTATCTCACATAATAAACATAATTTAACTAAATTTTCATTAGAAATAATTAATTAACATAATTATCAATGATTCAATATTTAATATTAAAATAATAAAAAATTAATCATAATTCAAATTAATTCAAAAAAATTCACAAAAAAATATATTTGAGAAGCTTGAGCTACAAAAAACAACATTTCTTAAGCAAGTTTTCATGAATCAACCTAAATCAATTTCAAAAAAAATCCCCAAATTCATATAAACTAAAAATTGGAGATATCTAAAAATCTAGAGGTTTTGAGCTCAAACGGAGCTCACAAATAGACTCACCAGACGAAAAGCTATTGAAAGAGACTGGTATGACGTCAAATGGTGGCCGGAATCTCGTTGGCGTTCATGGCTCTAAGTTTCGGTTTCTCTACAAATTCGATGATGCAAGCAGCAACAGACGATGCTGGTGGCAGTGGTTGGTAGCTGGGAGCTTCCTAGGTCGACGGTGGCAAGTGGCAAAGGGTGGGGCGGTTTGAACGGTGGTTGGCTGAGAGTGGCCGAATGTGAGAAGGAGAGGAAGAAGAAGAAGAATAAAAAGAAGAAAGAGAAGGGAAAAGTTTTTGTTGACCCAATTTTTTTTACTTTTTTATATGTGAAATTACTGAATTGCGCTTCATTTGAATAAAAATTAAAATAATAATAATAATAATAATAATAATAATAATAATAATAATAATAATAATAATAGTAACTATGTTAACAATAATATTATTATTATTATTAACAATAATATTAACAAAAACGATAATAATAATAATAGTATTAATCTCACATAAATTAAATTATTTTTAAGTAAATAATTCTCTTAAATAAAATACGTAATTAATATTAGTAATTAAAAATAATAATACACAATTAAAATTTAAAATTATTAATACTGCATATCTCAAAATAATATTATTTAATTTAAAATTTAGGGTCATTATATATTATTATTATTATTATTATTTTAATAATCTAATTTTTTTATTTGATGTGCTATATAAATGTAAAGCTTTATTTTTAGAATAAATAATAATTTAATATTTAATAATATTAAAACTAAAAAAATTAAAAACTAACAATTTTACACGGTGAAACCAAAACAAATTTTGCATGCCAACCAAAATAATTTTGTATGGCCAAGGGAAACAAATTTTACGTGGCCAATAAAAACAATTTTGCATGGCCGACCAAAACAATTTTGCATGGCCAAAATTGTGATTAATTTATTTTTTTGTTATTATTATTATTATTATTATTTAATATATTATTATTATTAATTTTTTTGTACCATCTGGCGATCCCAATTTTTTTTGGTCCATGTGATTTTTGTTTTTTTAATGTCCACACAAATGGTACATTCACATAGCTCAATAACAATAATAATAATATATTATGCATGGCCTAAACAATTTGTGTGTGTTTTGTGATGTGTGTGCTGTGTCAGTGCCGTACCGCCATTGGGAACCGCGGTTTGGCTTTTTTTTTTTTTTATATTATGTGAAAGCCATTAACATGGCAGTATGATTGATAATGGTTATATTGTCAATAAATTTTTTCTCTCTTCTAAAAATAATATAAATTGAGAAACCATAAAAAAGAAATTACCTTTAAATATATTTTAAAATAAAATATATTTTTATTTTTTAACATAAATTGGTAAATAGCCCCTAATCTTCTAAGATTTAAAAATTTTCGTTTGAATGGGTATATACGCATTATTGGAGTTTTTTGTTGATTTGTTTAGATTATTAGTGTTGTTTGTCAATTTGTTTGAATTGTTAATTGGCATAATTTCTTTTATAAATGTAAATATGAATTTTAACTTCGGAAACAAAAAAGTTAATTAGTGGACTTCTCCCCTACACTGAGTGCACACTTACCTACCAGAACCACACGTGGCAGTTTTATATGGTATGATATGGTACGGTGGAGCGATGATGCTTGGTGAGAAGAGGACTCTTGTGTGCAGGTGTTCAATATTTCATGTTTTTTTATTTTATTTTATATTGGCACTTTCTCTTTAACCAGAAAATCGAAATAATCATCGAGTGGTTGACAGATTAATATTTTGAAGAGAAATATATTATTAAATTATTTAACTTTCAACTATAATTTTATGGTTTTTAGTTTAATAAAGGATTTTCTTTTTACAAAACTCAGGAAAGAAATTTTATCTAGCATTAATTAGAGATCAAAATTTATAATATTTTTAGTATAAGTTTGTACTATTTAATATATATATATATATATATATATATATATATATTAAATGTTGAATTCCAAAATTATTAAATTTAAAATTTGATTATTATTCTTATTATTATATGTTAAGTTATTAAAATTTATAATATTTTATTATAAGAAATATAAAAAAATTTATTTTAAAATAAATATATTTTATTTTATATAAAACATTATAATTCTATTATATATAAAACATTACTCTTCATTTCCATAAAACATTTTATTTTAACTAAAACATTCATTTTTTTAATTAATTTTTAATTTTTATTTTATTTTAGTTTATTTATTTATTATTTTTATTATACTATTATTATTATTATTATTATTAAAAAATATTTATGTACTCTTTATAAAAAATAATAAAATAAAATTATTATAATAACTTTTTAAGTTCTTACTTTTTGTAGATACCTAATTCTGTCGGCCCATAATAGGAGGTGAACTGTAGGTGCTCGGTTTGATCAACATGCAATGAAACCCAGTGATAAGAATGTGCAAAACTTAAATGCAAGAGAAGCCCAACACCTCCTTGAAAATGGACTTAAAAGTCTAGTTTTTATCCTTATAGAGCCCAAGCTCATTCTAGCCAAAGGCCCAATCCTAGGTCATGGCCAATGAGGCGTGGCCTCTACGGGATAAGGCAATGTCTCATCAAAGAGACGTCACCTTTTCACTAGCCACTTGCATTTGCATTAAGTGCAGAAGAGACAATGGTGGCCTAATGGGTCGGCTCCACACCCCTGCAAGCCTGAGAGTTGCGTGAAAATGAGATTTTTTTGGTAATAAAAGGTAAGAAAAAAAAGGGCAATGATGGGGAATGAAAAAGTAAATGTCTTGTCTAAGTATGAAGGGCTTAAAAATGGGAGAGTGGAGAGAGAAAAAGAGTTAGTAACCATTAACAACTATGTGGAAGCTTAAGGAAAAAGGGGGAGCTATGAAAAAAGAAAAAAAAAAGTTCTTAGGAAGAAAAGGGAAAAGTTAGCTTGAAAATCCATTTTTTTAAAGGAAGAGGGAGGAAATCTTACATTTAAGTGAAGTTTTGGACCAAAACAACTTCTAAGGGCCAACTATTTTTTTGAAAAGCAAACCTATAGGGCAGTAAGAAGCTCCTTATTTCTTCATTAAGCTCTATTTCTTATATAAGTTCGTTGTTGTTTACTTTTTTTATTTAATTTCATTGTTTATTTTAGATACTATGTCTATAACATGATGTTTCATGCTTATAAGTATTAATGTTAGTGTAAAGTTATTTATATCTGTGATTTGATTAACTTATAGGTCAAGGAGTTTAATTAAATTATTTCTATGCTAATCATCAATCGATGCCTCTTTAAAGAGGTGTTGCCCTCTAGGTTGAGACGATATGAAATCGCCTTTATGCTAGAGGCGAATGAGGCGTCGCCTCATCAACAAAGTCTAGCACACTTTGGCCTTTGACCTAAAGTCTGTTTTTGCATGATTTTTATGCCTTCACATCTTTTATATTGATAGTTCCCCTTTTACATAATTATTTCATTATCATGCTTAAATCAAAGAATTCATAAGTTTGTCTTTTTCTTCGTTTACGTACATTTGGTGTTACATTGAACTAATTTTATGGGCTTATTTTGTACAAATTTTCTTATCTTCATGGAGACTAATATTGTGCTTTATTGAAAACCTTGGAGTGACTCATGGTCATCAATTGAGTATTCCTTTTTTTAAGTTTCCTTAAGTTTGCTTATTTAATAGCTAGTTTATTTTGGTTTATTTTTCATTTATTTTACTTTTACTTGCACAATGTGTTGTAATCCTTAATCTTTTCCCTCATTGTATTTGAATGTACTATTTTATGGTATTTTATAATGAATACTAGGACTTATAATGCATGAAATTGAATTAATGTGCAAACTTGGGCTTAAATATAAAATTCGACAATTGTTTAGAGAAAATTACAATTTGCATATTAATAAAGAAATAATTGAATAATAAAAGACAATAAAATACAAAATACAAACAGAGGCCAACTGCAAGGTTGAGCGGACATTCTTGTAATATCCCGTGTTTTTTTAAAAATATTTTTACACTGTACCGGGATATGCAGAGTTAATGATTTCTGTATTTTATATGATATTTTTACGAGTTGATATGTATTTTAAACCTATTTTGATTACTGTCTATTATTTTCAGTATTTTACGTAAAATTTTCCCGGGACTTTCATTTTCGGGGAAATTTTCACGTAAACAATGTATTATTAATTATTTTAAATGTATTTACGGGTTTGCATGAACTCATACATATTTTTAAATTATTAAATAAAGCTTGTGTGTGTATATTTATTTAATTAGGGTTTATTATTACCCTAATATTTTATTATTTATTTATTATTATTTGATTATTTTATTTATTATTAAATTATTAAAATTTATTATTTTATTATTAATTATTTATTAATATTTAATTATTTTAATTTATTTTATTTTTTTTCTTTTTTTTTCTTTTCCTTTTTCTTTCTTTTTCTTTTTCTTTCTCTTTCCTTTTTCTTTCTTTTTCTTTTTCTTCTTCTTCTTCTTCTTCTCCCGCGGGCGCCGACCACCATTTTTCCTCACCGCCGTTTCTCCCTCCTCCGGCCACCGTTTTCGACACCGCCGGTCTCTATCTTCTCCTTGAGCTCCGGTGAGTGTTATTCTAGCTTTGGTTTGAGCTAAAATGGTCTAGAATTGCTTAGGTTTTGATTTGAAGTTTTCGGCCTCTTTTGGTTTTTGATTTTTTTGAGCTTCGATTTGGATGATTCATGGAAACTTCCTTCACAAATGTTGTTCCTGGTAGTTTAATCTTCATGAATGAATTTTTACAGAATTTTTGGAGGTTGTTTGGATTTTTGGGTATTTTTGAATATTTTAATATTATTTTCTAATTTTCGGAAATTAATTATTTAAATTATGAAATTGGAGTTTATGGTTGAATTGAGTGTTGAAATGAATTATAGGAATTTATTTGGAATTTTTATGAATTTCTAAGTATTTATTTTTAATTATTGAAGTTTATGTGATTTTGTAAAATTAAGTTAATTGTGTTTTAAATTGAATTTAATTGGTTAATTGAGTTTAATTATTGA
Source organism: Mallotus nudiflorus (assembly GCA_947683625.1). NCBI lineage: Eukaryota > Viridiplantae > Streptophyta > Magnoliopsida > Malpighiales > Euphorbiaceae > Mallotus > Mallotus nudiflorus. The sequence continues at coordinate 3,350,320 of CANTUR010000263.1, read as the reverse complement.
TATTATTGATAAATATGTTGAGAAAATTAATTTTGGATAATTGTATGATTTTTGGTGAATTTTTGAAGTAATTTAGGTATATATATATATATAGGGGTATTTTGGTAATTTTACCCTAAATTGTCTAAAAATGTAATTTAATTGGTTTTAATATTTATTTAAGGTATAAAAATGATTTCTACAAAATATTTAGTATTTTTAACTAATTAAAACTATTTTCCGAGAATTGTTTTCAATTATATATATAATATACGGTTTTTCTAATAAAATGAGTTTTAATCGGTTTTTATAGTGTTTCAAGATTTATTATGTAATTTCTACGTATGAAATGTATTTTTATGATTTAAGGATATTTTTGGTATATTTGAATATATATATTCTGTGTTTGTGGACCCCGGTCGACAGATTGTAGTCTCGAGTCCGACCGAGGGGTTGTGAGTGATTGTGGTGTTTATTTTTGAAGTGTATTTTCTTTGCAGGGTCGGCTCTACTCTTTTGAGTAGAGAGATGTCCGTTTTACAGGGGAGGTTCTGCCAGATTTTTGGTAGAATTCTCGTAAAACGTGATGTCCAGTCGAACCCTAATTCTATTTCCGTATTTAATACTCTAGATTGAATTCTAGGATTTCTGTTAGGGTTATTCTGATGTCGATTAATTATTTCTTGTTTAGTTGCGCCGAGACCGAGGGTTAGTGGACCAGGCCCGTCGGACCTGTCTCGTGGAGCGCATTAGGTGAGTTACTATATTATATATATATGCTTAGGACGCATGATTTAGAAAATGCATGTTTTATTTTGACTAAATATGCATAAATAACATGATTTATATTCAAGTATATTTTTGGTATATTTTTGGTATATAATAAATTATATACATGTTTTAATAATAAAATATATTTAAAATGTTTTTAAATATATTTTTAGTTTAATTCATGATTTGATTGGATTTATTTGACATATATATACTCAAAATATACCTGGTTTACGTTTGGTATATTTCCAGTATATATATGGTTTATATTGTTATTTCATTTATATTCATGCATCATTTATTTTTGTGAATGAATGTTTTATATTTAAGAATGAAGGATATCAATAGAACGTGCTACCTAGTGGGCAGCACTAGGACCGAGTACGTACCGGTACGCCTATAGCTTTAGGCTATATTACTAACTTATTTGTGGATATCGATTTGATTATGATTATTTGATATGTGAGATGTGGTTTGTGGGTGTGATTGCTGGAGCTCGGTTGACCAAGTGTCTCGGGGCCAATCACACTGGCAGTCAGACTGCTGGAGCTCGGTTGACTTAGTGTCTCGGGGCCAGTCTACTGTCCAAATGGATTAAGTGGATATATTTGGAATCAGTGAGCCTGTATGGCTAGAGTGTTGTTTAACACTATTTTCTGAGGTTGCGATATTCTAGGGTTCTATGTGATCCTTCATAAAAGTTGATTTTTCAGACAAAATATATAAAATGATTTTTCTGCATCTGTATGAACTTGCCTGTATATATACATATTACTCATATACTGTTGACTGTATGCATTATCACTTAGAGTGTATGTATATATACTATAGTAATTCACTCAGTGAGGTCTGACTCCCCTCTGTTGACTATTTTTCAGGAGAGTCAACTTCCTCAGACCTCAGTAGCAGGTCGATACGCCGGATTTCTTCCGCCCCGGCTTCTATATGTAAATTGTATACTTGAGTCTTATTTATTTTATCTAGACACTGCAGTAGTTGTGATTTTTAGTAGTTGTAAATTAAAGTATTTGTTTTAAAGAGATGTATTATAGTAAAACTGGATTTGTATAAAGATTATACATTTATGAGATTATATATGCGATGTGATGAGTTTTGAATTAAATCCAGTTGATATGGATGATATTGTAATATTTATGATTTTATTTTCCGCTGCATATTATATTTTTATGGTTATTATTGCATATTTATTTTATTTTTAGGCTTGCTACGGGTTCCGGATTCGAAAGAATTCCCGTTCCCTAGCGCCGGTCATGGCCCCTGTTTTGGGTCGTGACAATTCTAAAAGCCCATAACTAGTTTTTGAATCCGTTCTCTGATGACGGCTTATGAGAATCTCTGTGGGATTCAGTTGTCGTACAGTATGTCATGGCTTTTATCCAGGTGGTGAATCCTTCTCAAATTAGGGCTTTATTCCTATTTTGTATTTCTTAGAGGACCTCGAACTCACACAGTGTTGTGGTCATCAAACACTTAAACATGCACTAAAGTTCGTCGCCTAAACTTTTATATTTAATTTAAATTATATTTTTAATTTATTAATTATTTTAAAATTTACAATGTATACAAAGTGCGGATTTACTATTAATTTTCACTAAATATTAGCAATATCCCATATCAATATCCTATTCTAATAAGGGTTATATTCCCCAAAAGAGAAAAATTACTTGAATAAAAAGAAAGCTTAATAAGGAAGTTTATTTCAATTAGGAAGATTACTCTACAAAGGAAGTCTCATTCTCTCTTAAACAAGGCAATCCTACAAGACTAAGGAATCATATTCCTAAGAGATTTTAGTAATATCTTCTTCTATAAATACATCTCATGTCATTCATTCATTCATTCATTCATCATCTCCACAAAACACTACACTCTACATCAAAATATCATTCCATTATCTCATCATACAAGCAATCATCGTTTACTCCTTTATTCTCTATTTTATTATGTCCATTTGCTTTATTATATTTTTTCTCATACCATTACTGACTTAAGTTTTGAAGTGTTTATAGGAAAAACCTCACCCTTTTACCCGTTCTCCTCATTAATGCAGGTTCCATAAGCAAGAAAAATCAATTCTACATTATCAAGTGGTGCTGTCTATGGAAAAATCTAGCTCATCGTATTCCCAAAAATAATTAAGAGCCTGTCAATCAAATTGAAGTCCTAATTATCACTACTTGCTTGGGAACCTTGTTTTCATAAAATCAAATACTAAGTAGTCAGCTTTGTTATGTAAAAAATCACTATGACTTGTAAAGAGTATAATAAGGCATCTATTGGGTACGGAAAGCATTGAAGAATTTTTAAAATCATATTTGTTTGGACGGTCAAGACCCTAGAGTTATGAAAGGCATTCTTTGATCACAACGAGGTTGTTATGATTACTGTGGAGTTATAATACTACTAGCACTTGTATAGTAAAGGATGTCAAAAAATATTTATAGAGAAGACTCATCATCATACCTCATCAATGGCAAGAGCCATGATCTTAAATTGATATGAGGACTTAGAAATTCCTATAGAGTCCTGGTCAAGACCTCGTTGCTGTGGTCTCAAAGTAAACAAAAATAAAAGAGCAACATCCAAACTTAGCCATAAAAATTTGGCTCATCAATCTTAGATTCAAAATTGAAAAGAGAAAATAATTATCAAAATCGGAACATAATTAAAAAGTAGGAGAATAATTTGGCTTTACCTACATGCAAGTTTATATATATAGCTTACATCATACATGTATTCCGTGGAAGGATACCAAATCACTTCATGTTTTTTTATTGCAACGTGTGGTTTACAGGTTGATAGCAATAAATGCTTTAGAACTATGAGTCACGAACGCGTCATGTATACATGAAGAAAATGACCACTAGAAGTTTATATGAAAGATTCTAATATGAAGATAGCTAGGAAGTGAATCCAGAGTCTTGCCAAGGCCCATACTTGGTTATGTAGATCTCTTATCAGAGCATTTAGATTCAAATAAAATAATATACATTGATAAGAATTCAAAAACCATAATTCCCCTACCAGAGATTCCCACTCTGTATTATTAAAGAGAGAAATAAAGCCACCAATACATTAGACATACCACTAAACCCTATTGATGTACAGCTTACATAAAAGACACAAGTAACTGAAGCTTTATACCTATGTTGGATACGAGTCTAGCCCTAATAACACTTAGATGTTTCAACACTCACAACACAAAAAAGCTAGAAGTTGAATGAAGATAAGATGCCTTGAACAAAAATGGTTGTCAGATCATATGATAAATTATTGGCACAAATCATCCATTGAGCCTTAAGAACTTATCATCAACAAGGAAGAGGAGTAACATTCAAGATTTGTCCATCTACCGTCACGACATAGATAAGCTTGAAGATCTTTTGCATCAACAGATAAGTCTTTGATGAGTGTGAAAAATGCATTTCATTAAGTAGTCTTTGTGTTAGGAAAAATTCAATTTCAGTTAAGTTTGTATTTCTTTTATTCAGTTTTTATTTAGTTGAGTACTTACTGCATGTCTTGTGTGTTTATTTATTTTTACGTATTAGTTGGTTTATTTTTGGTTGATTTTTATGTATTTAGGGAAGTCAAAGAACAGTAGAGGAAAGTTATATAGGAGTCATGAGCACTTGAAGCAAGCCTAAAAAGCAATGGAGATCAATATGCTAAAATGCTGAAAAAATGATGTGCACGACCATGCACATTTTGCACACGACCATGCGACCTGGTGATTAGGAAAGTCAGAGTCGAATTTAATTGCTGACTCATGAAGGACAAAAGGGAGATTTCACATGGATGTAACCCTAGGGCTGCTAATTAGGGTTTTATAAAAGGGTAGCCACCAAAAACAAGAGGAAAAGAGAGATTATTATTCTTTTTCTTATCATCACTTTTTGGGAGATACAATTTTTCTTAGAGCAGTTTTGAGAAAATAAAGATTTTTTCTTACTTATGTTAGTTTGGAGATTGGAGAATAAAAATTGAAGAACATCAAGCTTCCTATTTAACATGGGGTTTATTCTATTCAATTGTTGTTATTCGTTCTTAATTTTAATTCAATGATGATGTCTATTTTCTATTATTATTCCTCTTTATTTATTAAAATTAACATGAGTAGCTAAATTCTTAGTTAGGGTTCTTATTGCTATTCAACCATGAGCTAATCATAATTAAGCCTAAGCCATTAACCTAGATCCTTTGGTTGTTGTTAAACTTAATGTCTTCTTAGGACTTATCACCCTTTGATTGAATATACACAATAAAAATTGATCGAGAGATGGGTTGTATTGGATTTAAACAGTAACCTGCTAGATGCTTTCTTAGTTGAGAAACACTTAAGCAACCAATATTGATTAAAGGTTGGTGCTTAAACTGGGTTAACCGAATGCTTAGTAGGCGAGAGCTTTAAATCTAAGAACGTCAATTTACTTGGTTAATCATAGGGTTGTCTTAGGAGGAAAGCCTATGATTCTAGGGAAACCCTCAAATTGGATTAAGGTTAGGTATGGCTTAGCAGTAAATTGGTTTTAAATAAAGGTTGAATTGGTAATAAGAACCCTCGCTCTCTAAAGTGATTATTATTTCATTGTGATTTTTTGTGTTTTGTCTTAGTTTAATTTTTAGTTTAATTAAAAATACCCTTTTTCATTGTTTAAACAAACAAACAAACACAACTAGTATCACTGTAGTCAATTTGCAATCTCTGTGGGATCGATATTTAATTACTACTTGTACGAATCTGTATACTTGCGGAAACCTATAAAGTTTTTGGCACCATTGCCGAGGATTGCCAAATTGATATTGTTAAGAATTTTATGTTGTTTGATTTAGATGTTATTTTTTTACTTTTGTTTTTGTTATTTTTTGGTTTTACAGGAACTCTTGTTGTTGCATGCACACAATGCATAGTGCAAGCAGACAAGGAGTCCAGTTAATGCCACTTGATTTAGAGATTGAGAAAACTATTCGTAGAAGGAGAAGATAGAATAGAGATAGGATGAACGGAGGGGAAGCACACAATGAGCAAGATGGCCAAAATGGGCATGTTGCCTACAGAACTATGAGGGATTTTGTGAGTCCCAATGTCCAAGGTAATCAAACTCCAATTGTGAGGCTGGCAGTTGCTACAAACAACTTTGAAATCAAACCCGCTATAATCCAAATGATTCAAAACTCACAGTTTAGTGGCTTACCATATGAGGATCCAATTAGTCACATGACAAGATTTTTTGGAGTATTGTTCGACCTTCAAGATGAATGGAGTACAACTAGAAGAAATCAGGCTCATCCTTTTTCCATTTTCATTGATGGATAGAGCAAAAAGATGGTTCACTAGCTTGCACCTAACTCCATAAACACATGGCAACAGCTTTATACAACCTTTTTCAATAAGTACTTTCCACTAGCTAAAGTACTCAAAATCAGAAATGAAATCAACTTTTTCTATCAAAGAGATGATGAATGATTTTATGAGTGTTGGGATAGATTCAAGGATCTTCAGCAACAATGTCCACCACAGCTGATTCCTTCATAGGATTTGGCACAATCTTTTTACAAGTGTGTCAATCCTGTAGTGAGAGCAAACATAGATGCATCAACAGGAGAAACTATCATGTCTAAGACACCAGAAGATGCCTTGGAGCTTTTTGAAGAAATGGCTAATACCCAAAGCCTCTGGTCCAGTGAGAGAGCTATTCCAAAGAGAGGGGGAGCAATTGAAGTTGACAGTTTGACAATGTTAAATGCAAAGATGGATGCTTTATAAAAAAGAATGGATAAAATGAATATCAATGCCATATCTAACTTGTCTTCCTCTTGTGAATTATGTCAGGGTTGTCATCCAACTATAGAGTGTCAGATGATGCAAAGCTTGCCCATGGAGGATGTAAACTTTGTGAACAACTTTAAAGGATAGTAAAACCAAGTTCATGGCAACACCTATAATCCAAGTTGGAGAACTCATCCTAATTTCTCTTGGAGAAATCAAGGGAACAACCAGTGGAGGCCACAAGCACCACCTAGTTTTGTAGGGCATAATGTGTAGCACCAGCAATCAAATTACCACCAAGAAAAAACTTTATCTTCTAGAAGTTCTCTAGAGAGCAAGTTGGAGAAGTTCATGGATGTGATGTCAACAAAAATGAATCAACAAGATGAAGCTACAAAAAGGTTGGAAGGCAAATTTTAGCAAATGTATCATGACACTCAGCTGATGTTCAAGAACCACTCTTCCTCTATTCATAATTTAGAGGTGCAAATGGGACAGTTGGAAAATTCTTTGTCAATGAGGAATCAAAGTTCTTTGCCAAGTAACACTGAGAAGAATCCAAAAGAACAGTTGAAGGTTATCACCTTAAGAAGTGAAACAGAAATACAAATCCTAAAAGCAATAATAGAATATAAGCAGGAAAATAATAAGGAAGAGGAGAAAGAGCAAGAGGATGAATGGGTTGAAGTGCAAATAGAGGAGAAGCTGCAAGGGGATAACAACAATAAGGAACGAGTAGTGGAGAAACCTACACCACCACTAGTAAAACCTTACAAACCTCCAGCTCCATATCCTCAAAGACTGAAGAAACATGAGCATGATCAATAATTTGCTAAATTTCTAGAGAGGTTTAAAGCTTTTCACATCAACATGCCTCTGGTGGAATATCTTTCGCAAATGCCTAAGTACACTAAATTTCTCAAGGAACTGATTTCCAATAAAAAGAAGTTGCAAGAATATAAGACCATCACAATCACAAAAAAGTGTAGCGCTATCATCTCGAAGAAAATTCCTTTAAAAAAGAAGTATCCAGGGAGTCTCATTATTCCTTGTTCTGTGGGAAATTTAAATTTTTAAAGAGCTTTATGTGATTCTGGAGCTTCAATTAATCTTATGCCTTTGTCTGTTTATAGGAAATTAGGATTAGGAGAAGCAAAACCTACAAGCATTCGATTACAACTTGCAGATAGGACAATGAAGGAACCAGAAGGGAGAGTGGAGGATGTGTTAGTAAGGGTTGGAAAATGTATTTTTCCAATGGATTTTGTAGTCCTTGACTTTGAAGAAGACAAGGAGGTTCCACTAATCCTCGGTATGCCATTCCTTTACACTACTAGAGCAATAATTGACGTCTATGATGGAACTCTTATATTGAGAGTGGGGGATGAGAGTTGTAAGTTTAATATCTATGAGACTATGAAATATCCCTATGATGAAGATTTTGCATGCGAGTCGAAGTCATTAATGAATGTGTGAATGAAGTCCAACGATAGAGGTTGGCACGATCTTTAGAAGTTGAGAATATTGAGAAGTGCTTACAGGTACAATCTTCTTAAGAAGAAGTGACTTTTAAATACCCAAAACAACCACACATACAACTACCAAACACTGAACCCACACCACCCTCAATCATAAAACCACCAAAACTAGACTTGAAGCCGTTACCTCAATATTTAAGATACACTTTTCTTGGTGACGACCAAACTTTGCCTGTGATTATATCTTCTAAACTTAGCAAGGAGAAAGAGGATTTATTAGTAAACATGCTGAAGAGAAAAATAAAGGCAATAGGGTGGTAGATTTCAAATATAAGAGGAATAAGTCCCTCTTATTGCATGCATAAGATTTTGATGGAGGATGGACACAAACCAACCATTGAAAGACAGAGGAGGCTTAACCCGAACATGTAAGAGGTGGTAAATAAATAAGTGGTCAAACTACTTGATACAGGAATTATTTATCCAATCTTTGACAGTTCTTGGGTTAGCCCAATTCAATGTGTGCCGAAGAAGAGGGGAATAACGATTGTGCAAAATACGGAAGGAGAGTTCGTTCCTACAAGAGTTGTGAATGGATGGAGAGTGTGCATTGATTATAGGAAACTAAACTCATCCATAAGGAAAGACCATTTCCCATTACCCTTTATTGATCAAATGTTGGAGCGGATAACAAGACATGCTTTTTACTACTTCCTGGATGGTTATTTAGGCTACAATCAAATTGCAATAGCTCCAGAAGATCAAGAGAATACTACCTTTACATGTCCTTATGGCACATTTGCATGCAGGAGGATGCCATTTGGGTTATGTAATGCTCCTGTAACTTTTTAGAGATGTATGATGGCTATATTTGCATATTTAGTGGAGGAGATCATGGATGTTTCCATGGATAATTTTTCTATCTATGGAAACTCATTTGAAGGATGTTTAAACAATTTAGAGCAAGTTCTGGCACATTATGAGGAAACAAATTTAGTGTTGAATTGGGAAAAGTGTCATTTCATGGTAGATGAAGGTATTGTACTTGGACACAAGATTTTAACTCAAGGCATTCAAGTTGATAAAGCAAAGGTGGAGGAAATTGAGAAGTTGCAGTACCCCATAAATGTTAAAGGAGTTCAGAGTTTTCTTGGTCATGCAGGCTTCTATAGGCGATTTATCAAGGATTTCTCAAAAATCTCAAAACCCCTTTGTAAGTTACTTGAAAAAGATTCACCTTTTGATTTTACTGATGACTGTAAGTTGGCTTTTAACAGGTTGAAACAAGCACTTATTTCTGCTCCTATAGTGATGGCACTAGATTGGAGTCTACCATTCGAGTTGATGTGTGATGCCAGTGATCATGCAATAGGAGTCATTCTTAGCCAAAGAAAGGAGAATATGTTGCATGTGATCTATATGCGAGCCGAACATTGATTGATACTCAATTGAATTATGCTACTACAAAAAAGGAGATGCTAGCTGTTATATTTGCTTTTGATAAGTTCAGATCGTACTTCCTTGGATCTAAGTTAATCGTATACACAGATCATGCAGCATTGAAGTATTTAATAAATAAAAAGGATTTAAAACCAAGGCTCATGAGATGGGTACTTCTGTTGCAAGAGTTTGATATTGAGATCGGAGATAAGAAAGGAGTTGAAAATGTAGTAGCTTATCATCTTTCAAGGTTGAAGTTAAAACACAAGGAAAGTGATAAGCAAGAGCCTATCAAGGAGATGATCCCTGACGAAATTCTTTTTGCTATAGAATTTATGGGTGCTCCTTGGTTTGCTAATATAGCAAATTTTTTGTCAATGGGTGAAATTCCAAAAGAGTTCACTCCTCAGCAAAAGAAAAAGTTGATTCGTGATGCTAAGTTCTACATTTGGGATGAGCCATTCTTGTGGAAACTATGCAACAATGGCATAGTCAGGAGATGTGTAACAAATGAGGAAGTAGGAGACATCTTACAACACTGTCATGGGAGGGTCAATGGTGGATATTATGGACCACAATGAACAACTGCTAAGGTTCTTGAAACAGGGTTCCATTGACCAAAAATTTTTCAAAATGCTAGAGATTTTGTAATACATTGTGACGCATGTCAAAGGAGTGGAAACATTTCAAATAAGGATGAAATGCTCCAATCTGGAATTCTAGAGGTGGAAATTTTTGATGTTTGGGGCATTGATTTCATGGGACCATTTCCAGTGTCAGATGGTAACAAGTATATTCTTGTTTATATGGATTATGTTTCCAAGTGGGTGGAAGCTCAAGCATGCACAGTCAATGATGCAAGGGTTGTTTGCAAGTTCTTAAAAAAGCTATTCTCTCGATTTGGAATGCCTCGAGTCATCATAAGTGATGGGGGAACACACTTCTGTAACAAGAATATAGAAGCTTTATTAGCTCGCTATGGTGTGAAGCACAGGGTAGCTACACCTTATCACCCATAAAACTAGTGGCCAAGTTAAGGTGAGTAATAAGGAGTTGAAGAAGATTTTAGAGAGAACAGTAAGTAAGTCAAGGAAAGAATGGGCAAGGAAACTTGATGATGCTTTGTGGGCATATAGAACAGCTTATAAAACACCTCTTGGGATGTCTCCCTTTAGGGTGGTTTATGGAAAAGCATGTCATCTTCCCGTTGAGATTGAACACAAGGCCTATTGGGCAATGAAAGCTTTGAATTTTGACTTTAGGAAGGCAACTGAGAGAAAAATGTTATAGTTGAATGAACTTGAAGAGATAAGGGAAGCTGCTTATGAAAATTCAAGGATTTATAAAGAATGTACTAAGAGATGGCATGATGCAAGAGTAAGAATCAAGGAGATTAAGGAAGGTGATTAAGTTTTGTTGTTCAATTCACGGCTCAGATTGTTTCCTGGAAAGTTGAAAAGCAGATGGACAGGATCGTATACAGTGACTCATTCATATCCTCATGGAGCTGTGGAATTGAGAAACACAAAAGAAGACACATTCAAAGTGAATGGACAAAGGTTAAAGCTATGCCACGGAAGCACATTTAAGGAGTTCCATCAAGTTTCATACTTGAGGGAATTAACTGGATGATCAATTTAATGGTCTAGCTCATGGACCATTAAAAGAGCGCTTCTTGGGGGCTCAACCAAGATTATTTTTTTTTATTTGTATTTGTATTTTTTTGTTTTTATTATTAGTTATTTGTTTTACATTTTTGCAAGTTTATTTTATTTTTTATGATTGTTTCTAGTGCATTTCAGGGAATGAAAGAAAGGTTGGAGCTCTAGAAGAGGTCTTGTGAGTTAAATGTTTGGTGGAATTTTTATTTCGAGTGACTTGTAATTTAAATTTATGATGCATTGCTTGTCTATGTGTGTTGAATTTTTAATTCAGTGAATTTGCAAAGTATGCATATACAGGTCACACGGTCGTGTGCATTTTGAGCATGGCCGTGTGTCTTGCATCGCCACTTTTGAACCATTAGGTCACACGACTGTGTGCATTTTACGTATGGCCATGGGTCTTGCGTCGCCACTTCTGAACCATCAGGTCACACGATTATGCACATTTTGCACATGGCCGTGTGCTTTACGACGCCAGAACTTGCGAATTTCACATATAGCCGTGTGACAAGACAAACCTGACTTTTAGAAAAGACATAAAATTTTGTTTTAAGTGGATTTTTCCACTTCCCAACACTCCACACTTCCCCAAAACCCTAGGGACTCCACTTTTCCACTTCCCAAGCCCTAGAAAACCTAACCCTTGACCACCTTTTCAATTTCCCATTAAATTTGACCAAATTCCCCATCATCCCACTCTCTATATAAACACTCACTTCCTCTCTACAAAATCATTCTCTACACCATTTCCTATACCATTCTCCACTCTACATATTCTCTTAATTCTTTTTAAGGAAGTCTCATGGAGAAAGATCAAAGAAGGAAGGGCATAGCAAGGAAGCAAACTAATCCTTCTAAAAGAGTAAGACATGGTGGAACTTCCAATAATTCGGGTGGTGCTCAAGAGGAACAAATGGTAAAACCTTTTCCCTATCAAATTCAATTTAGGCATGGTGAGCATAGGAATAAATTTTAAGCAATGATGAATAGGAAGATTATGCCAAATAGATATTTGAGTGCCATATCCTTAATTGAAATTGGGTTGTTAGACGAGATTAATTTGTATATTCATAGGATGGGGTGGAATTATTTTATTTTGATGCAGAATCCTTCTTATGCCATCCCCACTTATGAATTTCTCTCTTTTTTTGAGTTTAATGATCATACCCTTATGCTAACTTTTCGTTTGGGGAATGAGGAGCATACTCTAGGTTTGTTTGAACTCAATGATGTATTTCATTTTCCCAAAAATCAGGATGCTAATGTTGCATATGATAGAAATGAGTTTTGCAAAGAATTAATCGGGGAGAGGGGAGTTTTCTATGAGGCTCAGTCAGCAAAAGAATCAAGGATTTGATTGCCCACACTCAAGTACCTTCATGGGCTCATGGCACATTCTTTGTTTCCAAGGAAAGAGGGTGACTCTGTGATTACCACCACTGAGCTAAACATTTTATATTGTATGGTGAATGATAAAAAACTTGATGTCTGTCATGCTTTAGCCGGGAAATTGAGAGATGTTGCTACAAAAGCTACTGGAGCTATTAAAGTGAGAGGCCTAGTAACAGCTATAGCCAAGTACTTAAACTTTGACATTGAGAACATGCCTTTTGAAAGGGTCCCAGGTCATTACTTCATTAACACTGGCATGATGGAATCCATGGGAATGGTTAGAGTTGATCATACTGGGAGAGCTTTTCTTATTCCGCATGCACCTGTAGAGCAAGATGAAGAGGAAAAGGAAGATGTCTCTCTAAATGATGTGTTAGAAAGGCTGGACAACTTGGAGTTGCAAATTGGAGTCATCGATTCCAACATAGGAGAGTTAAATTCTGAAGTGGTAGGAATGGGTCGCACTTCTAGGCAAATGAATCACACATTGCAGATGATTAACCATAACCTTAACACTTATTTCAGCTCTTAGAATTTTATACCGCAGCCATTCCCACATGATGAAGATATGCCAGCACAAGAGTACTCCTCTGAGGATGAAGGGGAGGAATGAAGACCTTGTTTTGAAGTGTTTAGCTTTAGCTTGAACAATTTTTACTTTATATGTTTTCTTTTTTTTTTAATTGTGATGTTTTATGGAATGTTATGTGTTATGTTTCATGTTTTGAATTAAAGTATGTTTTTGTTTAAGTTATTTTTTTAAGGATTTTTATTTTAGGAATGTTACTTTTTCTTATTTTTCTAGTTAATATTTTTTTCTTCCAATTGTGCAATAAATATGGGAGGTTTGTCCTACCAATATTAAAAAAAAAAAAAATTGTGCTAGCAGGTAGCACGACCATGTGCAAAAAAAGATACAATGTCAATCAAGTAGCACGACCATGCGCATTTTGCACACATCCATGCGACCTGATGCACAGGCATAGTCGATGTAATATCCCGTGTTTTTAAAATATTTTTACACTGTACCGGGATATGAGTGTTAATAATTTCTGTATATTATATGATATTTTTATGAGTTGATATGTATTTAAAACCTATTTTAATTATTGTGTATTATTTACAGTGTTTTACATAAAATTTTCTCGGGACTTGCATTTTCGGGGAAATTTTCACGTAAACAATGTATTATTAATTATTTTAAATGTATTTTCGGACTTGCATGAACTCATGCGTATTTTTAAATGACTAAATAAAGCCTATGTGTATATATTTATTTAATTAGGGTTTAATATATATTACCCTAATATTTTATTATTTATTTATTAAATTATTGTTATTTAATTATCTTTATTCATTAATAAATTATTAATATATTAAATTATTGTGTGGGTGTGATTTTTTTAATATTTTAATTAAAATTATTTTTTTCCTTTTTTTTTTCTTTTCTTTTTCTTTTTCTTTTCTTTTTCTTTCTTTTCTTTTTCTTTTTCTTCTTCTTTTTCTTCTTCTTCTTCCCGAGCGCCCGACCACCATCCCCCACCATCTGCAACTTTCGATTTTCGGCCGTCGGTGTGCTGCCAGGAGCTCCACCTTCCTTAGCCAGCCACTCCGCCGCCTTCAGCTCCCTTCTTCGGCGTCGGCAGCTCCTTTTTCTTCCTTTGGCCGAAACTTCTTCCCTTTGCCATCAACGACGATTCCGGCCACCGTTTTCGACACCGCCGGTCTCTTTCTTCTCCTTGAGCTCTGGTGAGTGTGATTCTAGCTTTGGTTTGAGCTAAAATGGTCTAGATTTGCTTAGGTTTCGAATTTTCAATTTCGGTCACATTAGGGTTTTTGATTTTTTTGAGCTTTGAATTGATTGATTCATGGAAACTCCCTTCACAAATGTTGATCCTAGTAGCTTAATCTACATGTATGAATTTTTGTGGAATTTTTGGAGATTTTTTGGATTTTTGGGTATTTTTGAATATTTAATATTATTTTCTAATTTTCGGAAATTAATTATTTAAATTATGAAATTGGAGTTTATGGTTAAATTAGGTGTTGAAATGAATTATAGGAATTTATTTGGAATTTTTATGAATTTCTAAGTATTTATTTTGAATTATTGAAGTTTATGTGATTTTGAGAAATTAGGGTTAATTATGTTTTTAATTGAATTTAATTGGTTAATTGGGTTTAATTATTGATATTATTGATAAATATGTTGATAAAATTAATTTTGGATAATTATACTATTTTTGGTGAATTTTTAAAGTAATTTAAGTATATTTATATATATAGGGGTATTTTGGTAATTTTACCATAAATTGGCTAAAAATGTAATTTAATTGGTTTTAATAGTTATTTAAGGTATAAAAATGATTTCTACAAATTATTTAGTATTTTTAACTAATTAAAACTATTTTTCGAGAATTATTTTTAATTATATATATAATATACGGTTTTTCTAATAAAATGAGTTTTTATCGGTTTTTACAATGTTTTAAGGTTAATTATGTAATTTTTACTTATAAAATGTATTTTTAGGTTATAAGGCTATTTTGATATTTTCAGAATTTTTCTGTGTTTGTGAACCCCGGTCGGTAGATTGTAGTCTGGAGTCCGACCGAGGGGTTATGGATTTGTGTTGAGCCTATTTTTCGAAGTGTGTTTCTTTGCAGGGTCGGCTCTACTCTTTTGAGTAAAGAGATGTCCGTTTTACAGGGGAGGTTCTGCCGGATTTTCGATAGAATTCTCGTAAAATGTGATATCCAGTCGAACCCTAATTCTGTTTCCGTATTTAATACTCTAGATCGAATTCTAGGATTTCTATTAGGTTTATTCTAATGTCTGTCATTATTTGTTTGTTAGTTGCGCCGAGACCGAGGGCTAGTGGACCAGGCCCGTCGGACCTGTCTCGTGGAGCGCACTAGGTGAGTTACTATACTATATATATATGCTTAGGATGCATGATTTAGAAATGCATGTTTTATGTTGATTAAATATGCATAAATAATTTGATTATTTCTTAAGTTTATATTAAGTATATTTTTGGTTTATTTTTGGTATATAATAAATTATATACATGTTTTGTTAATAAAATATATTTAAAATGTTTTTAAATATATTTTTAGTTTAATTTATGATTTGACTGGATTTATTTGATGTATATATACTCGAAATATACCTGGTTTACTTTTGGTATATTTATTGTATATATATGGGTTATATTGTTATTTCATTTACATTCATGCATCATTTATTTTTGTGAATGAATGATTTATATTATTAACGAAGGATATCGATAGAACGTGCTACCTAGTAGGTAGCACTAGGACCGAGTACATACCGGTACGCCTATAGTATTTAGGCTATATTACTAACTTATTTATGGATATTAATTTGATGTGATTATTGATATGTGTGAGATATGGTTTGGAGGTGTGATTGCTAGAGCTCGGTTGACCAAGTGTCTCGGGGCCAATCACACTAGCAGTCAGACTATTGGAGCTCGGTTGACTTAGTGTCTCGGCGCCAGTCTACTGTCTAAATGGATTAAGTAGATATATTTGGATAAGTGAGCCTATATGGCTAGAGTGTTGTCTAACACTATTTTTGAGGTTGCGATATTCTAGGGTTCTATGTAATCCTTCATAAACGATGGTTTTCAATAAAACATATAAAAATGATTTTTCTGCATCTGTGTGAATTTTCCTGTATATATATTAGATATATATACTGTTGACTGTATGCATTCTCATTTAGTGTGTATGTATATATATTATAGTAATTCACTCAGTGAGGTCTGACTCCCCTCCGTTGACAATTTTTCAGGAGAGTCAACTTCTTCAGACCTTAGTAGCAGGTAGATACGTTGGATTTCTTCTGTCCTGGCTTCTTTATGTAAACTAATTACTTGAGTCTTATTTTTATTATAATCTAGACACTGCAGTAGTTGTGAATTAAAGTGTGGGATTTCATGTATTTTATTTAAAGAAATGTATTATATTGAAACTGGATTTGTACTGAAAGAATTATATATATGAGATGAGATTTGATTTAAATCCAGTAATGAGAATGTTATTGTGATATTTAAGATTTTTATTTTCGCTGCATATAATATTGTTATTGTTATTATTGCATGATTTATTTTATTTTTAGGCTTGCTACGGGTTCCGGATTCGAAAGAATTCCCGTTCCCTAGCGCCGGTCATGACCCCTGTTTTGGGTCGTGACAGTCGAATTCCTCAAAATTTTTCCTGTTTTAAACGTTGTAATGAGGACATTGCACATTTTAAGTGTGGGGGAGGAAATAAAAAAATAATAAATAAATAAATAAATTTATTTTGCGAGCTTGTTAATTGTGATTTTATTTGTTTTTATTTGTTTCCTTATTCTATTGAGGGTTTAGTTGATTTTAGATTCCTAAGTAAGCTAAATTTCCTGAATTAATGGGTAAGAAATTTTTACTGAAATTGGAATGTTTTGTTTTTCTTATTTAAACTCTGCTGACTTTTGTTTTTTTGTTCTTATTAATTTCATTTTTTTTATTTTAGTACTAACATTGTTATGATGGCTAGAACAAAGACACAATTTCAAGGAAAGAAGCTTAGTGATGGCGAGGGCAAATCTAAAGACATGAGGGATGATTATGAAGGTTTCTTTGCCATTTATTCTAAAGAAGAAGGGAAAAGATTCTGCTCCTTAGTCAAGAGAAAATTCAGCAAGCCAAAATACTTTGATGATGAGGTACTGTTGAATATGGGTATTAAGGGAACCATAGATATCTTTTGCAATAAATTGGGGTAGTTTAAATTGGCTATAGCCCAATATGATGTATTATTTGAACTCACAATAGAATTTTACACTACATTTAAGATTTTAGATGCACCTCTAGGGATCTTTTCATGTAAATTCTTTGGGAAAGAATACTTATTTGACTATAAAATCATGTCTCAAATCTTTGATTTTCCTCAAGGAGGTGTTTGTCAACCTCCTATAGATTATAATATGAGTAGTTTTTGGCATGAAATCACTGGAGGTGATAAATTTTTTGAGGGTCAAATAATGACTAGTGGTTTGATCAAAGATCACTCATATTTAATCATGCATAAATTCATGGCACATACAATCTTTGGAAGAAAAGATAGTACTAGGGTTTCCCCTAATGAACTATTCATATTGTGGTGCTTGAAGACTAACATAAAAGTATGTAGTACATACTTTGTTTTATGTTCTATGTGGTAGGTTGTTCAGGCTAGAAAGGCGTTGATCTCAATGGGGCATATTGTCATCGGATTGGCATTGTATTTTTCTCCATTCGAATTTGCCAAACATAAATTGGAGCCTTTAGAAGCCAAGTCCCTTGATGAAGATTACCTAGTGCGAGCTTAAATCATCACCGAATTCAATGAGTTTCATGATGTAACGGGTAGAAGATGCTATATGATCCGTCAATTGGCAATGCAACATGGTGAAATACCTTTACCCCCTAATGCAATTGAAAAAGGAGATAATGGGAGTGAAGCTCAATCAAGGAAGCGATGGAACACCAAAAAATGGAGTGATGGCATCATGGAAAATATCAAAGAGCGGATGGATATCTCTGATAATAGGATTGGGAACATGGTTATGGATTTGTCCAACCAGTTAGAGAAGTTCAAGAGGCGATGTGAATCCAGAGCTGAAAGGTTGCAACTTCAAATTGATGAAATATTTCGCATCCTTCCTCAAAGAAAAAGATTTAAAGCTATAAATGAAGCTGCAAAGTGCATCATGGTCACACCATATATTCCCCCTCCAGTTTCACCGAAATAAAGGGAGTATATTGTTCTCTAATTTTCTTTTATTTATTTATTTTCTTTTCATGACTGTATGCTTATGTGTTTATTTTACTTTAAGAGTCTACATGCTTTATTTATTTATTTATTTTAACCCTTTTTTGTTTGTTTATGCCTTGCTCTTACACTTGAATTTTTGCAACATATATACCTTTAGAGCCTTGTTCATTAATCTTAGTTTTCTTAAAGAAATACCTTAATCTTCCCTTAATGGATTGTTTAAAATTTTTAAATTAGAAGAGCAACTTGTGGTTAAGAATTTTTACATTTTAATGAACATTAATGCTTACTTTTCTATTGAACAAGTGAGTCTAGATGATTAATATTTGAGAAAAGTATTTGTGAGTAGGAATTTGAGGCTGCTTTAGAGTGGTTATAAATGTTAAAAGAAAAAAAATCAATCAAGAAGCGAGATGGAGCGTAAAACGCACTCATTTGGAGCTTAAAATTGAAAAGAAAAATCTTTTAAATGCTCCTTCTACTCCAATGCTCTTTAAAAGTAAGAGTATCCAAAGGACCCTTTTTGGAGGTTTCCACACTGAGTAACATAAGAAAGGTAGGGGATGCTAAGATTGGGAAGATATTGATTGATGAACTTCTTAGCCTCTTTATTGTTGGCACGATTCCTCTTGTTTTTATTTTTCTTGAGTGTCAATCGTTTGTTTTCATATTTTCATTAGAAAAGTATGCTCTTCACATGGTAACAATATATACTTGACCTCAGTTGTTGTTTTACTTTTCAAGTTTATAAAATTTTAATTAAAAGAAGATTATGGTAGTTAATCAAGTTAAAGCTAGTTAATGAGTATGATTCTTTAAGTAGATATGTGCTTTCAGGTTTTGCTTGAAGACAAGCAAATATTCAAGTGTGGGGGAATTTGATGAGTGTGAAAAATGCATTTCATTAAGTAGTTTTTGTATTAGGAAAAATTCAATTTCAGTTAATTTTGTGTTTCTTTTATTTAGTTTTTATTTAGTTGAGTACTTACTACATGTCTTATGCGTTTATTTATTTTTACGTATTAGTTGGTTTATTTTTGGTTGATTTTTATGTATTTAAGGAAGTCAAAGAACAGTAGAGGAAGGTTATATGGGAGCCATGAGCACTTGAAGCGAGCCTAAAAAGCAAATGGAGATCAATATGCTGAAATACTGAAAAAATGATGTGCACGGCCATGCGCATTTTGCACAAGGCTGTGCGACCTAGTGATTAGGAAAGTCAAAGTCGAATTTAATTGCTAACCCATGAAGGACAAGAGGGAGATTTCATATGGATGTAACCCTAGGGCTGGTAATTAGGGTTTTATAAAAGGGTAGCCACCAGAAACAAGAGGAAAAGAGAGATTATTATTCTTTTTCTTATCATCACTTTTTGGGAGATACAATTTTTCTTAGAGTAGTTTTGAGAAAACAAAGATTTTTTCTTGCTTATGTTAGTTTAAAGATTGGAGAATAAAAATTGAAGAACAACAAGCTTCCTATTTAATAGGGGGTTTATTCTATTCAATTGTTGTTATTTGTTCTTAATTTTAATTTAATGATAATGTCTATTTTCTATTATTATTCCTTTTTATTTCTTAAAATTAACATGAGTAGCTAAATTCTTAGTTAGGGTTCTTATTGCTATTCAACCATGGGCTAATCACAATTAAGCCTAAGCCATTAACCTAGCTCCTTTGGTTGTTGTTGAACTTAATGTCTTCTTAGGATTGATCATCCTTTGATTGAATATACACAATAAAACTTCATCAAGAGATGGGTTGTATTGGATTTAAACAATAACCTGCTAGATGCTTTCTTAGTTGAGAAACACTTAAGCAACTAATATTGATTAAGGGTTAGTGCTTAAACCGGGTTAACCGAACGCTTAATAGGCAAGAGCTTTAAATCTAAGAATGTCAATTTACTTGGTTAATCATAGGTTTGTCTTAGGAGGAAAGCCTATGATTCTAGGGAAACCCTCAAATTGGATTAAGGTTTGGTATGGCTTAACAGTAAATTGATTTTAAATAAAGGTTGAATTGGTAATAAGAACCCTAGCTCTCTAAAGTGACTGTTATTTCATTGTGATTTTTTATGTTTTGTCTTAGTTTAATTTTTAGTTTAATTAAAAATACCATTTTTCGTTGTTTAAACAAACAAACACAACTAGTATCACTGTAGTCAATTTGCAATCTCTATGGGATTAATATTTAATTACTACTTGTGCGAATCCGTATAGTTGCAAAAACCCATCAGTCTCCATCTTTATATTTACCTCATTTAATTATTTATATAGCTTTGTGAATTTATGCT
This sequence comes from Mallotus nudiflorus, assembly GCA_947683625.1. Classification (NCBI taxonomy): domain Eukaryota; kingdom Viridiplantae; phylum Streptophyta; class Magnoliopsida; order Malpighiales; family Euphorbiaceae; genus Mallotus; species Mallotus nudiflorus. The sequence goes on along the minus strand of CANTUR010000263.1, from coordinate 3,329,685 downwards.
TCATTATGCCCTCAACAAGATCATACCTTGACAAGAATTTTTTTAAAGCTGTGGTTAGATGATCAAGTCACATAGCATGAAAAGTTCAATAGTGTCACCATGGCACATTTCTAGTGAATGACCTTCTATGATAATAAGATAGCACAAAAAAGAAGCCAAAATAGACCTCTGCCCAAAATATTATGAGAGGTTTAGGCTGTCAGAGAAACATGCATGTTACTTGTTCGAGATTCAAGACAAATTAGAGTAGAGGATTTCAATTTGGTTGAGATTGTATTTGCTACCAATGATTTCTTAAAAAGGAACAAAATCAAGGAAAGGAGATCTTATGATAGCTGGGACATAAGACATAAAAAAATAACAAACTCCAAAATGACTGACACAAAGATACAGCAAGTCAAAGCTCTAAATTTTTCAATGGATTTTGACGGATCGCTAATTACACAAGATGAGAAGTTCAAAGCCAAAGTTATCATGAAGCAACAACATCTTTTGATGTAGTTTACCGAGTCTCCATTATTAACATTAACTAAGGCTTGTGCATGTTTTGATTACAGAAAGCCTAGAGGGCATGCATTACTTAAGAAAGAATCAAATCAATATCATCTCGCAACAATAAGGTTGGTTGTTCTTTAAATAAAAAAAATAGATAAAAGAATCAAATCAATATCAGGAGGGTTTTTATATTTCGCTTATAAGGAGAGAAATAAGTTAGGTGGGCCTGGTTTTAGGCCCTAAGCCATATGTATATACATCTCGCTCTATCATGGTTCCTTAAATTCTTCTTTATTGAAATCAACGTTATATCTTATCTGAGAATAGGAAACGATAAAAAAAATTAAGGAATAAATCATTACAGTAATAGAAGGAACAAAAGCTTTTCTTGATTTAAGTATTTTAAGAAAAAATGGAGAGAAGGTCAAAAGCATCCATCCACTATCGAGTCTTGATGCATAGAGATAGTCAAGCATCTAAATCTAGTTCTTAGATCCAAAGCTAAGAGGTTCTCATTAAACCTCAGTCGAAGATTTTTAGCTCATTCAAAATAAGGAGACTTTATGTCCAAGTTAGGTGTGGTTAAGACTGAGTTAACCAAAGTTCTATGTGTGCATCTTGATTGAGTTTAACTCTGGAAGAACTTTAATTATAAAAGTTATCTACAATATATAAATGATAGGTTGAGAGTCGATGAAGCTAGCGAAGGGAAGGAACTTTAAAAAGAATGACCTTTAGATCAAAAGCCAAAATTCAAGCATCGAAGCATTAACTACAAAAGCTTAGAGATAATTGGACAAGTGGGCATGAATTAATACATTTTATTAAAATAAGCACTGGACTTGTTAGCAAAAATCCTAATCTCTATTATCAAGCCTTGGAAATTTATACATCAACTTCAAACGAGCTGTTATAGAGGGTCAAACATCCATTTTATGAGCATCCACTGAAGTTGACATCCATTACAAAAAACCTAGAAAATATGCAGCATCCTAATCATTTAATTTTAATTCATAAAGCAACAATAAATTAGTTGAAGAACTCTTTAAAAAATCATCTAAACTTTTATTGGTCTCCATTAAAAAAAAGAATAATAGGGTGAGAGAGGCTTAAACTGTCGACCTCAGGATAACTTAGAAGCTATGAGGCCTATGCGATAGCCAATTGTGCCACCATCCTAGATTCGAGAATTGACGAAGACATTAGAATGAATGGCCTTATCTGAAATTGGTACTTTGGCAAAAATCGATCTTTAGAGCACCGAGCTTATGAGCATTGATTTTTAAAGCACCAAGCTTCCAAGTGTTAAAATGTGGAGACTATCAGACACCTGGAACAAGCACTTAGGTACTTAGTTCTATTCAAACATCGAATTTGTCATTTTTAGTCCAAATTCCTTCCAACGTTTAAAATAAAAGAAGTACCAATAGTTATAAAGAGGTATAAAAAAAAGAGAAAATAATACAACAACAGGGCAATAGGGATGCTCAGATTGTAAATCAAATGTTGATGCGTTGGGTATTTAAACATTTACCCTGCCAAAAAAGAATCTATATACCAATAAGAAGCCCATTATATACATTAACTTTTTTGAGCATCGAGTATTAAGGACACTGATCATCGCAGCCATCCTTACACATAAATAGCTGAGCAAACATAAAGACATGGGCATGGTCATAAAATTGATTTAGTGGAAATAATAGAAGAATAAGAATGATTCTCAGATTATAAGCAAGCTTTAAATAAGCACCAAAATCATAAGCTAAGCTGAGCTTTGAATGTCAAGTACTAGACATTAACTCCATGAGTACCCACCAAGCTTCGAGCATCATTGAGCGTTGATCTTCATAACACCAAAGCTTAGTAATAATTAGATACATGAATTTGACCTCATCTAATGAACACTGCATTAAGCCTTACAAGGTTAAAATTTAATACTAATGGTCGTTCGCCGAGCATTCGAATAACACAAGTACCGTCCACCAAAGCCTTGGAAATTCGAGCATCTACTACTGATCATTGATTTTATGGACAGTCAAATTCTGAGTAATGAGCAAATATGGAAGAGTCTGACATTCACTTTATGGGCATCTCCTGATCTCTAAGCATCTCCTGAGTTCTGGCATTACAGAAATATCCAAGGCAACCACAATAACAACTTCACAAGTATGTGTTAATAAATTAATATTCTTTTGCAAGAGCTCGAATAGCTAAACCAAAAATAAATGAATGGACCATGAGTTCCATAAGGAAGTAATGGGTTTTTTAAATTACTCAGTAACAATTATTCATATCCACAATGAACATAAATATTCATGAATTCAAAGGTGGGACAAAAGCACATCAGAGATAATTTCTCTTTTCTTATTTATTTTTTATTTTTGCATCTCAGTTGATGCTCACGCATCTACACATAGATGCTTGTCCATAAATACATTATTATTATGCATGCAAAACATACATTAATTACATTTGATATATTTATTACATGACAACTGACCATTAATTGAGATCAAACAATCCTAAAATTATTGTTCTTTTGTCTATCACTACAGAGAAGGAAAACGTATTTACTAAAGATGCTACTTTAAGCACCCATCAATCCAAAAAATTAGACACTCTGATCATACTACTCGGCATCAACTTGAAAAAATTATCAAAATACATTAGACACATTGCCAAGCAACACTAAGGTGAATAAGCACTCATTCATGCTTAAACAATAATTGGTGGTTCTTGCTCAAAGCTGTATCTAACAATACTCAGATAGATCCTACTCTATAGTAAATCCTTGTTCATGAAATTTCAGAGAATGTTTAGTAAAAAAAAGACTAAAATGGAGACAAGTATACCCCATATATAGCCGTATAACTTAAAGCACAATTCCAAAACATCATAACCAACATCACACACTACCCTCTATTCAAGTAGAAGGGCAATCTTGGCCTTTCACCTGAACTACAATGTTCATCTCATGACTTGGATTGAGCAAGCCTAAAATTCTGTCCTTCAAAACCCACCTTCCATCATTTCAAAAAACCTCACTAAATTACTATCTCATATTATAAAGCTCAGATTGAAAGGGCTCAAACTCACTACCAAGATCATAATATCCTTCCTTTTACAAAAATACTACCAACAACAAATGCTCGAAAAATCAAACATCTACAACAATAATGTATGGAATCAACATTAATCACTGTTTTAACTAGGCAGCTACCATCAATAGAGTTATTAAAGTTCATAAATCAAGTAACATTATACGGCACTTAGGTTGTGCTTCACTCGAGCCGAGAACATACGACACTTGGATCATGCTTCTAATGCACAAAGAATATAAGTCTAGTGACTAAAGTTAGCACCCTTAGGTTGCTTCTATAATACTGAGGTTCCAAGCATGTACATCTCGAGTCATAGCACCGAGCATCTAAGCCTTAAACATTTAAGTCTAGTGACTGAAGGTAACACCCTCAGGTCGCTTCTACAGTACTGAGGTTCTGAGCATGTAAACCTCAAGCATAACACTAAGTATCTAAGTCTAGTGACTGAAGCTGGCACCCTTAGGTCGATTCAATAGTACTGAGGTTTGAAACTCGGGTTGCACTTTTAATGCACCGAGATTATTTGGTGGGCCACGCTTTTAATGCACCAAGCATCAAAACTCTAGTGGCAACTAGTTCCGCCAAATCCTCTCCATACTGGCAGGTTAATCTCTTACACTAAGCATTTTTATTGCAAGTCATGTGCACTCAAGTCCAGCTAGCACTTCAACGATGTTCTTATACGATGATTTCAAGACTCAATATCGAGCTTCATCTCTTCTTATGACTAAGGATGGCCACCTCAGTTTACGCTTCCATATCAGATGCAATGATTTAAGCAGTCTCTCTCTAGATGGAAGAATGATGTTTCCATCACCTTACAGACCTGGATATATCATACATAAATATCCGAATAGACTTTCAGGGGGACTCTTGATATCCCATATCAGTATCCTATTTTAATAAGGTTTACATTCTCCTAAAGAGGAAGATTACTTGAATAAAAAAAAAACTTAATAAGGAAGTCTATTTCAATTAGAAATATTACTCTATAAAAGAAGTATCTTTCTTTTTCAAACAAGATAATCCTATAAGACTAAGAAATCATATTCCTAAGAGGTTTAAACAATATCTTCTCTTATAAATACATATCATAATATCTCATGTCATTCATTTATTATCTTCACATAATATCACACTCTACATCAAAACATCATTTCATCACCTCATCACCCAAGTAATTATCCTTTACTATTTTATTTTCTATTCTATTTGACTTATTATATTTTTCCTCATATCATTACTGATTTAAATTTTAGAGTGTTTATATGAAAAACTCTACCCCTTTATCTGTTCTCCTTATCGATACAAGTTTCACAAATAAAAAATATCAATTGGAAATTATCAATTAGTTTTAATTTTATAGTGCTATATAAATGGGTCCTTGCATTAATTAAATATTCACCAGTTCTGTTTGGTACATTTTGATACTGATTTGGTTTTTTTTTTAAAAAAAAAACAATACTGATTTTGTTAATTAGGACATATTTTATTTTATTTCGCAACCCGTGACATAATTTCCTCCTGGAAGATCTCCTCTGTATATAGTTTGAATATGACTTCACCGACCAACCGTTGTGTGCTGCTATGACAATCATCATCATCAAGTTAGTCCCTGTGAATCCAACGATGCAAACTCACTGTTCAACTGCGGTCTCATAAATCAAAAGTTAATTATTTGATTCGGTTGGTTTTGGTTGGAGCAGCACGTGGCTCACTGTAATACGTTATTGTACTCAACGCTCATGTTAATCCAAAAAGGTACGGACATATATATATATATATATATTCAATAATTAAACAACGGGAGATTCCTGTTAACAACGGATATATTATATTTTAAAGTATAATTTATAACACATTAATTAAATGATTGACATTTAGTTATTAAAAATAAGATATATTTTTTTTCTTATATAATTACATACATCAAAATTTTATGGGTTTTATAATAAAATGAACTGAATAAATTAAAATCTAATAAATTTTAAATATTTTTATTTTTATTAAAAAAAAATTAAACGAATGCAACACAAGCACTACATAGAGAAGTGGAAACCATCTGCAAATAATAAGATGAATGCACCAATAATTAGGCAAGAAGCCCAATATTTGCGGCCTTTCAGTACTAAGCACCAACAGTATCATGAGAAGATCTTCAATATACATTTAAGAATCACTATTTTCTAATTTATTATCAGTCAAGTTGTTGGACCAGCAACTATTAGTGCAGTTTAAAAAATTATTAATTAATCGATAATACAAACCGATGCATGATAAAATTATTAATTAGCTGCTTAATTACATACGGAATTAGAACGTGGCTTTTGGCTGTTTAATTAATTTTTTTTACAGGATGTTTAATTAATTTAACTAATTGTAAATTTGCTCCACACACAAACCATAAATATTTTATTTTATTATGTATGGTCGTTCAATGTTCACAACCTGCAGGTTGCTTGGATCGTAGAATGAAACCATAATGCCGACAATGCATTGAGTAGATGGCCTACTGCTTTTTTTATAACGGGTCCATTATCAACAATAATTTAAACGCATATTTACTGTTGAGTAAGAAAAATGAACATAACTAAGATTTTTTTTAATGAAATGAGCACATATTTTAGGTGAATTTTCACTTCCAGCAAAATATGAACCCACCAAAATATATATTAAAAAAAAGAGATTATGTGTTCTGATGGAGATGGTTTAGTATATGGCATTTGTCTGTTATGAAGTTATGAAAAAAAGTTTCAACATCATTTAACTTTTTATATACTTCTATTTTTCAGGAAAATATATATGTTGTTTGTATGAATGCATTGTGACGAAGAAGGAGATAAAATAATTTTAAATATTTATGTAGTATATAATAATTTAAATGTTTGTAGATTATATAATAAAAAAATAATTTTCATGATATTTCAGTCTTATTCTAGAGTAATATTGGTCAGTAATTCTTATAAATGATATCTAAAATATTAGACTAATTCATATGACGGGAAGGAGGGAAGACGAGTTATACCACTAAATTTCCATAAATTTTTTTCTTTAGTGGGAATATAAAATTTAGTGCTGATTTGCTTATAGTTAACTTTCTATATTAATTACAATTAATTTTAATTTTTAATGGATAAACTAACAATGATCAAGTACAGTTGAGTGTTATTGCAAAAACGATGTACGACCATCACTTTCAACTCTTTCAAATCGAAATTTCCAAATGTGAGTTCAACTAGTTATTTCTGTCTCTCCCTATTGTTCAACAGGCAAATAGGATTGATGAAGGGACATGAATTATTCACGTTTATCTAATGATATAAAATTAATGATGATAGTTTTTTTTTTTTAAATTGACGGACAACATAAAGTTGGAATTTTTAATTTATTAATGTGTTAAAGGAATTATATCACTAAAATACCATTTAATAAAAATTTTATATCCTTTCCACCAAGGACTATATGTATACGTATATATAGTTGTTGTTAATGATAAACTGATAATTATAATAGTAGTTGTTTTTTTTAATATAGTTAAATCTCAACATTATGAGGGAGGAGAAGATGATTCGATCTTTAATCTCTTTAAATAAGATGTTCACACATTTTATCACTGAAACTATTCATAAAGGACACTAAAAGGTTACATTAATTAGTATAAATTTTATTTTTTTATCCAATAATTCCACCCATTTTTTTATCCAATAATTCCACCCGAATAGATTGAGAAGAAGGAATTAACATTTTTTTTAATAACCATTTTGTTAGTTTGTCAGTTAAGTTCAGTTAGTATGTGAGCAGGGGTGAAGTGGGGATTTGAACAGGCCACATCCACTAGGGCAATAATTGTGTAAATCAAAATAATTGTGCTTAATTTGACTTTTATATCACATCAGAAGATTTGAATTACTTTTAAACAAATTTGGAGTGCCATATCAGGAGCAACTATAGAGACTTGCAGAATGAATATAGAACGAGAATAATTACCATGACACGCTCCATATATTCATTCCTCAAAAGTATATATTTTTTGTATGATTCAAAATTTTCAAAAAAAATAAATAAATAAGAACTTAGATTCCTCCGTTTATGAAAGAGCTTAGTGATAGATAATATGCCGTTAAGATCATGCATACACCAAGTAAGAAGCCTCCAAGGTGCATGGGGTTACTTTCACTTAGGCTGTAATATGCCCACTGTGTGTCTGTGTCTGCATGTGTTTCTGTTTCTAATTTTAAACAATCAAATAAAAAACGACATTAAAACTCAAGAGAAATAACCTATATCTCAAGTGATTAAAGCCTTTTAAAGTTGTTTTCTGGTTGAACATCACAGCAAGCATGCATATCCTGACAAACTCCCACAACTTCCATCTACATGTACCCAAAATTGCAAATAACTTTATGGACCTTTTACGTCAAGAAAAAGTGTTGTATATGTATATACACACACAAATACACACTTCAGAACCACCACATGGGGCAAAAAGGAACAATCACTTGATCCAAACAAGCAAGAAATTTACCCTTTCTGATCATTGAAACCAAATACATTCACGAATATCATAATCAAGAGCAGAATTCAAGTCTCAATAATGCAAAGAGTGTAGGCCTATGGCTTTCATGCAGCTAGCACGTGGAAACGTCATCGCCTTATCAGCACTTGCAGAAAAATTATAAATAAAAAGCAAAGGGATATTTCAAACATATAATAAGGAGATTTTTCAGGCTGGCACCAAATCCTACCAGATATACTCACCGATATATTACATTTTCATAGCTGGAAGGTTTTCAGTACAACGAATATATAAACCTCGGACCATACCTCTCTCTCTCTGCTGGTTGGTCGTACACCAAATTTGTCACACAACTAACCACAAAGAATAAATGTATGTATTTCTATTATAAAGAGAAAACAGCATGGACCGTGGACTCTTTGCATGCTATAAACCATAAAAGCAGAAAATTATAAAGCATGACATGACATAACCAAGATACAACTTCAACATTTCATCAATTTAGCTAACAACTATTGGAAAATGTATTAAACAAGAGCTATTGAAATTCGAAACTTGATTAGTTTAAAGCATAATTTAGGGGGAAAAAAAAAAAAAAAAACCTTTCCTTGGCCTTATGAGAAAAACAAATGTAGTCATTAGGAACACAAATAACATGAATCAAAAACAAGGAGATAGGCACAAACGTGTTTCCGTACAAGCAAGCAAAAAGAATTCTAACAGTAGTGGCCACTCCTTTCTATATAGAGTTTTTAAACATGTTGCCTTGAATGTATATATGCATATACCAAATTCCATATACTCATATATTGTCCGAATTCTAGCCACTCACATAGATATCTTAGCAAAATCATAGTTAGTGTCAATTGTATTCCCACATAATTAATAATTAAAAGGGAAATTTTAATATTGATTGGCCTGCAGTTTGGATAAAAATCCGCAATTTATTTATTTTTTAAATAACTAAGCACATGCACAGAGCAGGAATAAATAGGTATGATGATTTGGAAGCAAATGCATCTTCATATATTTTATGCCCGATTCTTTGTACCCCTAATTCCATACACTTTTGAAGTAAATATTTTTCAAAACATCCAAGGTTTTTGAGCTGAAAACAAGTCTTTCAGGTAAATTCAACAATCAACTATCAACATGGACAGTGAGTGGACCCTTCAATTCAGTCAAATCAACAAAGCTACTAACAACATAACAGAGAGATGAGCTCTTGGATTTCAATAAGCATGCAGACACTAAGCCCCGTAAAAAAGCTCAGAGAGCATTCTGAACTAACAATTACAAATTAAAAAAAAGGGTGGAATATCTCGGGTCACTTATTAAGAAAAACCAAGTCGAGCGTTTGAATGAAAAGTTAGAAATCTACAGTGTTGGAAAGTGGAGTTTTCAATAATCACCATCACTACTGTTGTTTGAGTAAACATTATTAGATCAAGGAGCTAGTGAGGTTAATTTCTGCTGCAGCTCGAATAGATTTAAGCAAGTTGGATCCTTCACCTGTGAAGTAACAAGCATATATAAATGAGGCTAAGTTGCTAATCAACTTAATCAGATCTATATGCGAGTGTGTATATTTATAACAACATCAAACGTACATATAAACATAAAACCCTACACCCCTCACGGACAATGAGCGACCATATTCATACCTCAGTTCGAATGGTGTGAAACACCATTTCGTTTACTTTGGTGGAAACACAGTTAACTACAGACACTTCTGCTTCAAACAGTTCTTGAAGTACTCTCGATAAGGTCAAGCCTTGGCCTTTGTCCTTCAAACCACTACTGAAAACAATCTCCGTGCCACCTAAACAAGGCCGGATTGTAACTCCGCTACTTGGGGAAAAATTACCAGAACTTCCACTGCTTTGTGAGGGAATTTCTCTAAAATTGATATGTTGCTTTAACTCATCCCTCTCAGCTTCAAGTTCTTTGATCCTCTCCCTCATATGCTTTATATAATTCACAGCCTCGCTCATGTGATCAGATATGGAACGCTTTCCCTGAGAAACCCAGCAACAAAAATCCAAGTCACAAATGAACGTCACTGGAACATGAAGATATTATCTTTGTGAAATTAATAGATGGAACAGAAGATTAGCCATACAGTAGCAGTAAAAAAAAGATACATAAGATAAATCCCGTTTCTGCTAAAAAATTGTTCAAATTAAAAATAACCCTGAAAGCTTTTACAAGAACAATCAAGAAGTAGAAACAAGAAATCAATAAAAAGTGTGAAAGTTTTGACTTTTGACCTTGATATACTCAAGAGGGAGTAAAGATCGAAGAGAAGCATAAAGTGTAGCCATTTCTTGCCTTCTTTGTCTTTCAATATCTCTATGCATCATTTTCTTGTTATCATTAGTAACCCTAGAAGAAGAAGCAGGAGGGTTCTTATTATCATCATCAATATAATTGTTATTGTCCATAGGAATGGATTTTCGCCTCCGAATTTTTCCCACGTTATGTGTTACATCAGGCCAGGCAAAGAGCAGTTCAGGATGATCCAGAATCAGATCTTGTGGGATTGTGTGCTGTTGATGAGGATTTGAGGAAATCTTGAAGCACAGCTCATTGCCTTGGTGTAAAGGAAACATAATTCCTAGACAATTATTTGTAAGAACTTTCGTACAGATTTCTTTTCTGTGTCAGCGTCTGTAAGGTAGCAAATGGCTATGGAGGTTAACGGAAGCAGATACGTTTGTTAGGGCATGTGATCTTCTATGGGCCTTAATTAGATGCCAAGATTCCCTTAATTTTATGAGAAATTTACATAATTAGTCACTTGTGATTTACCTGCACGGTACTTTCTTTAGTTTTCATAAGTGCCTTATTTTTAATTTTATTTTCACAAATGCCTATTTTATTTTTTTTATTATTCTTAAATTTTTTAGTTTGTTTTATATTTTTTTTCTTTATTTCTTTATTTATTTTTTACTTCCGCTTCTTTTCTTATTTTATTTTTATTTCTTTCTTATTTTCTATTATCTTTATTTTTTATTTTTTATTTTATCTTTGTATTTATTTAGGTTTGGCTACAGTTTATAAATTGACGGTTCACAGTTCCAAGGTTAATATAACCAAATTGAAACCCAAAATAGGACCGGTTCAGATTTTGTACTGATTCAATTTGGTATAATTTTTTATGGCATAAAAGTGAAATAAAAATTTATTATAACATTTTAATAAGTTATTTTTTAGTTAAAAAAAATATAAAAAATAAAAAATTATACTTTAATTTAACTAGTTAACTTAAAATAAATTAATTAGTTAATTTTAGATTAAAAAAATTCAAAAAGATAGAAATAAAATTAAATTATGTTAGTTTTTATATAATATTGGTTGAAATAAAAAAATTTTACTATATATATATAAACAAAATTTAAAATACATATAAATAGCTTGAAAATATTTATATTATATATTTTTTGATATGAACATGATTAATTTTTATCAAACCTATATTCAATCCTGATAACCTTGCTAATGATCGTTCATAAATCAAGCAAAAAGAAACTTTAGTTCTCAACAAGACCTTTAAATAACTTGCACTTAAAAACCTTAATTATAAAGAATTAAAGGTTGTTTAATATAAACCTAAGATTAACAAAGTCAATTTTAAGTCTAAATTAAACTAGGTTTGAATATACCAAGTTTTCACTTGATAAATTCACTAAAGTTCTTTTAAGAACAAAAGAGAAGGACTTTAACCTCACAAGAATTGAAATTTAATTAAAAAAACTTGTTCAAATTCATACTACATTGATATGATCTTTCTATAGACATGTAAACATCCTAATCCTTGAAGAAATAGGTTTTCTTACTTATTTCTAAAGACACCTATAAAGAAAAATCCTTTACTAAATAGGATCTCTTAAAAAATATGACAACTAATGACAACTAAGTTTTGAAAAGTCAAATTGACAACTCATGACAATTAAGCATTGAAAAGTCATATTGACAACTCATGACAACTAAACAAATAACTAATGATAACTAAGCTTTGAAGCATGTCATGTCACATGTCAAATAAAATGTTGACTATTGACTTTGACTTGTTGACTTTGAATTTAACTTTGACTTGTTGACTTTGATTTGAAATATTCTTGAATCTTCTCACATCTTGTAGAATATTCTTAAATCTTCCTTATTGACTCCAAAATAGAAAATAACCCAAAAATTCGTCCAACCTTTGTACTTGACTATATTGATGTGTAGACTTCATAAATTAACCGTTCTGAGGATCGTATCATTCCTTCCCTCTTAAAGATGATTCATCCTCAAATCATGCCCATCTTCTAAAGTTGATAAATTCATATATCCTCTGGGGTCAAATACAAATACCTTAGTAGAGTACTTCTCCTTTGAAGCAATGATGCACATAAGTAGCTTTAAAATAACTTGAACTTGAGGATTTACTTGAAATGCAACACTAGGATTCACAAACTTGTGAATGTTGAATTTTTGTTGTTTCCTTCTAAACTTAAAACATGAATATTTTAAGTTTTTCTTGCTACAAACAATAATTCCATGGATTCCCTTAAAAGATGTAAAATATTGCAGCTCTTTCTCAAACTTCATGCTAGGAATGAAATCTTCAATGGTATTGTTGACCTTGTAATGCATTACAACAACATCATCAAATGGATCTTCATATGGCTTCAAGGTCTGCAAAACAAATTTTAATTCACTAAGAAAAGAAACAGTAAAATTATTAGTGCAATCGTGATGAATAATCAACTTTTTATCCTTCATGACATGAAAATTTTTCTTAAAATCTCTTTCAAAGATTTGCACTTTCTCATTAATTTCTTTGCTAAGTTATACACACTTTCCATTATCTTCATCTTCTTATAATATTTCATCAAGGATTTTAGCATTGTTTTGCTCCAACACCTCCCCAATTTCTTCATCAATTATTTTCTTTTTAAAACTACTATTCATACTTTCTTCATTCACCAAAACATGAATTTTGTCATTTTTTTCAATAACCTGATCTTCAAATTTCTCACTCAAACCTATTTCAACACTTAACTCCTTCTTTTCCTTTCTCTCATCTTTATAGATTTCCTTTTCCAAAGTTTTCCTAAATGAAGAGTGAATTTCTTCATTTTGTTGATTGATGCTCAAGTCTTCAAAAATTAACTTTGTAAATAAGGTTTTAAGTTGGCACTCTTTCCCTTTATTCTTCTCCTCAACTTGTCTCTCAACCAATTCAATGACTTCAACATTCCTTGAACCTTGTTTATGCCCTTGAAAGTGATAATGCAAATCCCTATAATAATGATTTAACACAAGCCTCTTTTGCATGATAGTCTTTATCTCTTGCCATGTAGAGATAGGTTCTTCTCCACAATACCTTCTTGAGACCACTAATTGATTCCACCAAGCTAGTGCATAGCCCATGAATGCGTTGGTTGCAAGCTTGACTTTCTTTTCCTCATAGTAGTTGTGGCAATTAAACACAAAATCAACCTTCTTTTCCCATGCTAAATATGCTTCAGGATCACTTCTGCCATGAAAATTAGGTATCTTCATGTTTATGCTCCCAAGGTTGTTATCTTGCTTATTATGCCCTTAAATGCTCTCATTAACAAACTCATCATCATCACGCCATCTCCCTCCATGAACTTGTCTAGACGTGATTTGAGTTGTATTGTTGGTGTTATTAGTGATGGTTGTAGCTTGGCTTTGCTCTAACCACCCTATTTGCTCTCTAACCTTTTGATGGTTATTTAACAGTTGACTCATTTGTTCTTGCATCATCTTCATAAAGAGTTTCCATTCAGGATCTTTCTTAACCTTTTTTGAACCTAATATGTTATAAATAAAGAAATAAAAGAAAATAAAAAAACCTTATAAGTAACACTCCCTCACGTGTTTACACTCAAAGAATGTCATCAATGCTCGTGTTTCACTCAATTAGGCTTTTACCCTCTTATGAGCTCACCACTCGCCTTTTACCTCTCGAATTCCTTTCCTATAGTTCTTATGGAACTTAAGTTACTAATTATCAAATTAAGCTCAATACAAAACAAACAAAGCAAAATTAAACTCAAATTTGACTATAAGAGCCAAAGAAAACGCAATAACAAAGACAATATCCAAACAAAATGAAAACAAGAAATTTTTGAATAAGTGTTTAAACTACCCCAAATGCAACTTAAAAAAAAGAATATGATATTTAGAATTGAAATAAGGCAAGGTATAGAATTTAGAATGAAAATAACAAATTGTAATGGTTATAGGCCGAATGAATTTAACTTTGATTAATACACCTCTTTTTTTTTGTAATAAATGTTAAACGGCCACATTAAGAACAAACTTCAATTTGATATGTATTTGTGACAAAAAAGAATATTAGGGTGCAAAACAACAATAGTATAAACATTTTTTTAAGGACTAAAAACAAGTTAGAATATAAAGAAAAGAATGAAATTGGTGAAAGATACAAAAAAAAAAAAGAATTTGATCATAAAGAAAATGAATTAATATCAATCAAGACACAAGAATAAATGAAATAAGAAATAATGATTTTTTTTGTTGAATGCAAACAACAAACAAAAGTAAAGATATGTACTTGATTAATGAGGCAAAGCTCTGATACCTAATGATATGAACGTGGTTAACTTATACCAAACCCATATTCAATCTTGATAACCTTGCCAAGGATCGTTCATAAATCAAGCAAAAAGAAACTTTAATTCCCAACAAGACTCTTAAATAACCTACACTTAAGAACCTTAATTATAAAGAATTAAAGGTTGTTTAATATAAACCTAAGATTAACAAAGTCAATTTTAAGTCTAAATTAAACTAGGTTTGAATATACCAAGCTTTTATTTGATAAATTCACTAAAGTTATTTTAAGAACAAAAGAGAAGGATTTTAACCTCATAAGAATTGAAATTTAATTAATAAAACTTGTCCAAATTTGTACCACATTAATATGGCCTTTATATAGACATGTAAACATCCTAATCCTTGAAGAAATAGGTTTTCTTACTTATTCCTAAAGACACCTGTAAAGGAAAATCCTTTACTAAATAGGATCCCTTCAAAAATATGACAACTAATGACAACTAAGTTTTGAAAAGTTAAATTGACAACTCATGACAACTAAGCTTTAAAAAGTTATATTGACAACTTATTACAACTAAGCATTGAAAAGTCATATTGACAACTCATGACAACTAAACAAATAACTAATGACACTTAAGGTTTGAAGCATGTCATGTCACATGTCAAGTAGAATGTTGACCATTGACTTTGACTTGTTGACTTTGAATTTGACTTTGACTTGGAATATCCTTGAATCTTCTCACATCTTATAGAATATTTTTGAATCTTCCTTATTGACTTCAAAATAGAAAATAATCCAAAAATTCATCCAAGCTTTGTACTTGACTATATTAATGTGTAGACTTCATAAATTAACTCTTTTAAGGATCATATCATTTTTTAGAAAAAATTTAAAAGGGTTTGAATTAAAAATTAAATTATAAAAATAAATTAAAAATTATAATTAACTGTAACTATATATATACATGTCAGTTCATGGTTCCATCTAGGGAGGAACTAGCCTTGAACCAGTTCTCCTTATAGTTTTAGGCCGGTTTAACCTGGTTCCAAATTTGACCAGTTTCGATTTTAGTTCTGGTTCAGGATCTGAACCAGCCTATGGCCAGGCCTATATTTATTTTTTAATTTTTTCTCTTTTATTTTCTTTTTGTCATTTTCATTCCTTATTTTTCTTTTTTATTTATTTTTATTTTTATTTTTATTTTTGTCATATTTCTTATTATCCTTATTTTTTTTTATTTTTTTCTCCTTATTTTTTTCTTATTCTCTGTTACTTTTATTTTTTAAAAAAATTTTATCCTTATATTTGTTTTTTAATTTTATCTCTTTTATTTTTTTATTTTTTATTTTTTTTCTTATTTTCTATTTTCTATTTTTCATTTTTTATTTTTAGTCTTGGTTTTGGGTATTGATAAATATTTATAGGTAGAGTGCTCTATTTTAGAGATTTTAATTAACACATTTAAATTATATAACTCATATTAGTTTTAATAAATAATTAAAATTTCATATATACTGGAAAAATATTTTGAAATATATATATATATATATATTGATATTATTTTCTAATAATAAATATTTATTTAAATTATCATATTCAGATACTGTTTTGAGTTTCAAATACAAATATGTTGACTATTTGCATAATCAAACTCTTAATTTTGGACTTTGACAAACAATTTTGATACTAATAATTTCAACTAAGTGTGTAGGGAATTATATATCAAACATATATCAAGCATATACATTTTTGGATGAATAGTAATTTTTCAAGCTAATTGAACCTCTAAGATTCAAGAAGACTTTTGACATCTTTAGAGTTCTATAATAAGAAAATAATCTTCTTCACTTTTAAAGTATACATCTTAATCTTTCCAAATAAATCTTACTTTTAAAAATTCGAGCCCATTTGCGTATCCAAATCTCAGTCAAAGTCAGCATATGCAGCTTGCATTTCAGTTTGCACAACTCTTGGTATTTTAAAACTATCTTAAGCTCCAGATGTCTAATTGAGATGATTCAAAGTTGTATGAAAAGCTAAGACAATTATCTACAACTTTTATGAAGAATGTTTTGGCTAAATCGATCATCTTCAGTCTCATTCTTGAGCATCTTATGAGGTGGTCATAAGCTATCCTTGAATAATGCCTTTTGAGCACGTTTTTGGAAAAAAGGGGCAAAACTCCTCATGAGCGCTCTTCATGAGCATAAGTGCTCATGAGAACACCTTTGATAGCATTCAATGGAAATATTTGAATGCAATGGATATATTTTTGCTCCGCACGAGCCAAAATGGCTTCCTCACGAGTATGAGCATCCTTTGAGCTGCCAAAAGTCCAAGAATTGATTTAAAATCAATTATAAACATTGGAGACATAATTGATACATCTAAAAACTATATTTTTAAGTGTTTTTCTATATAAACACAACTTAGAATTCAATTTAAAGGTTAAGAAACTTGTTTATCATTCATTATTTCTTAAGCATTCAATTGAGCTCTTAAAATTTCCTTTAAATAATTCTTTATGTATAAATTTTATGAGAGTTAGTGAGTGATTAGAATAAACATTCTTATTCTTCTATTTTCTAGGTTTAGAAAATAGGAAGTGAGATTTTATTCTAAAGGAATTGGTTTAAGTGTTGTCCATTGAAACACTTGGGATTTCGTTTTTGAGTGAGCCTTCAAAACTCAAGTTGTAAGGTTATAAGAGTGAGCTATAAAACTCTTGTGTAATCTCAATCTTATGAATAAAATTATTGGTGAATTGAAAATGCTAACTTTGGGATAAGTTAGGTGGAGACGTAGAATTATTGTTAAATTTTAACTCCTTAAATATTTATGTTTATTATCCTTCCTTCTCAACTCTTAATCAATTCTTGCAAAGAATTAATTTAATTTCCTATTTTTGTTCAATAGTCATATTCACCCCCCCTCTAGGACTCTTTTATTTGGTATCAGAGCTTGAATTCTAGGTACTTCATTGCTAGAATACAAAATCATAGGGAGTGAATCTCAAAACATCTCTTCTCTTAAACTATTCTTTGATGGTAGTGACTATCCACATTGGAAATTCAAAATGGAATTATATCTTGATTATAATTTCATCAAACTTTGGGACATTGTCCTAAGAGGTTGGGAACCACCTACAGCTACCATTGATGGTGTGGTAACTACTATTGTAAAAAGCCAATGGAGTATTGATCAAAATGAAGAAAATCACAAAAATATAAAAGCCATGATTACTCTATTCTCTTCCATGATAAGAGAAGAAGGAGGTAAGCTTCAACATTACATTTCGGCTAAAGAAATGTGGGAGACCTTAGAAACCACTATGAAGGCAACGTTCAAGTAAGAAGCAAAAAGGTTCAACTTCATATGTATGAATATGAACTCTTCAAAATGAAGTTTCAAGAATCAATCATAGAGATGACAAACCATGTCAATGCTCTCCTCACAACCCTCAAGAAACTTGAAAAATATTTTTTCAAAGAAAAGGTAAACAATAAGATTCTAAGAATCTTACCTAAGGAGAATTGGGAATCTAGAGTTACTTTAATTAAGGAAGCTCAAGACCTCTCCACTCTATCAATCAATGTGCTCATTGGTAAGCTCTTAACACATGAGCTCACCATTAACTAAAGAGATGAAGAATAAAAAGATAAAGAAGAAAAGAAAAAGAGCATTGCTCTAACAGCTCTTCAAGAAGATAGTGAAGAGGAAAGCATCAAAGATTTTAGTGATGAAGATGGTGACATTGCCATGCTCACTAAGAACTTCAAGAAGTTCTGAAGAAAGAAAAACTTCTCAAGAACAAAGGACTTCAACAAGAAGTTCGAAGGAGATGGGAAGAAGAAAACAAAAGAGGTTACTTGCTGTGCATGCAAGAAACTGGGACACATAAGAAGTGAATGTCCGAAACTCAAATTCAAGAGTAAAGGAGCAAAAGATAAAAAGAAGGCATTCAAAGCTACTTGGGATGATTCCTTCGAATTCGAAGAGAAAGAGGAACAATAAGAAGTTGCCAATGTTTACTTCATGGCCATTAAAAATAAAAATAAGGTACCATCCACTTCTTATTCTTCCTTTGATGATTGTGATGAATATTGTGATGATGATGATGATGATAAGAGCTCTATTCTGAGTAAATTAATTGTTAAATGCAAAAGTTTATTATCTAAAAAGAAATAATATAAATATGAGTTAGCTAGCTTAAATAAGGATTTTGAATGTTTAAAAATTGATTTTGCTAAACTTGTTGTATCAAATGAAAAACTTATTAGTAATGTTAAATCTTCTAATTCTTTAGAACATTAACTTAAGAAAGCAAGTGATGAAAATCATAAGCTTTTTAAGGAGGTCTTAGTATTAAAGAATTCCATTGCTAAATTTAAGAGGAAAAGAAACTTTAGATAGTCTTCTTAACTCTCAAAAATTTCATGGAGATACCCATAGAATTGGAAATAAATATGGAATGTCTTCCAAAATGGAATCTCTTCATCATCTTTATCACATATTACTTTTGTTAAAGCTTCACATGATTCTACTCCTTCAACCTCTAATGAGATTCAAGATTTCAAAGCTAAAAGATCTCATGTGTTAAATAGCAAGGGAAAGTCTCATAAGATTAACCCTTCATTAACACAAAGAGGTAAGGCTCAAACTAAAGCACATCAACCCAAGCATGCTTATATGTACACTAGACACAATCATAATAGGCATGTTGCATAACATAATGCACATAAACATGTTATACATATTGCATAAACCTATCAAAATACACATTATCATTGCCAATGTATGTCTCACACTATGACTCAATAAGATAGAAGACATACACCACCACAACACATTAGGCATATTTTATACACTAGGAAAGCATATCATTCTAGGAGAAATAAATTTGAAAATGTTGTGTGTTCATATTGCATGATCAAAGGAGATACCAATAATATGTGCTTCTATAGAAAAATACATAAAAATTTTCTTCCTTTGGATTATCTTGAAACTAACCAACTTAGACTAAGAAAGGATTGGGTTCAAAAGAACACTTAAAATGTTTTATGTAGGTGTGCTTGAAATCCATAAGAATAAAAAAAAAGTGATATCTCGATAGTGGATGTTCACGGCATATGATGAGAGACAAGGAGTAATTCAACAAACTTAATGCTAAGGATGGAGGACATGTTATATTTGGAGACAATACAAAGGGAAAAATTATTGGCATTGGAGAAATAGGTAATCTTCAATCATTAGCTATACATCATGTATTGTTTGTTGATGGTCTTAAACATAATTTGCTAAGTATAAGTTAATTATGTGACATGGGAAATAAGGTGACTTTCTATCCTAAAAATTGTTTTATTGGTAGTCTTTATGAAGACAAAGTAATTTTTAGTGGTGAAAGAGTAGACGATGTTTATGTTATTAATTTAAATAAAATTGATAACAAAGAAATAAAATGCTTAATGTTAATTTCTTATGACATATGGACATGGCATAGAAGGTTAGGACATTTAAATTTTGAGCTTTTGAATTATCTTTGTAAACATGAACTTATGATTGGTTTATCTAAGTTTGAATTCAGTAAGGATAAATCTTGTGATGCTTGTCAAAAGGGAAAACAATCCAAGTCCTTATTTAAGCTAAAAAATATAGTGTCCACCTCTAGGCCACTTGAACTTATACATATGGATTTATTTGGACCAATTAGAGTTGCTAGTCTCAGTGGAATGCACTATACATATGTATTGGTTGATGATTACTCTAGATTTACTTAGGTGTGTTTTCTTGCTCATAAGAATGATGCATTAAAGTTTTTGAAAATTTTTCAAAAAGAGTTCAAAAAGAAAAAATATTTTGTATTTCATCCATTATAAGTGATCATGGAACCAAATTTGAAAATGAATTTTTCAAAAAATATTGTAATGAAAATGGTATTTCTTATACATTTTCATCTCATGTAACTCCTTAACAAAATGGGGTAGTTGAAAGGAAAAATAGAACTCTTATGGAAATGGCTAGAACAATGCTTTATAAGCATACTTTACCTCTATACTTTTGGGTGGAAGCCATTAACACATCTTGTTATATTTCAAATCGAGTTTTTAAAAGATCAATTTTAAATAAAACATTTTATAAGCTATGGAACAATAGAAAACCCAAAATCTCATAAATAAGAGATTTGGATGCAAGTGCTTTATATTGAACACCAAGGATAATCTTGGGAAATTTGATTCCAAAGTCGATAAAGGAATTTTCCTAGGCTATTCCATCTCTAGCAAAGCATATAGAGTCTTTAATAAGATAACTCTAGTAGTTGAAGAGTCAATGCATATTGTATTTGATGAATCAAACTCACTTTATCCTAGAAAGGATGTTTGTAGTGTTGATGATCTTGTAGGTGAAAATGAAATTATGGAAACACAAAAAGAGAACGCTTGTAAGCCTTTAGAACTTGAAGGTCCAAACAATGAGGAAAATAAGGAGATATCTCAACCTACCTTGAAGGATGAACTTCCAAAGGATTGGCAATTTAAAAAAGCACATCCTCAAGACCTCATCATAAGTGACACTATAAAAGGTGTAACTACTAGATCTAAACTTAAGTCTATTATTAATTTAGCTTTCATTTCTCAAATTGAACCCAAAACTATTGATAATGCTTTGAGTGATGAATTTTAGGTTCTTGCTATACAAAAAAAGTTAAATAAATTTGAGAGAAATAAGGTTTGGACTTTGGTTCCTAGACCTAAACATCATCCTATTATTGGCACCAAATGGGTGTTTAGAAATAAGATGAATGAACAAGGTGTCATAACTGGGAATAAAGCTAGACTAGTAGCTAAAGATTATAATCAAGAGGAAGGCATTGATTATGATGAAACCTTTGCCCCCGTTACAAGGTTATAAGCTATTAGGATACTACTTGATGTTGCATTATACATGGATTTTAAACTTTATCAAATGGATGTTAAAAGTGCATTTTTAAATGGTTTTATTGAAGAGGAGGTACATGTTGAACAACCTCCAGGATTTGAAAATTTTGACTCTCCAAATCATGTGTTAAAACTTTCAAAACCACTATATGGATTGAAACAAGCTCTAAGAGCTTGGTATGAAAGATTAAGTAACTTTTTACTAAAGAAAGGTTTCTCTAAAGGAAAGGTTGACATAACTCTTTTCATAAAGAAATCTAAGCATAATTTATTAATTGTTCAAATTTATGTTGATGATATTATTTTCAATGCTACTAAACATTGCTTGTGTGAGGAATTCTCAAAATTAATGCAAGGAGAATTTGAGATGAGTATAATAGGAGAACTCAAATTCTTTCATGGACTTCAAATCAAGCAATGTAAAGATGAGATTTTCATCAATCAAACCAAATATGCAAGGGACATTCTCAAGAAGTTTGGAATGGATGGAGCCAAATCAAGAAAAACTCCAATAAGTACCACAACCAAACTCAACAAAAATGAGAATGGTAAATCGGTTGATGAAAAGCAATTTAGAGGTATGATCGAATCCCTTCTTTATTTAACCGCTAGTAGACCCGATATTATATTTGCTACTTACTTATGTGTTAGATTTCAATCAAGTCCTAGAGTGTCTCATTTCAAAGTTATCAAAAGAATTTTTAAATATCTTTTTGGTACAATGCATTTAAGACTTTGGTATCCTAGGAGTTCATCCTTTGACTTGATTAGTTATTTTGATGCTGACTTTTCCAGTAGTTTACTAGATAGAAAAAGCACTTTTGAAATTTGTCAAATTTTAGAAAATTACTCATTTTCTTAGTTTAGTAAGAAATAAGTTTTAGTTGCCTTGTCCACTGCTGAAGCATAATATGTGGTGGCTAGTAGTTGTTACTCACAAGTTCTATGGAAAAAACAACAACTAGTGGATTATGGTATTGATATTAATCTTATTCCAAATAAATATGATAATACAAGTGCTATAAACCTTAGTAGGAATCTTATTCAGCATTTTAAAACTAAGCATATTGATATTAGACATCATTTTTTATGTGATCATGTGCAAAATGATGATATTTTTCTTGATTTTGTTGATACTAATCATCAATTAGCAGACAAATTTACCAAACCTCTTTGTGAGGAAAGATTAAATTTTATTAAACATAAACTTGGTATGATTTATGGTTCAAGCTTGTCTTGATAACTTGCTTAGTTGCTTAATTGATGATTAGATTCGTGTGTAATTTTTGTTAATGCTTCGTTTCTATTTATTTTTTGTATGTGATACCTTTTTCTAAATTCATGCTTTATCATGACTTATATATTTCTAGTTTATTTTCAGTATACTTTCTATATCTAAGTTTTGAGTTGTTAAGTTTGTTTTATGATTTTTTTTCATCAGTTTAGGTTCAATTTATTTTTTGGATATTTTCTAGATATAAATCATGAGCTGTTAGTGTATTTTTTTTAAAATTTATTTTGTGTCAGTTTCTATTCGATTTATTTTCTGGATATTTTTTGGATATAAGCTATGAGTTGTTAGTTTTTATTTCTTGTCTATAATTGATATCTTAATATCATTGTAACTCTATCCTTTTTAATGCAATTTTTTTTTGTGCATTTTGACAAAAAAGGAGAAATATGTGAATTTGTTTAATTTATTATTTATTGTGTTTATACATGCAAAATTTATATTTAATGTATTCATGTATAAATTCTTCTTAGAAATTATTTTTATTTTTGATAATGTATAGATATTTTTAAAATTTGGTCTATCTTTGCTTTTAACAAAGGGGAAGAAATAATTAAATTTGCATATGTATTTAGTTAATTTCTTTTAAGGGAGAATTTTTTTTTTTTTTTTTGCCAAAGATGTGTTTATGTAAGTGACACTACTATATGAGAGCATGTCCTTGATATCAAATTTTTTTAAAATCTTATTCTATTTTTTTGAGAGAAAATTGTTTTAATTTTTTCCTTCTTTCCATAATTTTTTTTATGCATACGTAGTAACAATGTAAGTGTGGCTAGTTTTGTCCTTGTGATAAAAAGTCTTGTTTTGCTTACTTTGTTTATGTATGATATGAATTTTATAAAGATTTTGAGTATCTTCGATTTCATTGTTTTGGTTATTGATCTTTTATTCCCTCTAGAACTTTTGGCTCCTCTAGGTTAATTTTCCTTAGTATCTCTCTCTTTTCTTTTTGTCTTTGACAAAGGGTAAGAAGAAGCTATGGGCTTAGGGAATAAATAATTGTGTTTGTGTTTAAAATATGTTAAGTACCACATGATTATATATGATTAATTGACTAGCTAAACTCTACTTGATCATGTAATGTTTCAATATAACATATGTACTATTTTGTGATGCATTATAGTAGCACTACATGCATATACGTTTGAAATTATTTTCTTTAAATTGCCTAACAATTTATTTTAATGATCATGTTACCATTTGTTACGATAGACCATGTTCTTGTTAAAATTTACTTATATTTCTTATCATGTCCAAAAAGGAGGAGAAATAATGAAATATATTTGATTGGTTATCTCCTTTATTATTATTTAATTTTTTTTTTTAAAAAAAACATGCTACATCAACCCTTATACATGTTATGATAATTCATTTATTTATATGCTCTAATACATGATAAATATTGATTTTATGTATATGTAAAGGGGGAGCAAAATATTTTCTCTTTTTGCATCTATTTATTTTAAAAGTGGGAGCTATTTTAATTAACTTGCCTACTCATGTTATTTATTTTGTCACACTCATACAAATTATTTATTATCTTTTCAAATTGGTTGTCAAAGCCAAAAAGGGGGAGATTGTTGACCATTTGCATGATCAAACTCTTAATTTTGTACTTTGACAAACAATTTTGATACTAATAATTTCAACTAAGTATGTAAGGAATTATATACCAAACATATACCAAGCATATACATTTTTAGATGAATAGTGATTTTTCAGGCTAATTGAACCTCTGAGATTCAAGAAGACTTTTAACATCTTTAGAGTTCTATAATGAGAAAATAATCTTCTTTAATTTTAAATTAGACATCTTAAGCTTTCTAAATTAATCTTGCTTGTCAAAATCTAAGCTCATTTGGGTATGCAAATCTTCAGTCAAAGTTAGCATATGCAGCTTGCATTTTAGTTTGCACAGCTCTTAGTATTTTAGCAATATCTTGAGCTACAGTTGTCCAATTGAGGTGATTCAAAGTTTTATGAAAAGCTAAGACTACAAATTTTATATAGAATGTTTTGGCTAAATTGATAGTCTTCAGTCCCATTCACGAGCATCTTATGAGGTGGTCACAAGCTGTCCTTAAATAGTGCCTTTTGAGCACATTTTTGGCAAAAAATGGGCAGAGCTCCTCATGAGCGTGAGTACTCGTGAGCTTTTTGTGAGCACACCTATAAAAACATTCAATGGAAATATTTGAATTCAACAGATATATTTTTGCTCCTCACAATCATGAGCATCCCTTAAGCTGCCAAAAGTCTAAGAATTGATTCAAAATCAATTATAAATGTTGGAGATATGATTGATACATCCAAAAACTATATTTTTAAGTATTTTTCTATATAAACACAACTTATAATTCAATTGAAAGGTTAAGAAACTTGTTTATCATTTATTACTTCTTAAGCATTCAATTGAGCTCTTAAACTTTCCTTTAAACAATTCTTTGTGTATAACTCTTATGATAGTTGGTGAGTGATTAAAATAGACATTCTTATTCTTCTATTTTCTGGGTTTAGAAAATGGGAAGTGAGATTCTATTATAAAGGAATTGGTTTAAGTGTTGTCCATTGAAACACTTGGGATTTGGTTTTTGAGTGAGCCTTTAAAACTCAAGTTGTAAGGTTGTAAGAGTGAGCCATAAAACTTTTGTGTAATCTCAATCTTGTGAATAAGATTATGGGTGACTTGAAAATCCTAACTTAGGGATAAGTTAGGTGAAGACGTAGGATTATTATTAAATCCGAACTCTTTAAATATTTGTGTTCATCGCCCTTCCTTCCTTCTCAACTCTAACTCAATTCTTACGAAGAATTCATTTAATTTCCTATTTTTGTTCAATAGCCCTATTCACCTCTCCCCCCCCTCTAGGACTCTTTCAAAATAATATTAAAAAAATATACTATTTTTAATTGTATCATATACAAATAATATTCAAAAAATATAATGTATTTATAAGTTTGAGACACCGTTTTTAATTTTCAGTTCGATACTATTTTGAGTTTCAGATACTGTTTTGAGTTTTGAATATGAATAATGTTCATAAAATATACTATTTTGATTGTGTCATATACAATTAATATTTAGAAAATATATTGTATTTATGAGTTTGAGATACTGTTTTTAATTTTTAGATATTATTTTAAATTTCAGATATTCTTTTGAGTTTCAGATACTATTTTAAGTTTTAGATACTATTTTGAGTTTCAGATACTTATAATATTTAAATAATATACTATTTTGATTGTATCATATATGAATAATATTCAAATAATGTACTATTTTTAAGCATCATTGTTATTACTTTATAAGCTTGTTTTGCAACAAAAAATTTAATTAATAATTTTTGTTAATTTTTAACACAATTGGACAATATAGACCCAACTTTTAATCATTTAACACAAAAATATTTCTTTTTCTATTAATTTAGATATCTTTAACTTGTAAATAAAAAAAAAAGCCTTCTTTATTTGTTAAAAAAAAAAAACCACTAAAAATACACAAAATTCTCAAAGAATTAAAATCTCTAATTAAATTATCAACAAATAAAAAAGCACTAATTACCTTGACAATTCCATGAACATATATATAAATCACATGTACAATAATCCAGGAAAAAATTGATTCCAAATATGAAAAAAAAAATGGGAGAACAAAACAAAGAAGAAAAGGAACAGATAAATTCTCAACATTCTAAATTTTCAACATATTTCATAAATCTTATAGTTCCCAATTTCTTATATAAAACCAAAATGGGAAAATACAATCACCCAAATCAAATTATAGACCAATCCACAACTTTCCCATTGATTGCATCACCCATGACATTTCCATGCTATCTCTCACCACATCACCTATGGAATCATAATGAGACCAAAAGCAAGTGGAAAGATAAATGACATATAAAATAAATTAAATAGAATCCTGACCATAATACAAATGCAAGCTTGCATTTTTTTGACAAAATGTAAAATAAATTTCCTTAATGAGTAATACTCATTGTTTGTACATTTCAATATCCTTCATATCACGACCATCATCCAATCCTTCAGCTAGTGGAAGCCCATCAATGTCATGCGCAATCATCGTCAGCTTCACCATTTTTTATTTTACTTTCTCCCTTCCTCTATCCATTGCATTATATTGAACATAGAAATCTCATATGCATAAGGCAACAAACAAGCTAATATGAAAATTTGTAAAAAAAAAAAAGAACTAGAATTATGCCTGCACAAACAGGAAACAGTCCAAGTACAAGAAACCCAATTAATTATCTACCTAAATCCTATTTATAAGGGTAAAATTTGAAAACCCATAATTTAGATTTTGCAATTTACTCTTATCTTTAATTGAAAAGTCAAATTGTTGTGCAAGATAAAAAGAAACTCAAGAACCCTTTTTTTTTTCTTTAAACAACAAAACGCAAATTTAAAAAAAAAAAAAACAATAATGATAATCTTTGGTTATTTCACACTCACCATTCTCCATAGATCACAATTGATCCATAAAATAGTAGTGATAAATCTTTTATTCAAAAATAACGATGATTAATGCAATGTAAAGCAAAACTCAGAAACAAAATTCTACTAATCTATCTTCAGGAAGAGAAAAATTAACACAAACGAAAGAAAAAATATGAAAATTAAATCAATGTGCATTGGAATGCATAAATGATTATCCATTAACACAAAAAAAATTGACAAGTACTTGATTATAGCATCTAGGTTTTAGATTTTTCTTTTTTTTTTTTTAATGATGTTGAAGATCTTAAGCACATAAATGATGACGGTGATGGCAAAATCATTAAATATTAAGGAAGTAGCTTAAACAAAAAAGGATCATCAACTAATTCTACGAAAGCCAAAATCTTATAAATATTAAGAACAAAATCATGACTAGAGGGTTAAGACTTGAAGGTCTCACACTACCCTTAATTTCTCACATAATTTTCTCAATCAAACATAAACCCAGGTATAGAAATAGGCTACCATAATCAAAATCTTACTTCTTCAAAATTCAAACAATCACCCTTAAAAAAATATCCCCATCAAGAAAGTAGACAGTAGATTACCAAACAAGAACAACAAATTCCTCCAACTGTTGTGCCTTAGCTATAACCCAAACAATTTGGCTCTCACTGTAAATAGGTACCAACTCAATTAATACAAGAGAATTATCCAACTCTTACAAGGACCCATCTCCACTCCAAGCATGAAGAACCTTAATTTTGCCTCCAAGAACGTGAATTTTCAAGAAAACCAAAACCCATAAAATTTTATAAGCAAAGAACGTGGTTTGAAGGTTTGAGTCGTTGAGAAATTTTGACATAATACTAAAAAGTCATAAGAAATGTGAAATTGGTAAGGCCTTGCTAAAATCTTTCAATGGATTGTGGCAAAAAAACCAATGAAAGATGTTCCAATAGAAGAAGAAGAAGAAGAAGAAGAAGAAGATGATGATGATGATGATGAAGAGAAAATGTTTGTGGAAGAGAAAAAAAAAGTAGATAAAAGAAGAAGAAGACGACGCAAACAAAAAAATGGCACATGTGAAAAATAAAATAAAAAATGACATTTGTAAAATTTTAAAAACATAGGATATTGCATGTTAATGGCACTTATTTTTTGGACATTTTTATAAACATCCCTAATTTTGGTTTATTTTATTATTCCCCAATTGCAAAAAAAATAAATTCAATATATAATTAATTTTCTCAATCGTTAATTTAGGTTTCAAAAATGGGAGTGACCCTTCTTGAGTTCATTTTTTCTCTAGTTTTCTCATGTGCTCCGTTAGATTAAAGATGCTTTATTAAAAAGCAATCTAATAGCTATTATTATTTTTCAAAATAAAAGAATAAAATATTACTGTGAAAATGAAAATATATATTTATCCTTAGTTAATTTTTTTAATAAATCAAATATTTGATTGTAAGTATAATATGTATAATTATCCATATATTTTTTGTCAAAAATATTTATTTTTATTTTAGTTTACACTAAATACCGTAAAATTTATTGCAAAAATATAAATATATAGTTAAGAATTAATAAGAGGCATTAGATTTTTTAAAATGAGACGTCATTATCTAGTATAAATTTGAAGAAAAATTCGAGGAGAGCCGCTCCTTTCAAAAAATAATTTTATTTTTAAAAATTGACTAAATTATCTTTTATTAATAATTACTTTATTAGAATTTTAATTAAAAAAACTAATTAAATATTTTAAAAGGAAGGATATAAGTGTTCATACTATGATAGTAGCGTATTAACACTTAATGCTGTGTTTATAGTGTAATAATTTAATTGTAATATTAGAGTTTTAAATATTTATCTGTTCTATTTCTAAAAAATACTAAATATTTTAATTTATTTTATAGTTAAGCTGTAAATAATTTCTTAATTGTCAATTAGAGATGATTTAATTAATATTCTCACTTATAAAAATTATGGAGTTCTTAAGTTTAAACTTTTACAATTACTATCCACTAATATTAGTGAAAACTATCCCTGAGTATTAAAAGGATGAGATGGTTGCCCCTTATGTGGCCCAGTGTTTGTTGAACCTCCATTAAAATTAAACAAAATAATACAATTAATACTTAATTTGTGCAGTAGAACTTCATCAGAAAAATAAATATTTATATTATCCTATATTAGACGAATTTAAAAGTTTTTTATATATCTAATCCTTTAGTTTTTTTTTTTTTTTTTGACGAAATTTAATCCTTTAGTTAATAGTAAGTTAATTCTGGAATAAGAAAAACCAAAAACAAAAGAGTTTAGTTCTGGAATAAAATGAGGATAGAATATTTATTAAATTTACTTTTAAAATTTAAGACTACAAGTATTCTTTGGTTCAAATTTACGGAAGTTACAGACTACTAAAATTAAAAATTAATAGGCTTGCGTAAGGACGGTCACTGTAGCTTTGTACGAAAGTGGATCCATTGTTTGTGTTCACATTGGACTTTCAGAATAAACTATCTTAAACTTTTCACTTTTGTTTCAATTGATTCCTACTAAATTTTTCTCTTTAATTGAATCTTCAAATTTTTATTTTTTAAATATTAAGATCCGTTAAATTTGAATAGAATTTCAGTCAAATTCAAGTTGAACATTTTAATTTCCATTTGATTAATTGAGTTTTTAAACTTTTATTTTTCTAATTTTTATATTCTTAATAGACATTTATAAAATATGTGTCAATAAATATTATATAATACAACTATTTGATGAAATTTATACTATATAGAATTTTTTTTGTTTATAAATTTAGACTCAACTCAAGATTAGCTCGTAAAATTCGAGTTCAACTTAAATTTAACTTATTTTTTAATTTAATATTTTTAGTTTATTTAATTTTATATTCAAATAATATAATTTTAATTTACTTTCAATTATTAATAATATAAATTTTTACATTGCTAACTTCACATTTTTTTCAAAATTTCTATATATCAATACCCATTGATTTATAAATTTATTTTTGTCACGACCCAAAACAAGGGCCATGACCGGCGCTAGGGAACGGGAATTCTTTCGAATCCGGAACCCGTAGCAAGCCTAAAAATAAAATAAACATGCATAATCATAACAATATAATATGCAGCGGAAATAAAAATCATAATATCATAATATCATTTTCATCACTGGATTTAATTCAAAACTCATCTCATCACATATATATATAATCTTTAATACAAATCCAGTTTCAATGTAGTACATCTCTTTAAAAAAAAAAGTACATGAAATCCAATACTTTAATTCACAACTACTGCAGTGTCTAGATAAAATAAATAAGACTCAAGTAAATAATTTACACAAAGAAGCCGGGGCGGAAGAAATCCGGCGTATCGACCTGCTACTGAGGTCTGAAGAAGTTGACTCTCCTGAAAAATAGTCAACGGAGGGGAGTCAGACCTCACTGAGTGAATTACTATAATATATATACATACACACTAAGTGATAATGCATACAGTCAACAGTATATATATAATATGTATATATACAGGCAAATTCATACAGATGCAGAAAAATCATTTTTATATATTTTACTGAAAAATCCCAGTTAATGAAGGATCACATAGAACCCTAGAATATCGCAACCTCAGAAAATAGTGTTAAACAACACTCTAGCCATACAAGCTCACTTATTCCAAATATATCCACTTAATCCATTTGGACAGTAGACTGGCCCGGAGACACTAAGTCAACCGAGCTCCAGCAGTCTGACTGCCAGTGTGATTGGCCCCGAGACACTTGGTCAACCGAGCTCCAGCAATCACACCCAAACCACATCTCACATATCAAATAATCATATCAAATCAATATCCACAAATAGTTAGTAATATAGCCTAAAGCTATAGGCGTACCGGTACGTACTCGGTCCTAGTGCTGCCCACTAGGTAGCACGTTCTATTGATATCCTTCATTCTTAAATATAAAACATTCATTCACAAAAATAAATGATGCATGAATATAAATGAAATAACAATATAAACCATATATATATCGGAAATATACCAAAAGTAAACCAGGTATATTTCAAGTATATATAATTCAAATGAATCCCATCAAATTATAACTTAAGCTGGAAATATATTTAAAAACATTTTAAATATGTTTTATTCACAAAACATGCATATAATTTATTATATACCAAAAATAAACCGAAAATATACTTAATATAAACTTAAGAAATAATCAAATTATTTATGCATATTTAATCAACATAAAACATGCATTTCTAAATCATGCATCCTAAGCATATATATATAATATAGTAACTCACCTAGTGCGCTCCACGAGACAGGTCCGACGGGCCTAGTCCACTAGCCCTCGGTCTCGGCGCAACTAAACAAGCAATAAATAATCGACATCAGAATAAACCTAATAGAAATCCTAGAATTCAATCTAGAGTATTAAAATACGAAAACAGAATTAGGGTTCGACTGGATATCACGTTTTACGAGAATTCTACTGAAAATCCGGCAGAACCTCCCCTGTAAAACGGACATCTCTCTACTCAAAAGAGTAGAGCCGACCCTGCAAAGAAATACACTTCGAAAATAGGCTCAACACAATCAAAATCCCACGGTCGGACTCCAAACTACAGTCCACCGACCGGGGTCCACAAACACAGAATGATTCCAGATATACCAAAAATATCCTTAAATCACAGAAATACATTTTGTAGGTAAAAATTACATAATTGACCTTGAAACACTATAAAAACCGATTAAAACTCATTTTATTAGAAAAACCGTATATTATATATATAATTGAAAATAATTCCCGAAAAATAGTTTTAATTAGTTAAAAATACCAAATATTTTGTAGAAATCATTTTTATACCTTAAATAACTAATAAAACCAATTAAATTACATTTTTAGACAATTTAGGGTAAAATTACCAAAATACCCCTATATATATAAATATACTTAAATTACTTCAAAAATTCACCAAAAATCATACAATTACCCAAAATTAATTTTCTCAACATATTTATCAATAATATCAATATTTAAACTCAATTAACCAATTAAATTCAAATTAAAACACATTTAACCTAATTTTTCCAAAATTCCATAACTTCAATAATTAAAAATAAATACTTAGAAATTCATAAAAATTCCAAATAAATTCCTATAATTCATTTCAACACCTAATTCAACCATAAACTCCAATTTCATAATTTAAATAATTAATTTCCGAAAATTAGAAAATAATATTAAAATATTCAAAAATACCCAAAAATCCAAAAAATCTCCAAAAATTCTACAAAAATTCATACATGAAGATTAAGCTACTAGGATCAACATTTGTGAAGGAAGTTTCCATGAATCATCCAATTCGAAGCTCAAAAAAAATGAAAACCCTAATGTGATCGAATTGAGTTTTAGCTCAAACCTCAAAATCCACTTGATTTCAGGCCAAAAGGAGCTTAGAATTGGAATCACCGAAGCTCAAGGAGTCGATGAAGACCGGCGGTGCACGAAATGGTGGCCGAAATCGAAAGGTATGAAGAAATGGAGATTCGGCCGGAAATGGAGGAGAAAGGGCTTGTCGGCGCCGGGGAAGGGAGCTGGGGGCGGCGGAGTGGCTGGCTGAGGAAGGTGGAGCTCCTGGCGGCACACCGACGGTCGGAAATCGGAAGTTGCGGCGGTGAGGAGTGAGGTGGGTGGTCGGGCGCGCGGGAGAGAAGGGAAGAAGAAGAAGAAAAAGAAAAAGAAAGAAAAGAAAAGAAAGAAAAAGAAAAGAAAAAGAAAAAGAAAAGAGAAAAAGAAAAAAAGAAAAAGAAAAATAAAATAAAATAAAATAATTAAATAATAAAATATTAATAAAATAATAATAAAATAATTTAATAATAAATAACAATAAATAAATAACAATAAATAAATAATAAAATATTAGGGTTATATATATTAAACCCTAATTAAATAAATATTCACACACGGCTTTATTTAATAATTTAAAAATACGCATGAGTTCATGCAAGTCCGTAAATACATTTAAAATAATTAATAATAAATTGTTTACGTGAAAATTTCCCCGAAAATGCAAGTCCCGGGAAAATTTTACGTAAAACACTGAAAATAATACACCGTAATTAAAATAGGTTTAAAATACATATTATCTCGTAAAAATATCATATAATGCACAGAAATTATTAACACTGCATATCCCGGTACAGTGTAAAAATATTTTAAAAACACGGGATATTACAGTCTCCCCCCCTTACAAGAATTCGTCCCCGAATTCTAAAAAGAAAAGATCAAGAAGGAAAGAGATACGGGTAAGAAGCTCGCATCTCAGCTTCAGTCTCCCACGTATGCTCTTCAACTCTGTCGCTACGCCACAGAACCTTGACCATCGGAATCTGCTTCGATCGCAACTGTCGAACTTGATAATCAACGATCGCCACAGGTTCTTCCACAAACGTCAAATCTTCACTCACTTCCACACTGTCGGGTTGCAACACGTGTGAAGGGTCTGAGATATATTTCCTCAACATCGAGATATGAAATACTGGATGCACTTGTGACATACTCGGAGGCAAATCCAACTGATATGCAACAGTGCCAACTCTCTCCAGAATCTCAAACGGTCCAATATATCTCGGTGCTAACTTACCCTTCCTGCCAAATCTCATCACACCCTTCATCGGAGATACCTTCAGAAAAATAAAATCTCCAATCTGAAACTCCACATCTCTGCGCCTAGGATCCGCATAACTCTTCTATCTGCTAACTGCGGTCACTAATCTGCGCTTAATCACGGCGACTTTCTCTGCAGCAGACTGAACCATCTCTGGTCCAGTCAAAGCTCTCTCACCAATCTCATCCCAACACAACGGGGATCTACACTTCCTTCCATACAACGCCTCATATGGTGCCATGCCAATACTGCTATGGTAGCTGTTATTATATGCAAACTCAACAAGCGATAAATGATCATCCCAGCTACCTCCCAAATCCAAGACACACATCCTCAACATATCTTCCAGTGTCTGGATCGTCCTCTCAGACTGACCATCTGTCTGAGGATGAAAAGCAGTACTGAAATTCAACCTAATGCCCATCGCTTCCTGCAACTTCTGCCAAAAACGAGAAGTAAACACCGAACCTCTATCTGACACAATGGACACAGGTACTCCATGAAGGCACACAATATGCTTCACATACAACTTTGCCAATCTAGCAACTGAATATGTGGCTTTCACAGGCAAGAAATGTGCAGACTTCGTCAATCTGTCTACGATCACCCAGATGGAGTCATATCCATCCTTCGAATGAGGTAAACCGACCACAAAATCCATAGCTATCCTTTCCCACTTCCACTTGGGAATAGGAAGAGGCTGAAGCTTCCCAGAAGGCTTCTGATGTTCGGCTTTCACTTGCTGACACGTCAAGCACTTAGCAACATAATCAGCGACATCCTTCTTCAATCCATCCCACCAGTATAAATCTCTGATACTGTGGTACATCTTAGTAACACCTGGATGTACGCTGTAAGCTGTAGAATGTGCTTCCTCTAGGATCTCTTCTCTCAAATCATCCACATCAGGAACACACAATCTACCACTGATCCACAACACACCATCATCATCGAGTGTGAAATCAGTGAACTTCCCTGCTCTGACATTCTCTGTAAGCTCTTCTAGAATAGGATCTCGACTCTGAGCTGCTTTAATCCTATCCCTCAGTATAGATCGTACTTTAAATTGAGCTAACAGTCCACCTGATCTACTGATCTTCATCATCAGACCTTGATCCACCAACAACTGCAATTCCTGGATCAATGGTCTCCTCTCAACACCGATGTGAGCAAGACTACCTGAGGACTTCCTACTCAAGGCATCTGCTACCACATTAGCTTTACCCGGATGGTAAAGAATCTCGCAATCATAATCCTTCAACAATTCCAACCATCTTCTCTGCCTCAAATTCAAATCTCACTGCTGGAAAATGTACTTAAGGCTCTTGTGATCAGTAAATATCTCACAAGTCACCCCGTACAGATAATGTCTCCAAATCTTTAAAGCAAAGATCACTGCAGCCATCTCTAGGTCATGTGTAGGATAGTTCTGCTCATGCTTCTTCAACTGCCTCGAAGCATAGGCTATCACCCTTCCATTCTGCATCAACACACAACCAAGACCAATTCTAGAGGCATCACAGTAAACTGTGAACTTATCCACACTATTAGGCAAAGCTAATACTGGCGCTGTGGTCAACTTCTCCTTCAATAACTGAAAACTATTCTCACAAGCTTCTGACCACTCGAATCTAACATTCTTCTGAGTCAAGCGAGTCATAGGGGCTGCAATCCTGGAAAAATCATGCACAAACCGCCTATAATACCCGGCTAAACCCAGAAAACTCCGAATCTCAGTAACCGAAGTAGGTCTAGGCCACTCAGATACTGCCTCAACCTTCTGTGGATCAACCTGAATACCTTCTTTAGACACTACGTGTCCAAGAAAAGAAACACTCTCCATCCAGAAATCACACTTCGAGAATTTAGCATAAAGCTGATGATCTCTCAGTGTCTGTAGTACAATCCTCAAGTGATATACGTGCTCTTCCATACTCTTCGAATATACTAGTATATCATCAATGAAGACTACCACAAACTGATCCACATACGGTCTGAATACTCTATTCATCAGGTCCATAAAAGCTGCTGGTGCATTAGTCAAACCAAAAGACATCACCAGAAACTCATAATGGCCATATCTAGTGCGGAATGTTGTCTTAGGAATATCAGATTCACTAATCCGCAGCTGATGGTAACCTGACCTCAAGTCCACCTTAGAAAAGAACTGTGCACCCTGTAGCTGATCAAACAAATCATCTATCCTCGGGAGAGGATACTTATTCTTCACTGTCACCTTATTCAACTCTCTGTAGTCAATGCACAGTCTCAGGGTACCATCCTTCTTCTTCACAAACAGGACTGGTGCACCCCAAGGAGAAACACTAGGTCTAATAAAACCTTTATCCAACAACTCTTGCAACTGCTCCTTCAATTCTCTCAACTCTGCAGGAGCCATACGATAGGGTGGCATAGATATAGGAGTAGTACCTGGAACCACATCTATACAGAACTCAATCTCTCTATGAGGTGGTAAACCTGGCAACTCCTCGAGAAAAACATCAGGAAACTCACAAGCAACAGGAACATCTGTGAGTGACAACTTCTCCACTGACGTATCCCTAACCAATGCCAAAAACCCCTGACAACCTTTCTTCAACAATTTCCTAGCTGAAATAGCAGAAATAAGATTCTGAGGTGCTGAACTCCTATCACCAACAAACTTAAAATCTTCTTCACCAGGAATTCTGAAAGTCACCTCCTTATTCCTGCAATCTACCACGGCAAAGTGCTGAGATAACCAATCCATTCCCAGAATAACATCAAACTCCATCACATCCAACAATATCAAATCAGCGGGTAATTCTCTATCTCCCACGAGAACTGGACACCAGAAAGAACAATATCGGCGTCCAAGGAATCACTCAGAGGAGTGGCAACAGACAAAGGAAAAGCCATCCTCGAAGCTTGCCAACAAGATTTAGAAGCAAAAACAGGAGAAATAAACGAATGCGTGGCACCCGGATCAAACAAAACCCATGCATCCAGGTAACAAACAGAAAGAATACCTGCCACGACTGCATTAGATGCCTGAGCATCCTACTGAGTCAGATGAAAAACTCTGGCCTGACCTCGACCTCCCTGCTGACTGGTAGAAGCCTGGCCAACACCTCTGGCACCTCCTCTAGTACCTCTACCACGACTCTGCTGTGGAACAAACTGAGTGGAACTCTGATGCTGGGCTAGCGGTAACTGAAATGGCACGGGTGCAACACTAGTAATCGACTGCTGTGGGAATCGCGAAATCTGCTGCTGCTGATACCCGAAATAAGGACACGATCTGGCAAAATGTCCTGTCTGCCCACATCTGAAACATGTCAGCGGTGTCAGATAACACGATCCCTGATGGACTCTACCACAAGTCTGAAAAACGCTGGCAGCTGATCCAGAACTACGACCACTGCTACTGCTCGAAGCACCTGACCTGAATCTGAATGATCTACGCTGACCTCCACGGCCATGTCTACTGCTCTGATGCACTCGCTGCTGCTATCTCTGACTCTGCTGAGTCGAACCTCGCTGCTGACTACTTGAACCAATATGAAAACTCGA
Organism: Mallotus nudiflorus; assembly: GCA_947683625.1. NCBI lineage: Eukaryota > Viridiplantae > Streptophyta > Magnoliopsida > Malpighiales > Euphorbiaceae > Mallotus > Mallotus nudiflorus. The sequence continues at coordinate 3,292,036 of CANTUR010000263.1, read as the reverse complement.
TTACGGAGTAGCCTGCAATCCACTCGACTGAACTCCCAACTGGTAATAATCAGGCATCGCTCCCTGCCTAACTAATCTCAGCTCAATCTCCTTAGCTAGCTCAATCACGGACTCCAGAGTAAGACCTGCTGTAGGCATACCAGCAAAAGCTGAACCCAAACCAGTAACGTATGTAGTAACAGCGAAATACTGATCTCGCATCAGATCCTCGGCATATCTACCCAGACGAAGAAACTCTCGGGTATACTCCTCTACAGATCGATCTCCACGAGAAATACTAGTCAAACGGAGACGATAACTCAAACGAAGAGGCTCTGGATAAAATCTCCTCATGAATCGCTCTCGAAACTGAGCCCATGTCATCGTCATCATGTAGGGCTGGATCATCTGAATGAACCAATCCAAGGCTGGTCCCTCGACAGACAACTCAACAATCATGATCCGCTGGTACTCGGTATGAGCAGTCCGAGTCCTAGTCTCAATCGCATGCAGAAAGTCTAAAGGATCAGAAGTACCATCAAAAACAATCCTGCCAACTCTGGCATAGAACAAAGCTGCCTCAGGGTCAGACATACCCTGCTGATAGGCAGGCTGAACAACTGGAGGAACAGGAACATCAAACTCAGGCTCAACAGGCTCCTCGTCCTGTAACTCTCTCTGCCTACGGCGACCTGCCGCTCCTCGAGGTCTACCTCTGCCACGACCTCTACGTCTAACTGGCTGCTCAGGAGGTAAAACCTCATCCTGAAAAGACTCATCATCCTCGGCCTCAACGACCGATGGAGTGACACGCGCTCGCCTCCTCATACTGAAAAGACAAACGGAAAGATTCAAACAAAACAGACAACGGAGGAATAACGCTGAAAACTACAACAAGGAATACTTATCAAGACATACTCAAACCTAATACACTGCAGTAGTTACCAAAAGAAAACACAACTTTAAAACTAGGGCCACAACTCACATAACTAAGCCCTGACACAGAACTCCGCTCTGATACCAACTTTGTCACGACCCAAAACAGGGGCCATGATCGGCGCTAGGGAACGGGAATTCTTTCGAATCCGGAACCCGTAGCAAGCCTAAAAATAAAATAAATCATGCAATAATATCAATAACAATATAATATGCAGCGGAAATGAAAATCATAATATCATTTTCATCACTGGATTTAATCAAAATCCCATCTCATAAATATATAATCTTTAATACAAATCCAGTTTCAACATAATACATCTCTTTAAAAATAAAATACATGAAATCCAATACTTTAATTCACAACTACTGCAGTGTCTAGATAAAATAAATAAGACTCAAGTAAATAATTTACACAAAGAAGCCGGGGCGAAAGAAATCCGGCGTATCGACCTGCTACTGAGGTCTGAAGAAGTTGACTCTCCTGAAAAATAGTCAACGGAGGGGAGTCAGACCTCACTGAGTGAATTACTATAATATATATACATACACACTAAGTGATAATGCATACAGTCAACAGTATATATATAATATGTATATATACAGGCAAATTCATACAGATGCAGAAAAATCATTTTTATATATTTTACTGAAAAATCCCAGTTAATGAAGGATCACATAGAACCCTAGAATATCGCAACCTCAGAAAATAGTGTTAAACAACACTCTAGCCATACAGGCTCACTTATTCCAAATATATCCACTTAATCCATTTGGACAGTAGACTGGCCCCGAGACACTAAGTCAACCGAGCTCCAGCAGTCTGACTGCCAGTGTGATTGGCCCCGAGACACTTGGTCAACCGAGCTCCAGCAATCACACCCAAACCACATCTCACATATCAAATAATCATATCAAATCAATATCCACAAATAGTTAGTAATATAGCCTAAAGCTATAGGCGTACCGGTATGTACTCGGTCCTAGTGTTGCCTACTAGGTAGCACGTTCTATTGATATCCTTCATTCTTAAATATAAAACATTCATTCACAAAAATAAATGATGCATGAATATAAATGAAATAACAATATAAACCATATATATATCGGAAATATACCAAAAGTAAACCAGGTATATTTCAAGTATATATAATTCAAATGAATCCCATCAAATTATAACTTAAGCTGGAAATATATTTAAAAACATTTTAAATATGTTTTATTCACAAAACATGCATATAATTTATTATATACCAAAAATAAACCGAAAATATACTTAATATAAACTTAAGAAATAATCAAATTATTTATGCATATTTAATCAACATAAAACATGCATTTCTAAATCATGCATCCTAAGCATATATATATAATATAGTAACTCACCTAGTGCGCTCCACGAGACAGGTCCGACGGGCCTGGTCCACTAGCCCTCGGTCTCGGCGCAACTAAATAAGCAATAAATAATCGACATCAGAATAAACCTAATAGAAATCCTAGAATTCAATCTAGAGTATTAAAATACGAAAACAGAATTAGGGTTCGACTGGATATCACGTTTTACGAGAATTCTACCGAAAATCCGGCAGAACCTCCCCTGTAAAACGGACATCTCTCTACTCAAAAGAGTAGAGCCGACCCTGCAAAGAAATACACTTCGAAAAATAGGCTCAACACAATCAAAATCCCACGGTCGGACTCCAAACTACAGTCCACCGACCGGGGTCCACAAACACAGAATGATTCCAGATATACCAAAAATATCCTTAAATCACAGAAATACATTTTGTAGGTAAAAATTACATAATTGACCTTGAAACACTATAAAAACCGATTAAAACTCATTTTATTAGAAAAACTGTATATTATATATATAATTGAAAATAATTCCCGAAAAATAGTTTTAATTAGTTAAAAATACCAAATATTTTGTAGAAATCATTTTTATACCTTAAATAACTAATAAAACCAATTAAATTACATTTTTAGACAATTTAGGGTAAAATTACCAAAATACCCCTATATATATAAATATACTTAAATTACTTCAAAAATTCACCAAAAATCATACAATTACCCAAAATTAATTTTCTCAACATATTTATCAATAATATCAATATTTAAACTCAATTAACCAATTAAATTCAAATTAAAACACATTTAACCTAATTTTTCCAAAATTCCATAACTTCAATAATTAAAAATAAATACTTAGAAATTCATAAAAATTCCAAATAAATTCCTATAATTCATTTCAACACCTAATTCAACCATAAACTCCAATTTCATAATTTAAATAATTAATTTCCGAAAATTAGAAAATAATATTAAAATATTCAAAAATACCCAAAAATCCAAAAAATCTCCAAAAATTCTACAAAAATTCATACATGAAGATTAAGCTACTAGGATCAACATTTGTGAAGGAAGTTTCCATGAATCATCCAATTCGAAGCTCAAAAAAAATGAAAACCCTAATGTGACCGAATTGAGCTTTAGCTCAAACCTCAAAATCCACTTGATTTCAGGCCAAAAGGAGCTTAGAATTGGAATCACCGGAGCTCAAGGAGTCGATGAAGACCGACGGTGCACGAAATGGTGGCCGGAATCGCAAGGTATGAAGAAATGGAGATTCGGCCGGAAATGGAGGAGAAAGGGCTTGCCGGCGCCGGGGAAGGGAGCTGGGGGCGGCGGAGTGGCTGGCTGAGGAAGGTGGAGCTCCTGGCGGCACACCGATGACCGGAAATCGGAAGTTGCAGCGGTGAGGAGTGAGGTGGGTGGTCGGGCGCGCGGGAGAGAAGGGAAGAAGAAGAAGAAAAAGAAAAAGAAAGAAAAGAAAAGAAAGAAAAAGAAAAGAAAAAGAAAAAGAAAAGAGAAAAAGAAAAAAAGAAAAATAAAAATAAAATTAAATTAAATAATTAAATAATTAAATATTAATAAAATAATAATAAAATAATTTAATAATAAATAAAATAAATAAATAACAATAAATAAATAAATAAATAATAAAATATTAGGGTTATATATATTAAACCCTAATTAAATAAATATTCACACATAGCTTTATTTAATAATTTAAAAATACGCATGAGTTCATGCAAGTCCGTAAATACATTTAAAATAATTAATAATAAATTGTTTACGTGAAAATTTTCCCGAAAATGCAAGTCCCGGGAAAATTTTACGTAAAACACTGAAAATAATACACCGTAATTAAAATAGATTTAAAATACATATTATCTCGTAAAAATATCATATAATGCACAGAAATTATTAACACTGCACATCCCGGTACAGTGTAAAAATATTTTAAAAACACGGGATATTACAATTTTATATATGCTATATATTAATATATTTCCATAAAATTTGAATAAATAAAATATAACTTGAATTCAATCTTTTCACATATTAATTTTTAAGATAAATTTATGAAATAATTTAATTCTATTCTATTAAAAAAAAATTAACTCTGTAAATTTAAGTTAAATAAAAAACTAAGTTAAATTTTAAAATAAATTTATGAAATAATCTAACTTAATTTTAAAAATTATATTACATATAAAATTAGATAACTAAAAAATATTAAATTAAAAAAATTTGCTAAGTTCAAGTGAAACTCAAATTTTTATAAGTCAATCTCAAGTTGATTTTAAATTTACAAATAAAAAATATTTTGTATGATAAAAATTTAATTAAATAGTTGCATTACACAATGTTATTGAGATGTGTTTCATAAATTTTTATTAAGGATGTAAAAATTAAAAAAATAAAAGTTAAAAGACTCAATTAAATATAATAATTCATTAAAGACCTATTGAACAAAACTCAAAAATATGACGTGACATTAATTTTATGGAAAAATTGTTGAAATTTAATGGACGTCAAGTTAATGATATAAAAATTAAAAAAAAATAAAAGTTTGAAGACTTAATTCAAAATAAAAATTCAGTAAATATCAATTGAAAAAAAACTAAAAAATTCAAGTACCTTAAGATGTTTTGTTCCTGATCAATACTCATCAAGTTACATACAACCATCAATTCATTATATCTCTTTCCAAAAAAAAAAATCAATTTATTATATCTAATTGGAAAGCTAAATTAATGATAATTTTTCTTTTTGAACAATTATAAATTAGATGGCGAAATATCTTAGTTTAAAATATCAGAGTAAGAGAATTCAAAATGGAACTTTACTGAGAGAAAATATTTTACTATCTGTTATAAATGGATGAGATAATAATATTTAAATAATTAATTAAAAAGAAAAAATTTAAAAGAAAATAAATAAATAAATGAATCTATCATATAATAATTTTAAAAATTATATATTATTACTAATTTAATTATTTAATTATTAATTTTTTTAAATTATTTTAATATAATTAATTTAACTTTTTAACTAAGCAACAACTCAGAATTATTATATAATTTCGCATTGTTTTATTTTTTAATATGCAAGTGTGTACTCGGAAGTAGGAATAGGCACCGATGTTGGTTTGACTTATAAGACCTACAGGTAACAAATAAACACGCTCTTTTACTTTTTGTCTTTTTTCAGATCACTATTTGTGGCGGGAAATTTTCAACTCAAACTCAGTTATTTAGGGTGATCACGGATCGAATTAAATAATTTCAGTTCTAAAATATATGAAATCAAACTTAAACTGTATATAGAATGGTTTATAGTTAGTTTGGAATCAGCCGATTCTGATTTCAATTTCAAACCAGATTTAAATGTTGTATTGTTATATTGACAATTGATTATATTTAAATTATCTATAAATTTTTACTTTCTACAAATAATTTATAATTTTTATTTTATCAAAATTATTTTATCAATATTTATTTTTTAATTTTTTATTGAATAATTAGTTATATATAAAAATAAAATTCAAACAATATATATATATATAGTTTGGAACAATTGAACCTGCGGTTTTAACTCGAAACCTCTGGTTCAAGATTCAAAAAAATTTGAACCAATCTTCATTCAATTTAAAGTTAATTTTTTACAGGCCAATTCTACATCCGAACCGACCCGTGATCACCCTATAGCTATGGAAGAAATTATGTGTTCATGTGCAGAACTAAAATTATAAGTGTGGAAGTCCATAATAGAATTAAAATAAAATTTTAATAGAAATAAAGAGATTAAAATAAGAATATACATAAATTTACGGAACAAACATTAAATTTATGTAAAAATCTTAAAGTAATTTTTTGAAATAACAAATTTTGGGGGCCATAGCTCCTTCCATCTCAATGTAGGTTTGCTCCTGTATGTATGTCTCGCCCATGATATTGTAGACAACAACAAATGATCGAAAATATATCTCTTCCTATTAATTTCTCTCTTTATATTTGGAGTAAAAAAAAAAAGAAACAAATATAATTTTTAAAAAATTGTCATATAGTAGCCTACAAGCTGCGATTGTTGCGGATCTCTACAACATATATTATTGTCTCGCTATACAACCATATGAAAAAGTACAACTAAAATAAACTCATAGTAAAAGAACAAATGCAACTGTTATTCTACTTTTTGTAAGAGTTGTAATAGGAATGAGAATATGCGCGAGACTATAAAATTAAATTCTTTTATAAATAGTTACAGAATACAATTATTTTTCGGTCAAATGTAAACTTCTATTTTGGAGTTATTAACTTTTATTTCTTTTCAGACAGAGACATTTATAAAAATATATTATAAGGTTATTTTTGTAAATTTAAGTGGTCAATTATTCATCCGAATATAAATTTAGATTAATTTTTTCTATATTATAATATTTTTATACGTAAACCTATCAGAATGTATTTTTCATATATATATATATATATATATATACACTAATCAAATGTAAAATATTCGCTGGTCCAATTGTGTAAAGAAAGATTTTCAAATCTCTTAAACATATGTCATCAATTAAGTATGTCTGTAACCATCAGTGATTTATGTGAGTGGTTCGTCACTTTCATCCCTTAAGAGATGTTTTCATCCCTTAAGAGATGTCGAGGTTCAAACCTTACTCGTGTATGAAGTATCACAATAGTCAACATTTTATCTTTTCGTGGGCCGACTCTGTGCAAACGAAAATTAATTTGAACATAATATAGATTTAAAAGTAGCTTTCACAATTGGAACCCATTTAGAACACTTTGTGACTAAAGGGAAAAAAATTAAGTATGTCTATAATAAGTGTTGTAGGATGGAGCCTTGAGCTAAATAACTATAATAAAAAGGATGTCGATCCTTTTAGTGATAGTTCCTGTATGTTTTAAAATGTTTGGTATACGCATGCAGAGGGAAACAACATTGTTTATCTATTTACAACTCAATTATTAGTGGTGCAACCTTTTTGAATTAAGTGCATGCACATATCAAACAAGACGAAGGGAAAAGATCCCCAGAAGATATGGAATTTGCCACTTTTACTTGGCAGTCTTTATTACCATTTGTGAGTTGTTCTTTACATCTACATGTGCGTTTTAGGGCATATATTATAATATTAATCAAATGAAAGTGGAAGCATATACCGCCTTATATATTAAATGTAGTGGTAATGCATGTATGAAACGCTAATTATGGGTATTTTTGCACTTGTTCGGTGCCATTATTAACTTTTGGATCTTTTTTTGATGCTTCTCAGGATCGGAAGACTCATGTTGACCTCGATATTACCTCGTGATAGATCATACATGCTTTATATTCATTAGTTGTATAGATATATTTTCTGAGTTGGTAGGAATTTAGTAGTTCCACACATCTTTTTATGTATAGTACGTTTTCCATGTGGATATATAATATGGGTCTCCATAGGGGTCTGTAAAAATTATATTTTTGCTCATTAAACATTATTTGATGTCCTATATAAAAATAGATGGTGAAAAACAAAATAATATTTACACGATGGAAGTATTCACATAACAAGTCACAACATAAAATATTATCCTATATATTTTAATATGTATAAAAATAATTGTAGACATTCAGTTCGATTGGTCCATGATAGAAAGACGAACTATAAACATTCGGTTTGATCGGCCCAATAATAAAAATTTAAACAAAATAAGCTTAATAGTACAAAACTCAACTTTTTTCCTTGATTGACCAAAAGTCCAAGCGCAAAAGTAATATATATATATATATATATATAAAGAAAAAAAATGGTTTGCGTAGTGGAGACAGTTGGTGCACATGCCATGATTATAGGTGACCCTTTTCAAAGAAAGGATTTGGAAATAATTAAAAAAAAAAAAAAGAGAAAGAGATAGAGGAGAGGAGATTAAGAAGAAGAAAAGAGAGAGGGGGCTATTGGAAGAAAAAGAAAGAAAGAAAGGAGAGATTGAGAAGAAGAAAAGAGAGAGAAGAGGCGAATTGGAGAGGAAAAAAAAAAAGAAAAGAAAAGAAGAAAGAAAAAAAAAGAGGCGAGCATCAAAGAAAAAAAGAGAGGAGAGGAAGAGTGCAAAAGAAAAAACAAAGGAGAGGAAGAGTGTATAAAAAACAAAGGCAAAGATAAGAGGAGAAAAGCTTGACACTACTGAGACTCACCATCACTTTAAAATAATTCTAAGGGCAAACTATTTTAAAACAGTAAGTATAATTATTAGGTCCTTGTTCTTATTTTGTTAGTATGTGATTTTATGAATATTTGAACGTAAACTCTCTGTAAATTGTGTCTATGCATCAAAAAAGAAGAAAAATAGTATGACCTTGCTACTATTTTACTATTCATCAAAAGTTGTTTCGTAGCTCCAAATTATTTTCTGATTTAGTCATTTTGAACAGAAAGATGAGAGGAACTTAACTGTATATTTGGTTTTCATTTATTTGATATGATAATTAAAATTTTACGTAATTGAAGTTATTTTTCATTGTTATTGTTGAAAATTTTGTATAAGTTTTGCCCAATAATTTCTTGACATGTGGCAAATTCACTGTTTATCAAATCTAGCCATATGAATAGTAACATTCCTGAGGAGATCAAACTGAAAATTGAACTGGTATTATTCGGTTCGATTCGGCCCAGTTTGATTTTTTACACTTTTATAAATTTACATAATTTTTTATATTTTTTCGCATGATTATTTTCTATAGTTTTTGGTTTGGTTTAGTTCGGTTAGCATTTTCGAGAATTTGTACTTAGAAAATCGGTTAACTGAATTAATTGAAATTTTATATATTTTTATTTTAAAGTATGTTTGATTCTGATTTCTTTTAAAATTCAAGTGTGTATGTTTATCATTTTAATTTGCTTTATTGTATTAATGTGATTATTTAATTATTAGATCTATATTAATTTTGAATCTTATATATTTGTCCTTATATAATTTGTGTTTTTCTGTGTTTTCTATATTTCTGTATTTCAGTCTTATTTGTGCAGTCATTTTAATATTTTGTTTAATTAAATATTTATATATTTATTGTCTTTATTATATTTATTTGGCTTATGAATTAACTTTAAGGTTTCCTTTTGTAGGATTTTATATATATTTATGAGAGAATAATATTTTTTCTATTGCAACAATTGTTTGAATGATCTTTAGTTATTAAATATTTATCCCTATTAATATTTAGATTTTTATCCTAAAATTAGTTAATTTTTATTTATTTATTATTATTTTTGCATGATTAAAAGGGTTGTAATAATTTTTCCTCCCTCCTTTCTTTGTGTGCGCATTATTTATTTTATTTTACTTCTAATTGTATGATGGATTGTAATACCTAATCCTTTCCCCCATTCATTTGGAATGTATAATTGTAAATTATTATTATTTGTTTTATTTATAATGTGTGTCGGGCTATAAGCATGAAATTGGACTAATATGCACATTATATTTAATTGTAAAATTTAGAAATTGCTTTGGGAAAATTGTAATGTGCATGTAAATAAAGAAATAATTAAATAATTAAAGGTAATAAAACACAAAACACAAATGTAGGCCAACTGCATAGTTGGGTGGACATTCAAAAGTCCATACCCAATTTTCAAACCCGAATCTCTGATAACGACTTCTGGGAACCTCCGTGGAATCCAATTATTGTATATTGTATCCCAAATTTTATTCAGGTGGTGACTCCATCTCCAATTAGGCTTTATGACTTATTTTGTAGTTTTTAGTGGGCCTCGTGCCCACACAATGTCATGGTCACTATAGACTTAGGCGCACGCTGAGCCCCGCTACCTACAATGACGATTCCATTGGGGATAGACAAACTGATTCCAAGTGTTTTTTGTTTTATCATTTTTAATTATTTTCTTATTTCTTTTTGCATCTTCTGCATTCATGACACTTTTACATACAATGTGCACTCAGTCCCGAATAATCTGACAATAGTCATTGTTATGCTCTTGTGTTTCACTCAAACCTGATGGTAGAGTATTTGATTATTGTCACTCATAGCACGTACTTATCCATGTCGCATGAACCCTTGAGTGGGGAGACGAGATGGAGGTATATCGTTGTGGAGCTTAAACTTTTTAACCCGAGACTCAATTCATATAATGACTTAGCAATTTTCATTAGGATTTTTTCGCAAATATGTGTGTTTGATGCCATATAGTAATTCTTTGAATAAGGCCCAAGCCCATTATAAACAAACCTTGAGAGCTTTTATATTTTATTTCTTATTGTTTATGTATATGTATATGTTGATTTCCTTTTTTTATTGAACCTACATCTCATTATACATGACATTCATTTTAATTTTCGAAAAGATAAAAAAAATCTTACATTTCATGCATATATGACATTCATTTTAATTTTTAAAAAGATAAAAAAAATCTCTTGCATTTCATGCATATATAACATTCATTTTAATTTTCAAAAAGATGAAAACAAAGCTTTTTTGAAAGCAGATTAAGGGAATTTGGTCCACCAATATCAAGGATCCAATCAAACAATTGAGATCATTTAACAAAGAGAGCAGGTTGGCAAGACCCTCTAATTTTGATGTTGAAGCTTTCAAGAAAAAACTGTTGAAAGAAATCAAAAATAACATGCGACAAATGATTAGAGACATGTTTACTGAGATGATGGGAAAGATGCTTGCAGATGGAGAAGACTTTGAAGCTAGAACTATTATTGGCGAGCCATTCAAAGAAAAATTAAAACACCAGTAGATCCAATAGAGTTAGAATGGATAAAAGACATGCAAAGGCAAATGGATCAACTATAGATTGTATTGAAGAAATATGGGCTCAATTTTAACCTTGCTGACTTGAATCTAGATTTGGAGAAGAAAGAACCATTGCCCCCAAAGTACAAATTTTTTAATATGAAAAAATACTCTAGCATTGATGATCTTCATCCACACCTAAAGTAGTATGTCACTTACATAAAGGCCACTGGGTTGTCAAAAGCTCAAATTGTCAAACAGTTCCATTATCTTTGGAAGGAATTCCTATTAAGTGGTACTACACTATAAATCCATGTGTTTAGCAAGATTGGGAGGAGCTATGTTCCGCTTTTATTAAGCAGTTTAAGTTGATTTCACAATTTGAAGTCTCCCTTTAAGAGCTACAAAATACAACTCAAGGATCAGATGAACTTTTCACAAGCTTCTTAGACAAATAGAGAGGAAAGCTAGCTTAGATGAAGCACAAACCTGCAGAATCAGACCAGCTGATTATAGCCATAGAAGCTTGCATTCCACCTATGGCTAACAAGTTGAAGGACATGGGCATAAGTGACTTCAAAGAGTTGTACCGCTTTGGAGTGCAGGTTGAAGATGACTTGAATTTAAACATTCATAAGTAGTTGTTTATTAATTGAGGCTATAATAACTCAAAACCATATTTTGTTGCACCATTTTATCTTTAATGCTAATGAATGTTTGATTGTCTAATTTACATAAGTATGAATTTGTTATAATTATGCATGTAATCTTATGCTTGAATATGAGAGATTTAAAAAAAACATAAAATGAGAGGACTAAAATGTCATAACTGACTTTCAAACTTTCCTTTGGGCACATTTAACCTCAGTTTGCCCTGAAATAAATTTCTTAACTTCATAAAAAAAAAAAGAAGAAAAATGATTGGAAAGAAAAAGGAAAATTTTTGTTTATGCCACTAACATTTAAAAATTTAATTCTGAGCAATCCTTTGAAAGTCCTTATTCTTAAATAAAACTCCACCAATTATGAGCTAATAAAAATAGTTGGTCAAAAGGTGCAAAGGGCTGAGCAATAACAAGCATAATGTGGCATGCCTGATTATAATAGAGGAGTAATCATATAAAGAAAATCATGATTGACATATTATTAGCATGTGAAGTATCAAACATGGACTTATCAGTTTTGCAACAATTAACAACAAGAGTGACATCAACGTTTGACGATCATTAGTAAAAGTAGTTCACAGCTAATGTGACAACATAAACATCGAGCATAAAAAAAATGGTTGACCATCACCATGAATTTGCAACCACCCAACTAGGTTAAAAACTCTCCTAGAAAGGGAGCGACTTAGGAAAAAAAGGAAAAATTAAAAAAAAATAAAAAAATGAATGAAAGACCGAGCTAGGTTTAAAAACTCATAGAAAATGAGAGACTTAGGCAAAAGAAGGAATATAAAATAAAATTAGTTGCATTTTCATTCTAAGAAGAGCAATTCAAGAGATCATAAGATTTTATTTAGTGGTGCGAAAGTGAGAAAGTCTATCAACTTCTCAACTATAGGGAAATTTTTTAGATAAGTTAAGCTTCATCATTAGCAATAGAGATTTTTTAGTAAATCCTTAAACTAAGGGGCAGATAGAGTATATTTCCTCACCCTGAGAGTCAAGTAAGATTATCCTACGTCAATAAAGAATTCCATGAAGGTAACTGAGAAAGGAGGAATCTTGTGTTATTACCCCAATTCGACCATGAGAGGGTCCTAATTTTTATTCCATTTGGATAGACTCAACTTTTGGATTCGGATTCAGATTCGAATTCTTTGATGGAAGGAGGACCAATTCCTAAAGATTAGCTTTAAATAGAAAAGGCATTTAGCTAAATCATTTAAGATTTCTTGTTTTCTCTTAGGTCATACATACATAAAATTTTTATGAGAATTATTTTGACATCTTATACATGTGTGCATTAGAATAAATGCATATTTTCCATAAACATTCCATAAACCAAACAAGCGTGTGTTGTCAAATCACTTTTGAGAGTTTTCAAAGATCATAGCCATGCATACATCATTTTTTTTAAACTCTTTTTCGCATGATATTTCCAAAATGAGCTAGCTCAAGCGCTTAGGATATAGTTTTACTATTATGATTTCTGCCTGACGCTTGTGAGGCTATACAACTTGTTTTGAATTGATTCTATTTAATTGTATTCGGCTAATGCCCTAAAGGCTAGATGGTGCCTTTTATTTGTCTTTGTTTGATGCATGTTTTATTTATTGTCTGTTTAGCCTGATACCCCTGAGGCTATTGTGGCATGTTATGATTTCACCTGAAGCCCCAAAGGCTACATGGCTTATTTTGGTTGATTTTGACTTATGCCCCTGCGGTTATATGGCTTGTTATGATTTCATCTGATGCCTTAGAGGCTACATGGCTTATTTTGGTTGATTTCACCTAACGCCCGTGCGGCTATGTAACCAATTATGATTTCATAATCCTGATGCCCTAAAGGCTATATGCTAATTTTATTTTATCTTACTTGATGCATGTTTTTATTTGTTTATTGATTTTACTTGATGCCCTTAAGGCTATATGATATTCGTTGTTATTCTTACCTGACACTTGTATGACTATAGGGCTTTTCTTTATAGTTCTCGCTTAACGCTTGCGAGGCTATATAGCTTTTCCATTATGTTTTGCCACTTGATGCATGCATGGCAATATGGCTTTCCCTTGTGTTTTTTATCCTAACGTCTATATGGCTATAAGGCTTTTCCTTTGTGTTTTCTCACCTGACGTTTGCGTGGCTATATGGCTTTCCCTTGTATTTTTTTGCCTGACGCTTACGTGGTTATATAGCTTCTCTTATGTTTTTTTACCAGACACCTGTGTGGCTATATGGCTTCTCTTGTGTTTTTTCGCCTTATGCCTGCATGGCTATATCGCTTCCTTTGTTGTTCTCTTTTCTTACCCCATATTTGCTTATCAAGGTGTAATGAGTGACTAGTCAGGTTTGAATCCCCGAAGTTTACATCAATAGAAAGAAAAGTCTAGCTAGGTTTAAATCCTTGAAGTGTGTGAAAGAATAAGTGTCTAGTCAGGTTTGAATCCTCGAAGTGCGTAAAAAAATAAGCATCTAGTCAGCTTTGAATCCCCAAAGTGCATAAAAGAACAAGCATCTGGTCGGGTTTAAATCCCTAAAGTGTGCAAAAAAAGAAGTGTTTGGTCGGGTTTGAATCCTTGAAGTGCACAGAAAAAATAGCATCTGGTCGGGTTTGAATTCCTGAAGTGTACAAAAAAAGAAGTATCTGGTCGGGTTTGAATCACCGAAGTGCACAAAAGAAATAGCATCTAGTCAGGTTTGAATCCCTAAAGTGCACATCATAGGAGGTGTCTAGTCGGGTTTGAATCCTCGAAGTGCATCTTCCTTTACTGAGTGAAGATTGGGTCATGCTCGAGAATCACGCCAAATTTATAATGAGTAGTTGATCGAGTTAGCTTAACCAAAGGATCGCGACTACGTTTCTCTTATATCCCTACTGAGTGAAGATTGGGCCATGCTCAAGATTCATGACAAATTTATAATGAGTGGCTGATCGGACCAGGAAAACCTAAGGATCACGGTCATATTTTTATTTGTCTTTTACTAAGTGACTTCTTGAGCCAAAAAAATTCGAGAATCATACTAAATTTATAATAAGTAACTGATCGGGCCATGCTTGAGGAACACAGTTACATTTCATCTTTTTCTATTGAGTGAAGATTAGGCCATGCTCGAGATTCATAACAAATTTATAATGAGTAGTTGATTAAGTTAGCTTAACTTGAGGATCACTACTACATTTTTCATCTGTCTCTATTGAGTGAAGATTGGGCCATGCTCAAAATTCAAATAAATTTATAATGAGTGGCTAATCGAGCTAGGAAAACCTAATGATCATGGTCACATTTCAGAGTTAAAGTTTAACCTCTTGGGTTTGAATTCCTGAGGTCATCGGCCTGAGCGAAGCTCAAAGGTCAGGTATGTCGTTCTTTTTCTTTCAATGTTCTTTTGTTGTGCATGTGATTTTTTGAAAAATTGTTATTGCATGCATTTGGTTTTTCAAAAAACAGGGGGCAAATTGTAGACACTCTGTTCGAATAGCTCATGATAAAGGACAAATTGTGGATGCTCGGTTTGATCGGCCCAAAACAAAGTCCAATGATGAAAATCTAAGTAAAATGAGCTTAATAGTATGAAATCCAACTTTTTTCTTGATGGGCCAAAAAGCCAGGTCCAAAAATTTTATATATATATTATAGGTTGCGTAGTAGAGACAACCTATAAAAAAAGGATTGCGTAGTGGAGACAGCTAATGCACATGCTGTGATTATAGGTGAAGCTTTTCAAAAGTAAGGATTTGGAAATAATTAAAAAGAAAAAGAAAAAGAGAGAGGAGAGGAGACTAAGAAGAAGAAAAGAGAGAGGGGGGCTACTGGAAGAAAAAGAAAGAAAGAGAGGAGAGACTAAGAAGAAGAAAAGAGAGAGAGGGGGCGAACTAGAGAGAAAAAAAAAGAAAGAAAAAAAGAGAGGCGAGCGGTAGAGAAAAAAAGAGAGGAGAGGAAGAGTGCAAAAGAAAAAAACAAAAGAGAGGAAAAGTGTATAAAAAACAGAGGCAGAGATAAGAGGAGAAAGACTTGGCACTGTTAAGACTCAACATTACTTTGAAACAATTATGAGGAAAAACTATTTTAAAACAGTAAGTACAATTATTAGTCTTTTGTTCTTATTTATTTAGTATGTGATTTTATGAATATTTGAACGTAAACTGTCTCTGTAAATTGTGTCTATAAGTCAAAGAAGAAGATGAATAGTATTACCTTAGGTATTATCTTATTACTATTTTACTATTCATCAAAAGTTATTCTGTAGCTCCAAATTATTTTCCATTTTAGTCATTTTGAACAAAAAGATGAGAGGAATTTGACTGTATATTTGGTTTTCATTTATTTGATGTGATAATTAAAATTTTACGTGATTGAAGTTATTTTTCATTATTATTGTTGAAAATTTTGTATAAGTTTTGCCCAATAATTTCTTGACACATGGCAAATTCATCGAATCCATCCATGTGAACAGTAACATTTTTAGGAGAACTGAAAACTGAATCGGTACTATTCACTTCGATTCGGCTTGATTTGATTTTTTACACTTTTGAAAATTTACATAATTTTTGGATTTAATTTTTTATATTTTTTTGCATGATTATTTTCTATATTTTTTTTTGTTTGGTTTGGTTCGGTTAGCATTTTTGAGATTTTCTACTCAGGAAATCGGTTAACTAAATTAATCAAAATTTTATATATTTTTATTTATTTTTATTTTGAAATATGTTTGATTATGATTTCTTTTAAAATTCAAGTGTGTATGTTTATCATTTTAATTTGCTTTATTGTATTAATGTGATTATTTAATTATTAGATCTATATTAATTTTGAATCTTATATATTTGTCCTTATATAATTTGTGTTTTTATGTGTTTTCTATATTTCTGTATTTCAGTCTTATTTGTGCAGTCATTTTATTATTTTGTTTAATTAAATATTTATATGTTTATTGTCTTTATTATATTTATTTGGCTTATGAATTAACTTTATGGTTTCCTTTTGTAGGATTTTATATATATTTGTAGGAGAATAATATTTTGTCTATTGCAGCAATTGTCTGAATGATTTTTAGTTATCAAATATTTATCCCTATTAATATTTAGATTTTTATCCTATAATTAGTTAATTTTAATTTATTTATTATTATTTTTTCATGATTAAAAGGGTTGTAATAATTTCTCCTCGCTCCTTTCTTTGTGTGCGCATTATTTATTTTATTTTACTTTTAATTGTATGATGGATTGTAATCCTTAATCTTTTCCCCCATTCATTTGGAATGTATGATTACAAATTATTATTACTTCTTTTGTTTATAATGTGTGTCGGGCTATAAGCATGAAATTGGACGAATATGCATACTTGAACTTAATTGTAAAATTTAGAAATTGCTTTGGGAAAATTGTAATGTGCATGTAAATAAAGAAATAATTAAATAATTAAAGGTAATAAAGCATAAAATACAAACAGAGACCAACCGCAAGGTTGGGTGGACATTCAAAAGTTCATACCCAGTTTTCGAACCCGAATCTCTGATGACGGCTTATGAGAACCTCCGTGGAATCCAGTTGTTGTACAATATATCTTGACTTTTATCCGGGTGGAGGCTCCATCTCCAATTAGGCTTTATGAATTATTTTGTATTTCTTAGTACGCCTCGAGTCCACACAGTATCGTGGTTGTTGTACACTTGGGCACACGCCGAGCCCCGCCGCTTGCAATAATAATGCCAAATACACCATTTCACCCCTGAGCTTTTACTCATTGACCTATTTCACCTCTCAAAATTTTTTTTTCATTACACATCTAAACTTCTATTTAGGACCCATCTAACTTTTAAAGTCAAAATTTTTATTCCATTAAGTACCTGATTTGTCTAAGAACGTGTCTTCCACTCATTTCAGAGCAAGTGAAGATAAAAAAAAATTGCTGATATATTTATCTAATGTATCTAAATGAAAAAAACCTAAGATAAAGGATTTAATTTGTAATATCTCATGTTTTTAAATATTTTAATACTGCATCGGGATATGCAGTGTTAATAATTTTTATATATATTTATGATATTTCATAAGTTTTTATTTAAATAAAATTTATTTTTAATTATTTTATGTTATTTTAAGTACTTTACGTAAAAAATTTTCGGGACTTGCATTTTCGGGAAAATTGACACGTAAATTATTTATTATTAAATATTTTAAATAATTTCACGATTTTGCATGAACTCATATATATTTTTAAAGTACTAAATAAAGTATATATGTGTATTTATTTATTTAACTAGGGTTTAATTAATTACCCTAATATTTTTTTTATTATTTATTATTTAGTTTTAATATTATTTAATTATTTTTAGTGTATAAATTATTAAATTATTAAATTATATGTGTGTGGTGTATATTTAATGTGTGTGAGTTTATATTATTTTAATATAGTGTAAATGTATATATATATACATATACATTTATTATTTAAACAAAATATAAAGTTTGAGTTATTTACGAATTTGCCATCGAAGCTTCTCCCTCTTCCCCGATCGTCCTCCTCACTGTTCCGCCGCCTGTCACGCCATTCCCTTGCCATCGGTGTGCCTCCCGGCGTGCCACCTCCTTCCCCAGCCTTCCCCGCCGCCAGCAGCTCCCTATTCCGTCGAGGTTTGACCGGAATAAGCTCGGGAAGCCGAAACTTGAGTCACCATCGTTCACAGCGTTTCCGGCCACCGTTTTTGACACCACCGGTATATTTATTCTCTTTGAACTCCGATGAGTGTGATTCCAAGCTTTGTTTCACTTAAAATGGTCTAGATTTGGCTAGGTTGCAATTTTGCAATTTCGGCCATTTTAGGGTTCTTGATTTTTTTGAACTTCGAATTGATTGATTCATGAAAAATTCCTTCACAAATATTGTTCCCCTTAGCTTAATATTCATGTGTGAATTTTTTTAGAATTTTTTTAATTTATTTTGATTTTTGGGTATTTTTGAATATTTTAGTATTATTTTCTAATTTTTGAAAATTAATTAATTAAATTGTGAAATTGTGTTTTATGATAAATATAGGTGTTGAAATGAATTATATAAATTTATTTGGAATTTTTATGAATTTCTATGTATTTATTTTGAATTTAATTAGTTTATGTAATTTTGAGAAAATAGGGTTAATTGTGTTTTTAATTGAAATTAATTAGTTAATTGAGTTTATTTATTGATATTATTTTTGGTGAATTTTTGGATTTATTTTAGTATATTTATATATATAGGGGTATTTTGATAATTTTACCCTAAATTGGCTAAAAATGTATTTAAATTGCTTTTAATAGTTATTTAAGGTATAAAAATTGATTTCTACAAATTATTTAGTATTTTTAATTAATTAAAACTATTTTTCATGAATTATTTTCAAATTATATATATAATTTACGATTTTTTTAAATAAATGAGTTTTATCGATTTTTAATGTGTTTTAGGGTTAATTATGTAATTTCTACTTATAAAATGTATTTTTAGTATACAAGGGTATTTTTGGTATTTTGTAAATACTCTGTGTATTGTGGACCTCGATCAGTGATTTGTAGTTTGGAGTCCGACCAAGGAATTTTGGTTGTGTTTTGTGTTTATTTTCGAAATGTGTTTCTTTGCAGGGCCGGCTCTACTCTTTGAGTAGAGAGATGTTCATTTTACAGGGGAGGTTCTACCGAATTTTTGGTAGAATTCTCGTAAAATGTAATGTCCAATCGAATTCTGATTTTTAATTTTGTATCTAGTAATCTAGATCGAGTCTTTAGAACTTCTGTAGATGTATTCTGATATTCTGTGGTCGTTTGCTTGTTTAGTTGCGCCGAGATCGAGGCCTAGTGGACCAGGCCCATCGGACCCATCTCGAGGAACGTACTAATTGTGAGTTACTATTTTATATATATATATGTTTAGGGTGCATGATTTAGAAACGTATGTTATTTGATTTATTTTGCATAAATAATTCAATTAGTATTTAAGTTTATTTTTAGTTTATATTCGGTATATTTTGGTATATTTTCAAATTATATGCATGTTTTTTTAATAAATTATTCTTAAAATGTTTTTATGTATATCCTTGGTATATTCTTAGTTTATTTTGTAATTAAATTGGATTTATTTGACGTATATATATTTGAAATATACTTGGTTTACTTTTGGTATATTTCTAGTATATATATGGTTGATGTTGCTATTTTATTTAAATTCATGCATCATTTATTTTTATGAATGTATGCTTTATATTTTAATGAAGGATATCAATAGAACGTGCTACCTAATGGGCAGCACTAGGACCGAGTACATACTGATACGCTTATAACATTTAGTCTATATTACTAACCACTTGTGTATATTGATTGGATATGATTATTTGATGCATGAGATATGAATTGGGAGTGTGATTGCTGGAGCTCGATTGACCAAGTGTCTCGGGGCTAATCACACTGACAGTCAGACTGCTGGAGCTCGGTTGACTTAGTGTCTCGGGATCAATCTACTGTCCAAATGGATCAAGTGAATATATATTGGAATAAGTGAGCCTGTATGGCTAGAGTGTTGTTTAACACTGTTATGAGGTTGCGATTTTCTAGGGTTCTATTTGATCCTTCATAAACTGTGATTTTCAATAAAAATATATAAATGATTTTATTACATCTGTGTGTATTTGCTTGTATACATACATATTATATATACTTTTAATTGTGTGCATTGGCATTTAGTATGCATGTATATATACTATAGTAATTCACTCAGTGAGGTCTGACTCCCCTCCGTTGACTATTTTTCAGGAGAGTCATCTTCCTCAGACCTCAGTAGCAGGCTTGTACGCCTGATTTCTTCTGCCCCGGCTTCTTTATGTAAAATGCTCACCTGAGTTCTATTTTTATGATCTAAACACTGCAGTAGTTATGGTCAATTGTTAGATTGTTGTATTATATTCATTTGTGCGAGTTATGTATTTTAAGAAGTTGAACTGAATTTGTATTAAAAGAGTTTATTTATATATGTGAGATGAGGATTTGATTTAATTTCATTTGGTATAAATATTGTTTTGATATTTATAATTTTATTCCGCTGCAAATTATGTTATTATTATTATTGCATGTTTTATTTTATTTTTTAGGCTTGCTACGGGTTCCGAATTCGAAAGAATTCCCGTTCTCTAACGCCGGTCATGGTCCCTGTTTTGGGTCGTGACATAATTATAATTTAAAGGCTGTTTTCTTCTTTTTACCTGCGACACCTCCATTTGCACCACCACCACCACCTACAACCTTCTTGAACACCATCCTCCTCCACCAAGCTGACATCACTGCGAACCATATCCATCACAATACACAAAATAGTATTAAATTAAAAAGTAACAAGCAACAAGATTAACCTAAAAATCTTAAAGACAAAGAAAATTTCTTTCTTTGGCATTACATCAAGCAATTGGTGAGCAAAATCTAAATTCAAACATACACACCTCACCTTACTTTAGGATACCTAAAAAAAAGGATAAAGATGAACAATTTTATTGATACACACTTAATTTTTTGCACTACTGCCAACATTAAACTCAATCAAAATTTCACATCTCAAGAGAAAAATAAAAAGAACCCATTAAAAAAAGAAGTAAAATGCTGAGCATAAACGTTGATTATCCACCATGTTTGACCCGAGAATAACCATTAATTCCACCAATGGCTTCATGATCCCAGCTTGGATGACCCTGCGTTCTCTTTATACTCTTTTAGAATCTTTGTATAGGCAATAAGTTAATCCTCCAGTTTAAAAAAAAAGCGAAAAAGAGCCAACTTTCTCTAGTTAAACTCATTCCCAAGTTTGTTGGAGTGTTGAGGCATAAAACCACATGGACGCAATCCTAAAAGCTTAATAGCCCTATCTCTTTGTACCTCACTTGCAAGTTCCAAAATTGCAAGTTATTATATTATCTCCAAAATGTTTTCAAAGAAATTTCTCATCCACCATAGGGATGGATAACAAGAGACATCTGGTTAAACAATGTCCATTTGAGCATACCAGGTTAAGCTAGTGATAGTTGTTAGAATTCACAAATAAGCTTGAGGTATAGTATTTAAAGTAATCCTATTGTAACCCAAACAAAATATATCAAAAATAAAATGACAAGCAACTACATTAGGAGAACATACCAATCACTTGTGAGTATAAGCAAGTGGGAATTTCTAGGTTTTGTAAGAAAAGAAATTGTTTGAGAAACCTTTTCCAAACACTCCTTACTTTGCCACCATAGAGAAACATCAGCTAAACTAGATCATCACCTTGCAATGTGATATTTGAATATTGTAGTTTAACGACAATAAAATAGAGACATCAACATGCTGTCACACTGAAGAGAAATACGTTCCCCTACATATATAGTATCAAGTGCAAGTAACAGTTGAAGTTTAACCTTACCATATCGAATGCAACTTTCTACATTAGCTTTTTAACCTGCTTTACTATGTTTTTCTTGTGACTGCATAATTAACCATAATCACTTCATCATCATCATTTCTTAATAAATATAAATACCAATTTTTTCAACTTATTAAACTACCAAATTCATCAATATTAATACAACAATTATCACTCTAACATCCTAAAATAAATCTTAACCTGCTAAGTTCAAGCTGGTCTTTATAGGACCATAAAACAAATTGGCCTAGACTTCATAACTGACTTACTTAACATATAGTGAAGATTCACAATCTGCATAAAATAAAATCATGAACTTAAAAACAAGTAAAAAGATTTTCCCTAAAACCACAATTCTAAATCCCTAAAAATTAAGAACTATTAAAAAAATCAATTAGTATTTTTTCTAAAGTGCAGGTGGAGGAGTACAAGAAGAGCATGCCTGGTCACGAGATTTGTCGTCGATGATAACGAACATAGAGTGGTGTTGTAATTTGATGCCATTTTCTATTAGGGTCCTGATTCGTTCGTCTACCTTCTTCCTCATTTTTTGCTCTTCACGTCAAAATTCAAACAAGTTACTTAAGAAAGGCAAAGTAAAGCATATGCTGCGTTCTTTTCTAAAGTTGATGTCCCTGTTTTCAAAGCCCTCACCAATGGCTTAATCAATCCTGATGAAGCAGAGGAATCATTGTTGTAACATCATATTCTTGAAGCTGAAAACCTAATGACGATATTAAGTATTAACAAAATCAGAGGCTTAATCGCTCTTGCGTTGGGGATTTTGAGACGATTCTCCAGCTTATTCTTAGTGAGGAGTTTAATCTCCATGGTAGCTTGTTCTTGGCAAGGAGTTTAATCTCCAGCCATGTCTGCATATGAATTGGGTTTTTTAAAAAAAAGGGAAAAAAATGAGTTATTTGTCTAGCTCAGTATATGTTTTCACGTCATATAGTGATTTTTAAGCATGCGCTTCCTTTTGCTTCACTAGAAGTGTTATGGGTCTAAAATAGAATTTTAGATGTGTAATTAAAAAAAATTAAAGTTGGAAGGTAAAAGAGGTCAATGAGTAAAAGTGCAGGAGTGAAATGGTGTATTTGGCCAAAAATAATAATAATAAAATAAAAAATTTCAGCTTAATGATATATTTTTAAGAGAGACAATAACATATGCTAGTAGTAGTAATATTCATGGGTACTAAAAGATTTTTTTTTTGTTTAAAATTTTATGCATGTCCTCATATTTAAGGAAGCATGCAAATGGGAGGGGAGGGTCTAAAATTCTGAATTTCACATTTTTTGGACATTACTATTCATATAGTTATTAGCAACATAAATTATTATTCTTTTAAGAGTTATATCCATATTGGCAAAAGCCGATTAAAAATAAAGTAAATAGATGAAAACTTCGAAATTAGTTTAATTGTAGAATTGCATACACGCACAAAGAGTTAAATGAACTTGTAAGTTTTCTCCACAAACACTCCGATACTTAAGTTTGATTATTTTATATTGCATATGTATGGAATGAATAAGAGGGTAAGAGGAATTTATGTAGAGATATATAGCTTAAATATGATGGGATTTGAACTTCTATTATTAATAATTCTTGTCCTTATAAAACTAGTGTTATAATATTTGTATTAATTATGAATTACCTACTTTCTTATGAATTTAGATAAATGAGTTTTTGTAAGTTTTAGGTACTTAAATTTAAGGGAAAGTACAGAAAACTACCATGTGGTTTCACAGTTTTTCACTTTTAAGTATATATTTCATTTATTGATAATTAACGACATGTGTTTGATGTCGTTTAATGATTTGCAGTATATGCATTTAACTCCGTTAAATATGTTCTACCTGGCACTAACATGGACATTATGGTCCAATAGTTGAAGCCACCTCATCCATTCATTGGGCCACGTAAGACAACTAATTTAAAAAAAATTAAAAAACCAAAACTTAAAATATAAAATCACATTTAAGAGGGAAATTGTAAATTGAAAACCTTAATCTTTCAAAAAACCCAAATCTCTGTCGATACGAAAAAACCTAATCGAAGAAAAAGAGGAAGAATTAATATGGATCCCCACTCCAAATCATCTTCATTATCTTTATCTTCAATTCTTAGGGAGTCATCAAATTAAAATTGTAGATGTTTGATGCCATCCATTATAAGGATTTTAAAGCATCCTACAACACTTGGAAGAAGATTCAGAGGATGTGCAAAATATCCTAAGAGGTGTAATTTCTTTGAATGGGTTGATGCAAAGAACGGTTATGGATGTCAAGAGCAAATCCTATGCTATTTGGCAAAAATTAAAAAGTGTGACGCAAAGCTATAAGAGTGTAGAGCTAGAGAGGTTGGAAAAGGAATTTGAAATTAGTAGTTTCAAAGAGTTTATATCAAATAATGGGATGCATATGACAATGTTGGCTAAAGAGAACAATTTATTGAGGATGCAGTTACATGAGGCATTGAATGGGAAAAAAGTTGGGTTCTTTTCATGTAGTAATTTTTTTAGTTTTTTTATCTATTTTTTAATTAGTATTGTGGCTATTGTTGTGATGTTTGGAGATAGTAATGTTAGTAGTGGTAAGAAGGCACTATATATGCCATGATTACCATTGGACTTAAGTTGTTTGTAAAAACGTTTCAATGAATAAAAATGACTTTTTTGTGTTTGAAAAAGATAGTGTTCTGATTCTGAATTACTCTATCATTGAGAACCTAAACTTGAGGACCTGTCTTTCTTACAATATGATTTTATGCTTATGAAAAAATGCACATTAATATGTAGTAGAAAAAGATAAATAAATCTTAAAACATATTAGTTAAAGAAAGCTTATAATCAACTAATATATTTAGATTTACATTAACTTTGGTATAAAACTCATTTATAACTTTGTAACTACAACTTAATAATGCCTCAACTAGTAACCAAAAAGTTAGTTAATGTATGCCAATGTACTAAAGCCTTCCTACATTGGCACTTGGCATAAACCAACAACATAAACTACATCATATGCATAATTTGACATTAACTGCCATAATTAGCTATAAAATAGTAATGCAATAGCTAAAACAAAATAAATAACTCTATTTCACAATACTAAGAAAAAGTAACTAAATTTTCCAATGGACTTTCTTCTTCAGTTTTGGATTGGTAGATTCCCTAATTAATCTTTTGGCCTTGTCTGTAATATGCTTTACCCTCTTAGAGTGTTTGAACACGGTTGATGGAGTGGACGAAGTTACTACAGATGGAGTCTTCAAAATTCCTAATGGCTTGAAAGGTGCTTTTTGTTTGAAGTTTAGGTGGTCTGCCTCTATTTATTATTGGAGTAATTAGAGTTCGAGAAGGTGGAGGAGTAGTGAAGCTTATTCCCTTCTCTTTCCCCTTAGTATCAATATTTGTTCTCCTTTTTTTACCATATGCCTAACATCCTATAAATACACAAATTAACCACACTAAAATAATAAATTAATTATCATTAATTCTCACATAAACAGATATATCAAACATGAGATTTTGTGGGAAAATTTGGTTATGAAATTGATACCCTTTTAGGTATTTGTGTTGATGCCCTAGAAGGTGAGGCTTGAGATGTAGAAGTTTGTTCACCTTTTCTCTTTCTGGTATTCCTTTTTTCTTGACCATTCTATATATACGCAAAAAATAACACCATTAGTTCAATTTTTTCAATAATGGACAGTAAATTCAAATGGACAGCAAATGGTACCATCAACTTCAGATATCAGCCAGGTAATACTCAGCAAATGGATTATTTACTGAGTATTACCTGGCTGATATCTGAAGTTGATGGTACCTTCTTGGTCCTCTTCCTGCTTGAAGTATTGGAACTTGAAGGATTTTTTGCTTTCTCAAGTCTCTTTCTCATTTGACAAGGTGTTTCTCTAATCACATTTACCTTGTAACCCCACACATTGTGTCTAACTTGCCCACAGTTGCCACACACAATAGGATTACTAGCCCTTAAAACCCTACAAGTGTTCTACCTCTCTAGCTCTACACTCTAAAAGCTTTGCCTTGCACTCTTCAATCCTTGCCAAATAGCGTGGGATTTGCTCTCGACATCCATAACAATTCTCTTCATCAACCCATTCAAAGAAATTACACCTCTTAGGATATTCCGCATATCCTCTAAATCTTCTTCCAAGTGTTGTGGGCTACTTCAAAATCCTCACTGGTGATGACATCAAACATCTACAATTATGATTCGATGACTCCTTGGGAACTAAAGATAAAGATGATGAAGATGATTGGGAGTTAGGATCCATATTGATTCTTCCTCTTTTTCTTCGATTAGGTTTTTTTTTATTGACAAAGATTTTTTTTTTTGAAAGATTAATGTTTTTAATGCACAATTTCCCTCCCAAATGTGATTTTATATTTTAAGTTTTGGTTTTTTTTTTGTTTTTTTTTAATTAGTTTGTCTTATGTGGCCCAATGAATGAATGAGGTGGCTTCATTTATTGGACCATAATGTCCACGTTTGCGCTAGGTAAGACATATTTAACAGAGTTAGATGCATAAACTACAAATCGTCGAACGGTGTCAAATACTAGTCATTAATTGTCAACAAATAAAATATATGCTTAAAAGTGAAAAATTGTAAAATTATCGGTAGTTTTCTGTACTTTTCCCTTAAATTTATATTATGGGTCTAGATAGTTATAGGGGTATGAATGGAAAAAAAAAAGAAGTTAACTAAAATAAGGATGGGTTACGTCATTGTGCCCCAAAGTAAGGAGCATAAAAGAGGCAGGTGGGTCTAAATATTGCAGCATTGTGGATAAAGCTGATCATCATAGAGTGGATATTGATAACATAATAGTTAGGTTTATTTATTATTTAGGAGAGAGCCTTCTCACAATGCATAATAATTAATGAAATTGTAACAACCGTATTTCACCGGATTTTATTCTTTCTTCTTTGATCATTCGCATCATGTGCTCAAGATTTGCTGACTGTGATTTGGTAACATAAACCTAAACTTTTTGTATGTTCCAAGATTCTGTTGGTATTGCATACCCCAAAATGTCATGTACCCTTTAAAAATAAATAAATAAAAAGGGCAGGGCTAGGCCTACCCATATTTATGCTCAGTCGAATGCTTGCTAAGCCCAATCTAGTTGCAAACCAGCATTGGATCCTTATTCCAGCCTGTGTCTTCATCATCAGGCCAGTTAAGTGATACGCAGTTGCGTAGTGGTACGAGTACCGAACATGCGTGTGGCTTATTTGTCCACAGAAAAATTGGGGCGTGAATTCAGGTGGTTTTCACTCTCCTTCACTGGACAGCATAAGCAGCACAAACACGAACTATTAAATATTGAGCATATAGTCAACCTGACAACTAAGCAGCTGTGACTGAACGAAGGTGTGTCTGTACTTACAAGATGATTGCAACTGGACCATAAAACTAACACGCACTGACTATTAACCACAGTGCAAAATGTGAAGTATAATAGAACAGCATATACTATATATTGCAAATTGTTGTGGTCATATATCTCGTCTGTGCAAGTAGCGATCACCAGAGTCTGCATTTCCACAAAACCTGCTTTGCAGTGCACCATAGACTGGTGAAATTTGTCAACAACACTTGAAAAAAATGACCCTGAGAACACATCGTTCGGATTGGTAGTGATCCTTGCTCTGACTTCAGAAGACCCCTCACACAGGATCGATAACATGCTACATCTTACAAAGCAGAACAAATATAAGAAAAAAAGAAAATTAAAGCTGAGAAGCATATGCTGTTGCTAGAAAACAGGAACATGGTTGAGAGTGATCCGCGATAAGAAAAATTATGTTCTGTGAAAAATTGTATACGCTCTCTAGATTGGTGGTGGGAATTTTCATTTTTGTTTAAAGATGCTCCAGAGGAAGTGTGCGGCAGTGATAGACAATTGGCCACGACTGTAAGCATATCAGAGGGTTAATTGCCAAGTACTTGGGCAACAGGGAAGCTGATTCATATATTCTTTCATTTTGAGTGTACCGGCCCACAATCCATCCATAACCAGAGAAACTTGGATAACACCATTTATTAATCAAATCTTTTTTTTTTTTTATTAACTTCAAATGTTTTGAATTTCGGCCATTTGGGTTGGGGGAGAGGGTGTGTGCCAAGGGGAACTGAGGGACAGGAGTAGGTCTAATTCATGGTTAAAACTCCACAACTCTATGGTCAATCCATATT
This sequence comes from Mallotus nudiflorus, assembly GCA_947683625.1. Classification (NCBI taxonomy): domain Eukaryota; kingdom Viridiplantae; phylum Streptophyta; class Magnoliopsida; order Malpighiales; family Euphorbiaceae; genus Mallotus; species Mallotus nudiflorus. The sequence continues at coordinate 3,263,688 of CANTUR010000263.1, read as the reverse complement.
AAAAACAAATTAACACGCCAACTTCTTTGATTTAAAAATTATTGAAAGCTCCCTTCTATGAGAGTAAACTGAAACATCAGCATGTACGTATTAAATTTCCAAAAAGAAGACCAAGCCTATACTTTCTAAGCAGGACGAAAATTTGGAAGTCCTTTCCTTTTTTCCCCTTATAGGAAAATTATATAACCTAGACATTGATGATAAAATTTAAATCCTGCATCTCAATCAGTCCTTACTAGTTAAAAAATAGTCAAATGATAACTCTGGGCATCCTTTTACTTACCTTTGCCAGAACAGCTAAGAAGTTCAAGTATATATTGGCATATTTTCTTTGACAGCTGATTGGCATTGCCATAGAATAGGCAGTGCATAATGGTGTATTATTAGCACTTCTAAAGATACCAACATTGCCAACACAGATAGTGGAAATCAATAATAAAATTAATGAAGGATTGTGAACAAGAGGGCCAATTACCAGTGCTAAATTAATTCTTCAAAAAGCAAGCCACTAAGAAGTTCAAGTATATATTGGCATATTTCTTTGACAGCTGATTGGCATTGCCATAGAATAGGCAGTGCATAATGGTGTATTATTAGCACTTCTAAAGATACCAACATTGCCAACACAGATAGTGGAAATCAACAATAAAATTAATGAAGGATTGTGAACAAGAGGGCCAATTACCAGTGCTAAATTAATTCTTCAAAAAGCAAGCCACTTGTTCAAAATTGAAAGAACCTGATGAAAGTTGCTATGATGGCTTCAGCACTGAAAGCAGGGGCCATGTTTTAAAAAGCATGCTCAAGTGCTAAATTACATTCCTAATACTAATCCTTTGAACAAAGATGGAAGGGACGTGGGGTCACCTTTTAGTGTTTCCTGATATATTATAACAGCTTTACAGGAAGATTATGATATTAGTAATGCATTGGTAGGCCATACCAGCATCAACATTAGAGCAAGTGAAAGCTATTTCAATCTATTTCATGATGAAGTAAGAATTTTCTTTTTGTTCTCTTTACATGAATCAACTACAGAGATGACCAAAAAATGATGTGTAGCAACACACTACTCATTGAAGTTGGCATCAAACAGTAAAAACTCACCGGACCTTCTTATGTGACCTGGACTTAAAGGGGAAGCGCGAGGGAGGTGAGGGAGAAAATTCAATTGGTAATTGAGGCGGCTCTAACTCGCCAGTGAGCATTCCCACAACCTCGTTCATGGAAGGCCGGCGAGCAGGTGACTTCTGCAAACAAAGAAGAGCAACAGTAATGCATAACAGAGCTTGATCTCGATCCAAAGACTGTACAGACTGATCAACCAAATCAAGAAGCTTTCCAGCACGGGCGAGATGACGAGCCCAATGTATTAGATTAGCACGCTGAAACTCAGACATTGGAGAGCTAGTAACCTGAAGTGGACGCCTACCAGCGATAATAACTAACAATAGAACACCAAAACTATAAACATCAGACTTGTCAGATAAATGACCACCACCCCCGTACTCAGGAGCAACATAACAAACAGTTCCTCTCATGCTTGGTGTACTACTAATGCCACCACTCTTTGGAATCTCTCCACTTAAAGAATCATGACTAACGTGGTTACCTCTAAATAGCTCACCGCTAAACCAGTCCATACTGCCAAGACTACTTCTACTTCTACTCCTTTTCTTCTTTTTCTTTCTCTCAGCGTACAATTCATCATCCCTTGGCCACCAATCTTCTCCTCCATTGCCATCACTAGCCGTTCCCATATTTCTCTTCTTCTTCTTGTCTTTCTTTTTCTTCTTCTTCTCCAACTCTTCACAATATTCCTCCTTCCACCATTCTCTTGGTTGTCTCCTCTTCTCCTTCTTTATTATCTTCCCATCTTTGTCCTCGTCCAAGGATACCCACCAATCTAAACGCTTTCGGCTCTTCTTCTTTTTATCAATTTTCGCAATCGTTTGATCAGTCGATGATGAAGATCCAATCCAATCACTCTTCGGCCTCTCCTTCTTTAATTCAGTTCCAATCCATTCCATTACATAATCTTTAACAACCTCATTTTCCACCATCTCAGTTTTATCCTGTTTCCACCATCGGTGCCTTCCAGAAGCACTTTTTTGCACTCTTTCTTTCATTTTCCCATTCTCAACACTAGCTCCATCTAAATTCCCCTCCGGCGAGGGGCTAACGACCTCCACAGTCTCCAGTGATGTAGCAGAGATAGAAATAGGTCCCCTTATAAAACTCTCTGGAGACTGATCCACCCCTAATAAATTAAAGTCCTCGAAGCCAGTAGTCACGCTTTCAGTCTCTACCACAGATCCACAATCCTCAATGTTAACACCATTATTACTTTCTAATTCAGCTTTCTTAACATCAGTCTCCTCAATCTTAATCTCACACTGACTCTGATTCTGATTACCTAAATCCATCCATGCCAATCCAAAATCTGCTAACTTTGCAGAGAAAAACTGATCCAACAGAATATTACTGGGCTTAATATCGCCGTGAATAACAGGCGGATTCAAGCAATGGAGATATGCCATACCTTTAGCTATATCGACAGCAACGCTAAACCTTATTTTCCACAGCATCAATTCAGGACACTTTCTGTGTAAAAGTGCATCCTGCAAGTTACCATTAGGCATAAGTTCATAAATCAACAACATAGTACGATATTTTCTATCTGATGAGAAGCCGAGGGGTGTGATGACGTAATTAGACTCCAGTTTCGATGCGAAAAGCAGCTCGTTTTGGAACTCACGCTCTCCTTGAAGAGAGCCCGAGTCCATAACTTTGACTGCAACGAGCTGACCATTTGGGAGAGTTCCACGATATACAGAGCCGAACCCACCTTGGCCCAAACGGAGAGAAGAAGAGAAAGAGTTGGTGGCTCGGCGGAGGGTAGAGTAGGAGAAGCGGTGGGGTGGCTTGGAGTCAGATGGGACGGTGCGTTTACGGGTGATTTTACGAAAGCAGACCACGAATATTAGAAGAAAGGAGAAGGCGGCGGTGGCGGCGGCGGCGGTTATAGGAGGGAGGAGGCGGGTAGAAAGAGCGCGGTGGTGGTGGGCAGAAGGTGGTAGAGATTCAGGGGGCAACGGAGGAAGAGAGCGAGATGGCATGGTGAGAGTGAGAATTTTTAGAAGCAGAGTTTCATTTCATGGAAACATAAGTAAGAAATTGGGTTTTGTTTTTAACGAAAAGGATTTGATTTAGAGACGCTATGTGGTGCGTTTGATTTTGTACGGTTCTTTGTTAATTGTTACTTATGGTCTGGGGCTTTTCTTTTTAGTGTCGGCTAACAGCTAAAGGCTGCCTAAAGCAAAGAAAGATTTCGTTGTGCATGTGGCTCTTTAAACTTTTTCCATGTAAATATTTTGCTTTGCTCTCTTTCTGTGTGGTAAGAGCCAGGTAGTTTAGTGGTCAGCATGGCAGGTTACATTTATCAATTTCACAAGGCATTGTTCTTGCACCGTGTGCACCATCTTGAATTTTTTTTTTTTTTTTTTGTAAACAATACATGGTGAGACAATTTGCAGCGGATGCTAATGCTAATGCTATTATCCATTTGCGTAATCAACGGAGCATGGCAGGGAAGGGATGAGCGTGTGTAATAGAAAATCAGGGAAAAAAAACTAGATTACGATAAGTAGCCAATTAAAGGTAAGTAGAGTGCAAGAAAGCCAGGTATTCGCTCATCCATTATCACTCTATAAAAACATTATTTAACCTTAGCTAAAAGTGGAGTAGGTATTGCTATTTTCCATTTTTTTTTTTTTTCTTTTTCTTTGTTTGTTTGTTAAACTTCAAACTCCCATAGGCTTCTTTCACACGACTTGTGAGTCCCCAAAGCCGACGGAGATATCTAGATCAGTACCTTTATTTTTTTCTCCATACTTTATTAGGTTTGACCTTTCACTTTTCCTTTTTTTCTTTGCAAATTTTATCATGATAGGGGCCTTTTTTTCAATTTTCTTGAAAAATGATGTATGTTAGTGAAATCAATCGATTTGCATATGACCAGGTCCAAATTGGCAATCAACTCCTTTAGGGTTTTTTTTTTTTTTTTCCTGAGAAGAGGGAATGAGGTTGGTAATGGGATATATATCTCATATCTCTTACTTGTATTGCTGGTGCCTTCGGGCTTGTGGAATGTAAATTTATTTAGATAGGGGCAGTTTGACAATGTTGTTATATGATGTTATTAGTTTTCTCTTTGATTCTGGTCAAAAAACTAAACCCAAAGCAAAGGAAAAAAAAAATTTAGTTAAGAAAAGCAAGTGGTTTTCCTTCATCATACCCCATATATATATACATATAATAATTTTCAGGTGGCATTGTTTATTGGCTTTGAACTGGTAAATTATATTGTACGAGCACCCTCTTACTTTTCGTTTTTTGAAATAAATTAAGATGGAGGAGGAAACTTAAAAGGAGGAAGTGGGAATTATTTTTTCCTAATTAATGAAAAGCTGTTTCAACATATGATCCGGAGTTCATGAAGGAACTCTTATTTTCAAATGCGACATGCGGCTACTCCGGATCATTTTGTTGTAATAGTTCGATATACAACATAAAAGTGCATGTCTTATTTTTATTGATCGAGTTATCAAATTATCAAAAATTGAAATATCACATATTTAATCACAGGTTAGACAAAAATCTCCTACAAGAAAGTTTTTGTCAAATAATAGGATGTTGCTTTAACAAGCATAAAGTGCACATGGAGATGAGGGAATATATTCACCAAAAAAGAAACAAAAAACAAAAAGAGAGGTTTTATAATTGACTCGCCAATTCGTTCTATTATCGCTAAAAATAACCTAAATTATGCAAATTTTCGATGATATTCAAACAAGGGGAAATGCCGCAGAGATGCTTAGTTGCACTATGAATAATACCCTCTATCACGTGCTTCACATGTGGCCAACAACCGCATTCTGCACATTTACTCTTCCCGCATGGCAATAGCCAATGGGGTCATTCATTGTTATTCACGACGCACTCATTATTATATCTTCGATTATTCTGTGACAAAATTAAATTTATTCTTTCAAACGTGTCACTTAGAATGGCATGATATTAGCGTACAGAGTTCAGTTTGTTCGCATGAAAATGCCATCCAAAATATACAGACAATACAACATGGTAAATGCAGTTCAGTTAACATTACTTTGACCAGTCTATTTGAACTTGGCCTTTTCCTAACAGAATATACACAGAGAAAGGATGGTGTTCGCTCTTACCATCTTGTATATAGGATCCCAGGTTCCATGAGGGTAATACAACACCTTTATGTGGCTCCGAGGAGGAGCTCACAATATATCTACCAGAACCATTCTTGCTTTGCGTCAACAGCTTTTGCACTGGTTGAAACAAGAGGTACTTTTCCATATAGTGAAATGAAGTCATTTAGGCATTTATTTCTTCTGTCACTATGCCCTTTGAGGCTACTTATGCCTGATGATCCAATCTCGTGCATCTTCCCTGAAAATTTCAGAAATGTAATTTCAGTGGGCACAAGAACAATTGAAGAAGTTCTCACAGTCCAAGACTGAAGACCTATCTGAGCAAAATTCAGAAACAAGAACCACAGTCAAATTTCCTGGGTAAACATCATCACAAGCCAGTTCCAAAGAAAAAAAAGAACAGCACAAACCAGTTCCAAAAAAAAAAACAAAACATCGTCACAAACACACAGCAGCTACCATACCTGTGATTTACTCTACTCACAAAAACCTTGTATCATCCTTCATTTTCATCCTCTTCACCTTCCTTCACTTAATCAAACCACAAACATCTCGTGCAACAACAACCAAAGCCTGTAAAACATTTTCTATAATCTAGATCAAGTGGTCCACTTTCCAACCACCAGTAACTTCTATTTATTGATCAAGAAAAAAAAAAAAAAGCAATTGTCAGGAATCAGTGTCAGGAGATGGGCATTTGAGAAGTAGAGGTCATCTCAAGGGAATTTTTTGCCTTTAGAAACCTACCTACTTTGAAGTTCTAATTGTCAATAGCGCCTAAAGTCATTTCACCACTTGTGAAACGCTAGAAACCGACTGTCCTGGAACTTAGCTCCCATCAGCTTAGTTGGAAACCCATCAAAGCAGAAAAGAAAGCTATGTAAACAGGATTTCATTGTCAACATATATCTTATTTTATGTCATTGGCAACTGTCTATGTAATAATGCTCTTATGGATAAACGCAAATGTTACATAGATTCAAGTCGTATGTACACTTTAAAACAAAGAAGGGGGCAAACTAGGTTTAGCTTCTAGCAACATAAAGTCCAAAACTTTAACTTAGAACAGAAACAATCTCAGGTTTTACCCAGTAAATGCAAATATGATATCAGAAGCGAATTCTTTGAGAGAACGGAATGAAAGGCCATTACCTTTCACCCAAACTGGAGGAGCGCCAGTAGCATTGGCAATAAGGAAAGGCATTGCAATATCTTCACAGTCCCTGTAGAAGAACAGGAAGAAAAGATTCATCTTACTTTCAAGAAGACAAGAACATATAAGGTAGTAAACTAAAAAGAACAGAAATAATGAGCATGCCTTTCCCGGGTTACATAGCCTTGTATTGATGCAGGCATTGTATGGCTATATAAGTCCAGGTATTTCTTGTGAAAGAATGCAGCTTTTGAGAGAACCATGCTATAGGCGCCCATCCACCAAACTGACCACCAGCCTCCATATTTGTAGTATGGGATGCCATTCTTCTGAATTAGATAGGGATGAAAAGTAAAGATCAGTTTATTTTTGCTTGCCTAGACATACTTGAATAATGCAAAGAAAACAATGATGTGTGCATTCTGTCTGCAACAAGCAATATAGACTAGACAAATTAATAGCTTCTGGAATTGCATATCTACTGCATAGACATATAAAACCCTGCACAATAAATTTTTAATGAAGAAAAAAATGATTATTTGAAGTACAAACAATTCAAAAGTCTCCTGATCGTGTTGCTAATCACTGCCTCGTCAACAGTTCAATTGTTCAGCAATTCAATCCTTCATTACTCCCGTGTTGCATCAGCAGTACTGTAAAATGCACGAATATTGAGCACTTTTGGGAGAAATTGCCACATTTTAATTGAACCTTAGTCATCGAGAGTCAGCAACCAATGACTGAGTTCATAGGCCACTACAGGAAGAAAATCCCAGAAGCATAATGACCAACTCCGAGTGCTACTGAATAAGTGAGTATTGTGCTTGATATCCTAGGAAAAACAGCACCTATGATACAAAACTAAGACTGCCATCTTTCTGAAGAACTAGAAAGTGAAGGAAATGAAAGAACCCACCAGGCCATCCAGCCAATGCATCCGAGGTGCAAATCCGACCATAGTAGAAGGAGCAGTCCGCCATACAGAGAAAGCAAAATCGAGAACAGAACATGGAACGATGACATCATCATTAACAGAGAAAATCGCGTCAGTTCTAAGGTTAGCAATAGGCTTAAACCTGCCGTTTAAATTATCTTCCAAACTAATGTCGAACTTGAAGTTGGGCTTCAGTGCCGCTGGAGATTTGGAAAACGCGACCCTTCTCAGATAAGCTTTCAAGCTCTCTGATGGCGGATTTATCTCAGACCAAACCACATGTATTGCATCAGTGCCACCGCAGGAAACATAGTGAGCGACGGATTGCTTGAGAAGCGAATTTCTCTTCCAGGTGTTAATAAGCACAGTATAACCTACCCTGTGGATTTGAAAATCAAAAACAAAAAAAAAGATCGTGAATATACAATATTTTTTTAAGAGCGTACCACTAGTAGTAAGCATTAAATTAGAGGCCAGCACAGAACAAGACAGAAATTAATAATATGAGAAATTGGTAATTATGAGAAGAAGAGAATGAAAAGAGGTATGTATACATTGAAGGAGAAGAAGCGGAAGAAGTGTCGTCAGGAATCCAGCCCATGAAAGAGCTAATTCTGGAAGTGACGAAAACGGCGACGCATAGCAGGCAAAGGCCCAGCAGAAGCTTCAATTTAGCTGCGGCGAGAAGATAGCGAAGTCGCCGCAGTAGAGAGGCCCAGCGGCTATTATAGGAACTTCTGTTGGCAGCTTTCTCCTTTGCTGGAGAATATAAGTCGTCGACCACGACTACGTCACGGAGTCCGATGACAGTGGACATTGATCAGTGATCACAGTGTAGCGATCATGAAATGGAAATTGCTGATCTGATTATGGTTTTACAGTCGATTTATGGGGCGTTTTAGCAAATCGGCATCTAATAACGCTCACCTGAAAATCGGAACAGGTAAAACAAATCGTTAAGCATTTTTTTTACTAATCGAAACAAGATTTTTTTTGGGGAGATAAGTGGTGTTGGTTGTCAACATTTGAAAATATATTTATTCCTATCCTACATTAGTACTTGATTTTATAAATATTAATAATAAATAAATATTTTTTAAATATTAAAAATTATTATAAAATAAGAATTGAATTGTTTATTTTATTATATAACTAAATTTGAATTTAGTAGTATTTAATTAGAAGAAAAATATTTTATAGTAAAATGATATTAAGAGAATTTAGAGAGAGTTTTAAGATAATTTAATGAACAATGATATTGAAAGAATTTGAAGAGTAATATATTCTTTTTCTTCTTCTTCACATACTCATTAATGAATTTTAATGTCTTTATATAGAGATTTTATTTTCACTATTTGAGAACTATTCTCTCACAAGTAATATATTGTTCATTCACAAGCAATATATTGTTCATTCACACTCATAATACTCCCCCTTGAATAACAATATTTTGCAACTGTCTCGTTAAAACCTTGCTAAATAAAATCCAGTGGGAAAAACTTTAGGTTAAGGAAAAAGAGTACAGTGCATGATTTTCTCCCCCTCAAGTTGATATATATAATCTTCCTTCACATAGTATGCAAATGTCGCATTCCAATATCGTGAAAGTACTTTCTAAAGATTGTAGTTGGAAGCGCCTTTATGAAAAGATCAGCTGAATTCTTGCTAAATTGAATATACTTGATATCTATATGATTGTCTTTTATTAGCTCTTGAGTGTATGAAAAGAATCTTGGAGGTATATGTTTGGTTCTATCATTTTTGATATATCCTTCCCTTAATTTTGCAATGCATGCTGCATTATCTTCATATAAAATTATTGGACTTTTGTTGACTGAAAAACCACAAGATTCTTCAATATGATGTGTCATTGATCTAAGCCACACACACTCTCTACTTGCTTCATGTAGTGCAATAATTTCAGAATGATTTGAGGAAGTAGTGACAAGCGTTTGTTTATGGGAACGTCAAGAAATTGCAGTTCCATTATTTGTAAACACATAGCCTGTTGAGATTTCACTTTATGAGGATTAGATAAATGCCCTGCATCTGCATAACCAATCAATTCTTATTTTGAATTGTTAGAATAAAATAAACCCAAATCAACATTTCCTCAAAGGTATCGAAGAATATGTTTGACCCCTTTCGAATGCCTTTTTGTTGGAGCTGAACTGAACCTTGCTAATAAATTGACTGTAAAAGAAATGTCAGGTCTAGTACAATTAGCAAGATACATTAGAGCTCCAATGGCATTGAGATATGGAAATTTAGGATCAAGAATTTCTTCATTTTCTTCACAGGGTCGAAATGGATCAGTCTCAATATTGAGTGATCTAACGACCATTGGAGTACTTAAAGGATTTGCTCTATCCATATTAAAGTGTTTCAAGATCTTTTCTGTGTAATTTGATTGATGTACGAATATCTCATTGTGCATTTACTCAATTTGTAAACCAAGGCAATACTTGGTTTTTCCAAGATCTTTCATTTCAAATTCTTCGTTTAAGTATATTGTTGCTTCATGAATCTTATTTTCTATTCCAATGATATTTAAATCATCAACATATACAACTATAATCACAAATTCGGATATTGTTTTCTTAATAAAAACGAATGGGCAGATAATATTACTCACATATCCTTTATTAATCAAATAATCGCTTAAACGATTATACCATATGCGCCCAGACTGTTTTAACCCATATAAAGATCTCTGGAGCGTGATCGAATACATTCTTTGGATTTTGTACTTAATGCTTCATGCATTTTAAATCTTTCAGGGATTTTCATATAAATGTCACTATCAAGTGATCCGTACAAATAAGCAGTCACAACATCCATAAAATGCATTTTTAATTTCTTAGAAACTACTAGGTTAATCAGATACCTAAATGTAATTGCATCCATAACAGGAGAATACGTTTCATCATAATCAATTCCCGGCCTTTGTGAAAAACCTTGAGCTACAAGTCTAGCTTTGTACCTTATTATTTCATTTTTCTCATTTCTCTTTCATACAAAGACCCACTTATATCCTACAGGTTTCACAGTTTTAGGCATAGGAATAATTGGCCCAAAAATATTTTTCTTGTTTAGTGAGTCCAATTCAACCTGCATAGCATCTTTCCATTTTATCCAATCATGCCTATTTTGACATTTCATGACTGATTTTGGTTTAGGATCATTTTTGTCATTTATGATTTCACATGCAACAGTATATGAAAATGTTTCATGACTTGATTTTCTATTTTTTCAGGGATATTTTCCTCGCTATCAATATGATTATCTACCCCCTTTATTTTTCGAGGATTTCTATCCTTAGAACCAATTGGTCTTCCACGCTTCTAACGTGTTTTAGACTCATGAGTGTCTTTACTCTCAGGTTTTATTTTTGAAATTTCAATATGAGCAGGAGCATTAGCTGCTGGTATATATGATTTAGTCACTCTTTTTGTATGAGTAAATGCATCTGGCAATTGATTTGCAATTGCTTGTAAGTGCATAATCTTTTGCACTTCTAATTCACATTGTTTTGTGTGAGGATCCAGATGCAATAAATTTGGTTCATTCCATGAAATATCCCTTTTCCCTTCTTTCTCCCCTTTTCCTAATGTTAGGAAAATAACCTCATTAAATTGGCAATCAGCAAAACGTGCTGTAAAAACATCACCAGTTAAAAGTTCAAGATATTTAATAATCGAGGGTGTTTCAAACCCAACATAAATTCCCAATCTTCATTGAGGACCCATTTTTGTGTGCTGAGGTGGCACAATGGGTACATATACTGCACAACCAAAAATTCTGAGATGAAAAATATTTGGCTCTTAGCCAAATGCCAATTGTAGTGGGGAGTATTTATGATATGCACTAGGTCTGATGCGAATTAATAAAGCAGCATGTAGAATTGCATGACCCCAAACTGAAATGGGAAGCTTTATTCTCATTATTAATAGTCTAGCAATAAGCTGAAGGCGTTTAATCAATGATTCAGCTAAACCATTTTGAGTATGTACATGGGCAACATGATGCTCAACAATGATCCCAGTAGACATACAATAATCATTGAATGCTTGAGATGTAAATTCACCAGCATTATCAAGTTTTACCCTATTGATTGTATAATCAGGGAATTGTGCTCGTAATTTAATAATTTCAGCAAGCAACCTTGCAAATGCAACATTACGAGTTGACAATAAACAAATATGTGACCATCTACTAGATGCGTCAATTAATACCATAAAATATCTGAATGGTCCACATGGTGGGTGAATTGGTCCACATATATCACCTTGAATTCTTTTAAGAAACATAGGTGATTCATTCTAAATTTTAGATGGTGAAGGTCTCAAGATTAATTTTCTGAGAGAATAAGTTGTACATGACATTTCATTTGACTGAGGAATTCTTCGCCCCTTCAATGGATGCCCATGTGAATTCTCAATTATTCTTCATATCATTACTGATCCAGGATAACCTAATCTGTCATGCCATAAATTTATTGAAGGATCATAAGATTTTTCTTTTAATGCCATATATGATTCAATTACATGTATATACGTGTAGAGTAATCCAGTAAGGAGTTTTGGTAGTCTTTCCAATACTTGTATTTTTCTTGATTCATAGGAAACTATATTAAATATTTATTACCATTTATAGTAATGGATTGACTATCACACCCATTTCGATATATGTCATCAAAACTCAATAAATTTCTTGTTGATTTTGGTAAAAACAAAGCTTCATCAATTATAAATTTTGTTCCATTTGGTAACATAAATTTAGCTTTGCCAATTCCTTTAATAAGATCTATAGGACCTGATATTATTTTTACAACTGCTTTTGTAGGCTTTATTTCAGAGAAATAATCTCTATTTTTCAAGATAGTATGTGCAGTACCACTATCTGGTATGCAGAGATATCCAATATTATCTTTATATTGAGTATAATCCATATTAAACTTCAAAATAAATAAACACATAATTAATCAATTAAGGTAAAAACGTAAAATAATTGTAAAGTAGAACATTTTATTTAATTTGAAAATAATATACATAACAATAACATATTCTTCAGAATTGAAAATAAAATAGGTAATAACAACATACTTAAAATTATAGTTGTCTCAATTTCCATTGTCAGTAAAATCAGAAACATCTAGATGAGTTGTATCATTAACAGGAGTATGATGCTCATTGAAGTTTATTTCCTTTTCTTTGCCTTTCAATGATGCTTTATAAAGTTGGCAAAGATGTGGTGGTGTACAATAAACTCGTGATCAGTGTCCTTTACTACCACATCTGAAACACACAGTTTCAGACTTATGTTGGGGCCTTTCTTGGACACTACTTATGACTGATTTTAACTTCTTTTAAGATTGAGTCTGAGTTTTTTATGGAGTATTATTATATTTATTTTCACGACCACGGCCAAAGAATTGACCTCTTCCACGTCCACGACCTTTACCTCTCCCACATCCATGGCTATTGTAATTTTTATATCTAGAATAATTTATAGCATTTGCTTTTGGAAATGCTACTGAGTCAGTGGGATGGGACTGATGATTTTTCATCAAGAGTTCATTATTTTTCTCAGCTACCAGTAGGCATGAAATCATTTCAGAATATTTTTTAAATCTCTGCATCTTATATTGTTGTTGTAGTGTAACATTGATGCATGAAATATGGAGTAAGTTTTCTCCAGCATATCCTCGTCTGTGACTATCTGTCCACAGAATTTTAATTGTGATACTATTCTGAACATTGTAGAATTATAATCACTCACTTTTTTAAAATCTTGAAAGCGTAAAGCTCTCCATTCATTAGTGACTACTGGTAGTATTACATCTCTTTGATGATCATATCTATCTTTTAGATCCTTCCAAAGAATACTTGGATCTTTGACAGTCAAATATTCACATTTTAATCCTTCATCAAGATGATGACGGAGAAAAATTATAGACTTGGCCTTATCTTGCAATGAGATGTTATTATTTTCTTTTATGGTATCAATTAACTCCATTGATTGAAGATGCATTTCTACATCTAGAATCCAAGACATATAATTTTTTTCCGTGATGTCAAGAGCAACGAACTCAAGCTTTGCTAGATTTGTCATTATGATAACTAATAAAAAAATATAACTCAATTAGAATTCATAAATTTGATGAATACTAAGAAAAATCAAACATAATCAGAATTTACTAATTAATTATATCATCAATGAATATTGCAAGAAATAATAGTGGTACAAAAAAATGATAAAATAATACTTAAAATTATATCAAATAGAAAATCATCTTCCATATGAATTATTCCTAAAACTATTATAATAGTCATGATCAAAACACAAATATAAATATATCAAATCATGTTTACAATTTAGAGTAAAGAGAGAAAGAGAAAATGTATGAATTTGTGTGAATAAATAAAATTTATAGTTTGTCTATTTATAATGAAAAATATAGCTGTTTATTACCGTTATGTTACCGTTGGTAATATATAGCTGTTAGATTTTTTTTTTAATATAATATATTGAGAAATAAATTATATAAAGTAAAATCAATAAATAATGTTGATATGATTATTTATAGCAAGTGAATTAACATAATGATATATATAAATATGGGGTAAAATCATCCATTAATATAAAATGGGGTACAACCTTCCATTAACATAAATAATAAAAAAATAAATGTGCATAAATATAAATTGATAGGAGGCATAACCATTCATAAGGTTAGAGCCATTTCTAGCAATATTTGCATCAATGGTATAGTTAGTAAAACAAAATAAAAACAATAATTAATATAAAGTTAGATTGAAGAAATAAATATAAATATGAATATATATAAATTAGTAGGAGGCATAGTCATCCATGATATTATATAATCAAATAATATATTCATAAATATTAAATATTAAGAAATATGTACCTTATTATTTTGATCGAAAGCTTTTCGTGTTGATAACGTGTTATGAAATAAGAATTGAATTGCTTATTTTGTTATAAAACTAAACTTGAATTTAGTAGTATTTAATTAGAAGAAAAATATTTTATAGTAGAATGATATTAAGAGAATTTAGAGAGAGTTTTGAGAGAATTTAGTAAATAATAATATTGAAAGAATTTGGAGAGTAATTTATTCTTTTTCTTCTTCTTCACATCCTTATTAATGAATTTCAATCCCTTTATATAAAGATTTTATTTTCACTATTTGATAACTATTCTCTCACAAGTAATATATTGTTCATTCACAAGCAATATATTGTTTATTCACATTCATAATAAAAATGAAGTATTATAATAATTATTCTTTTTTTAGACTCTTTTCTAGTTGTTTTATTTATATTAGACAATTATTATACATTTTATGTGATGTGAAAAGGACCAAATTAGATCCTCAACTTTAGAACAAATCATAATTTGACTAGTCTTAATTTTTTTTCGTCAAAAATGAACCTTAATGTTTCAAAACTGACTCAAATACGATCCTTTATTAATATTAGTAAAAAAAAAATGTGACAACCGCCTCTTATATTGAATTACCTTAGCCAACACATCCTCTATTCTCTCCTTTTTCAAATGTCTTCTAGAACCACCTTACCCTTTTGTTCCTTCTCCTTCCCTTACTTACATCTCTCCCAAATAGAGAATCACTTACTTCACTTCACTCGCTCAAATTATGTAGCAACCACAATAAAACTAAACTAAAACAATTGTCTGCTATCAAAGGAATTAGAAAAAGACTAATATCAACAATTCTAACATTTCAATATCCAAATATAACATTTTCATTACAGAAGAAAAAATTAAAGCATAATGGAAAACTAATTAGATGAATACACAATTCTACCCCAAGGTAGAATTGTAAGAAAAAAAAAATTAAAACTTAATGAACACACATAAATACTTCTACAAAATTATTGTATTTTAAAAGTAAGCTTAAATCAAAAAGAGAAAGTTTACGCTAAATAACCATGAAATATCTTATTAAGTTGCAAAAAGAGACTATCAAACTTGCCTTATCAATGGGTTTAGTTGCTTCAAGCAACTTAAACATATTCAAATCAATAAATGATTCCTTTAGATCATTATTGTTGTCATGACCCAAAACAGGGGTCATGACCGGTGTTAGAGAATGGGAATTCTTTTAAATTCAGAACCTGTAGCAAGCCTTAAAAATAAAATAAAAGCATGCAATATAATAAAATAAATAAAACATTATGCAGCGGAATTAAATCTCACAAGTAAAATAATAATCCATCAACTCATTTAATAATATAAATCCATCTCATATATATAAAATCTTTCAATACAAATTTTCAGTTGAAACTTTTAAAATTTAAGTCTCATACATATATAATACATACAACTCACTGAAACAACTACTGCATTGTTTAGAATATAAAATAAAACTCAGGTAAGCAGTTTACATAATAAGGTCGAGGCAGAAGAAATTCGGCGTATAGGTTTGCTACTGAGGTCTGAGGATGAAGACTCTCCTGAAAAATGTCAACAGAGGGGAGTCAGACCTCACTGAGTGAATTGTTATAATATATATACATGCATAACTAAATGACAAATGCAAGCACTCAATAGTATATATAATTAATATATGTATACATGCAAATACACACAGATGCAGCAAAAATCATTTTATATATATAACACTAAAAAATATCCGTTTATGAAGGATCAAATAGAACCCTAAATTATCATAACCTCAAATAGTATTAGACAACACTCTAGCCATACAGGCTCACTTATTCCAAATAAATTCACTTGTTCCATTTGGACAGTAGATTGGCCCCGAGACACTAAGTTAACCGAGCTCCAGCAGTTTGACTGTCAGTGTGATTGGCCCTGAGACACTTGGTCAACCGAGCTTCAGCAATCACACTCTCAAATGACATCTCACATTAATCAAATCAATCCAATCAATATCCACAAATAGGTTAGTAATTCAACCTACAATCTATCATCGTACCGGTACGTACTCGGCCTTAGTGTTGCCCACTAGGTAGCACGTTTTATTGATATCATTCATTTAAAATAAACTCATACATTCGTAAAATAAATGATGCATGACATTAATTTAAATAGCAATATAAACCATATATATACTAGAAATATACCAAAAATAAACCAAGTATATTTCGAGTATACATATGTCAAACAAATTCAGTTTAATTATAAAATAAACCATATATATACTTAAAAACATTTTAAGTATAAATCAAGAATAATACATGCATTTAATTTAAAATATACCAAAAATATACTAAAATATACCTAAAATGTACTTAAGCATTTATTAAATTATTTATGCATATTTCATACAATTAAAACATACATTTCTAAAACATGCATTCTAATACATGTATATATAAAATAACAACTCACAGTTGTGCGCTCCACGAGATGGGTCTGACGAGCCTAGTCTACTAGGCCTCGATCTCGGTGCAACTAAACAAATAAAATATTAACACGAAATTAGAATAAATCTAACTTAATTTCTAGAAACTCGATCTAGAATTCTAAACACAGATAAGGAATAGGAATTTGATCGAATGTCACATTTTACGAGAATTCTACCAAAAATTCGGTAGAACCTCCTCTGTAAAACGAACATCTCTCTACTCAGAAAGTAGAGCTGGTCCTGCAAGAAAATACACTTCAAATACAAATATCCACAAACCTCTCGGTCAGATTTTCAAACTACAATTTCACCAACCGAGGTTCACAATTCATGAGATATACACATAATAAATAAAAATTTCAAAAATACCCTTTATATACCAAAATATAGCAAATTGGATATTCAAACACTAAAAATAATTATTTTACCGATCATTAGTTAAAAACCCTAATATTAATAAAATATTATTAAAAATCAATAATTCTCAATAAATTCACAAATATTAACCGAAATTCATTTAATAAATCCAAATTACTTAATTAGCCCAAAAACATATTAAAAATCACTAAAAACTCATTTATTTATAAAATAGTATATTATATATAATTTAAAATTAAATTTCAAAAAATAGTTTTAATTAGTTAAAAATAGTAAATAATTTGTAAAAAATCATTTTTATACCTCAAATAATTATTAAAACCAATTAAACTTAATATTCAACCAAATTATTATCAAATTATGAAAATACCCCTAATATATAAAAATTCACATAATATACAATAATTATTCAAAAATTCACTAAAAATTATATAATTACTCAAAAATTATTTTCTCAATATATAATTTAATAAAATCAATAATTGTACTCAATTAACCAATTAATCTTAACAAAATAGACATTTAACCTAAATTTCCAAAATTCACCTAAACTAAATAAAATTATATTAATTACACAAAAATCACAAAAATTATAAAATTAATTCCAACCTCTATAAACACCAAAAATAAAAATTTCACAAATTATTTAATTAATTTATGAAAATTAGAAAATATTAATAAAATAATCAAAAATTCCCAAAAATTAAAATAAATTCCAAAAATTTCAGGATGTAGATTGAGCTAATAGAAACAACTTTTATGAAGTAGTTAAGCTTGAATCACTAAGATCTAAGTTCAAAAAAATCAAGAAACTCAAATGGCTGAAAATGAGATCAAGCTTAAATCCTTACCAAATAGAGTTTTCAAGCTAAAAGAAGCTTGAAATCAACTTCTATGGAGTTCTGAGAGCAAAACGGCACTGAAATCATAAAAAACGATGGCCGAAAAGTGATTGAGCGGAGATAACTTGATTTTTAGTTTCTTCGGGTTCTATAGCGACCACTGGTGCCGGAGAGGGTGGAAGAGGGTGGCGGAGTAGCTGGGGAAGGCGACAGCTATCACGACCCAAAATAGGGGCCATGACCGGCGCTAGGGTGTAATATCTCGTGTTTTTAAATATTTTAATACTGTACCGGGGTATACAATGTTAATAATTTTTGTATATATATTACGATATTTTTACGAGTTGATATGTATTTAAAACCTATTTTAATTATTGTGTGCTATTTAAAGTCCTTTACATAAAATTTTTCCGGGACTTGCATTTTCGGGGAATTTTTCACGTAAATAATTTATTATTAATTATTTTAAATACATTTTCGGACTTACATGAACTCATACGTATTTTTAAAATACTAAATAAAGCCTATGTGTAATTATTTATTTAATTAGGGTTTAATATTACCCTAATATTTTATTAATTATTTATTAGTTTTATTATTATTTAATTATTTTTATTAAGTATAAATTATTAAAATATTAAATTATATGTGTGTGGTGTATATTTAATGTGTGTAATTTAATATTATTTTAATATATAGTATAAAGTATATATATATATACATATAATACATTAAAAATCAAACTTTTGGAAAATTTACCATTTTGCCCCGTGTGCATCTTCTTCCCCGATCACCTTCCCCATCGCCGTCCGCCATCTGTCACGCTGTTCCCTTGACGTTGGTGTGCCGTCCAGTGTGCCACCACCTTCCCCAGCCTCTTTCGCCGCCTGCAGCAGCTGATTCCGGTGCCTGGAAGCCATTTTTGGCCGGAGAAGCCGAAAGTCGAACCACCGTCGATCACGACGATTTCGGCCACCATTTTTGACACCGTCAGTCTCTTTCTTCTCCTTGAGCTCTGGTGAGTGTGATTCTAGCTTTGGTTTGAGCTGAATTGGTCTTGATTTGCTTAGGTTTTGAATTTTCAATTTCGGCCATATTAGGGTTTTTGATTTTTTTGAGCTTCGAATTGATTGATTCATGAAAAAATCCCTTCACAAATGTTGATCCTAGTAGCTTAATCTATATGTATAAATTTTTGGAGATTATTTTGATTTTTGGGTATTTTTGAATATTTTAATATTATTTTCTAATTTTCGGAAATTAATTAAATAAATTATGAAATTGTGTTTTATGGTAATTATAGGTGTTGAAATGAATTATAGGAATTTATTTGGAATTTTTATGAATTTCTAAGTATTTATTTTGAATTATTTGAGTTTATGTAATTATTGAAAAATAGGGTTAATTATGTTTTTAATTAAAATTAATTGGTAAATTGAGTTTAATTATTAATATTATTGATAAATATGTTGAGAAAATTAATTTTGGATAATTATACTATTTTTGGTGAATTTTTAAATGAATTTTAGTATATTTTATATATATAAGGGCATTTTGGTAATTTTACACAAAATTGGCTAAAAATGTAATTTAATTGGTTTTAATAGTTATTTAGGGTATAAAAATGATTTCCACAAATTATTTAGTATTTTTAACTAATTAAAACTATTTTTCGTGAATTATTTTCAATTATATATATAATATACGGTTTTACTAATAAAATGAGTTTTTATCGATTTTTCCTGTGTTTAAAGGTTAATTATGTAATTTTTACCTATAAAATGAATTTCTATGTTATAAGGGTATTTTTGGCATTTCTAAATTATTTTGTGGTTGTGGACCCCGGTCGGTAGACTGTAGTTTGGAGTCCGACCGAGGGGTTGTGGATTTGCTGTTGTGCCTATTTTTCTAAGTGTGTTTCTTTGCAGGGTCGGCTCTACTCTTTGAGTAGAGAGATGTCCGTTTTACAGGGGAGGTTCTGCCGAATTTTCGGTAGAATTCTCGTAAAACGTGATGTCCAATCGAACCCTAATTCTGTTTCTGTGTTTAATATTCTAGATCGAATTCTAGGATTTCTATTAGGGTTATTCTGATTTCTGTCGTTATTGTTTGTTTAGTTGCGCCGAGACCGAGGCCTAGTGGATCAGGCCCGTCGGACCCATCTCGTGAAGCACACTAGTGTGAGTTGCTATTTTACATATATATATGCTTAGGATGCATGATTTAGAAATGCATGTTTTATTTTGATTAAATATGCATAAATAATTTGATTATCACTTAGGTTTATATTTAGTTTATTTTTGGTTTATATTAAATTATATACATGTTTTATCAATAAATTATATTTAAAATGTTTTTAAATATATTTCTAGCTTAATTTATAATTTGATTGGATTCATTTGACGTATATATACTCGAAATATACCTGGTTTACTTTTGTTATATTTCTAGTATATATATGGTTTATAATGTTATTTTATTTAAATTCATGCATCATTTATTTGTGAATGGATGTTTTCTATTTATTAATGAAGGATATCAATAGAACGTGCTACCTAGTGGGCAGCACTAGGACCGAGTACGTACCGGTACGCCTATAGCATTTAGGCTATATTACTAACCATTTGTGGATATTGACTGGATATGATTATTTGATGTGTGAGATATGGTTTGGAGGTGTGATTGCTGGAGCTCGGTTAACCAAGTGTCTCGGGGCCAATCACACTGGCAGTCAGACTGCTGGAGCTCGGTTGACTTAGTGTCTCGGGGCCAGTCTACTGTCTAAATGGATTAAGTGGATATATTTGGATTAAGTGAGCCTGTATGGCTAGAGTGTTGTCTAACACTGATTGAGGTTTCGATATCATAGGGTTCTATTTGATCCTTCATAAAAAATGATTTTGATGATTTTCAATGAAATATGTAAAATGATTTTATTGCATCTGTGTGTATTTGCCTGTATATATACATATTATATATATATACTGTTGACTGTATGCATTGTCATTTAGTGTGTATGTATATATATTATAGTAATTCACTCAGTGAGGTCTGACTCCCCTCCGTTGACTAATTTTTCAGGAGAGTCAACATCTTCAGACCTCAGTAGCAGGCCTATACGCCGAATTTCTTCCGCCCCGACTTCTTTGTGTAAACTGCTTCTCTGAGTCTTGAGTTTTATTTTATCTAGACACTGCAGTAGTCATTAAATATTTAAAGAGATGTTGTATTATATTTGAACTGGATTTGTATTAAAAGAGCTTATATATATATGAGATGAATATTTGATTTAAATCAAGTTGATGCAAATGTTATTATTATATTTATGACTTTTATTTCCACTGCATTATATATTGTTATTACTATTGCATGTTTTATTTTATTTTTAGGCTTGCTACGGGTTCCGGATTCAAAAGAATTCCCGTTCCCTAGCGCCGGTCATGGCCCCTGATTTGGGTCGTGACATAGGGAACGGGAATTCTTTCGAATCCGGAACTTGTAGCAAGCCTTAAAATAAAATAAAACATGCAATAATAATAATAACATAATTAAAATATTGTGCAGTGGAAGTAAAATCATAAATATTAAAATAATGATCCACCAAATGAAATTAAATAAAGCATCCTCATTCATATATAAATAATTCTTTAATACATACTCCAGTTCAAATCTTTAAAATACATAACTCACACAAATATAATACATAGATCCTAACAACTGTATATAACTACTGCAGTGTCTAGATTATAAAATAAAACTCAAATAAGCAGTTTACATAATGAAGCCGGGGTGAAAGAAATCCGGCGTATAGGTCTGCTACTGAGGTCTGAAGACGATGACTCTCTTGAAAAATAGTCAACGGAGGGGAGTCAGACCTCACTGAGTGAATTGTTATAATATATATACATGCATAACTAAATAGTAATGCACACAGTCAATAGTATATATAATAAATAGTATACAGGCAAATACATACAGATGCAGCAAAATCATTTTTATATATTTTTTGAAAATCACTGTTTATGAAGGATCAAATAGAACCCTAGAAAATCGCAACCTCAAAATAGTATTAGACAACACTCTAGCCATACATGCTCACTTATTCCAAATATATTCACTTGTTCCATTTGGACAGTAGACTGGCCCTGAGACACTAAGTCAACCGAGCTCCAACAATCACACTCCCAAATCATATCACACATCAAATAAATCAATCCAATCAATATCCACAAATAGGTTAGTAATATAGCCTAAATGCTATCGGCGTACCGATACGTACTCGGTCCTAATGCTGCCCACTAGGTAGCACGTTCTATTGATATCCTTCATTAATATAAAAAACATACATTCATAAATAAATGATGCGTGAATTTCAATAAAATAGCAACAAAAACTATACATATACTAGAAATATATCAAAAGTAAACCAGGTATATTTCGAGTATATATACGTCAAATAAATCCAATATAATTGCAAAATAAAATAGAAATATATTTAAAAACATTTTAAGTATAAATGTTTAATAAAACATGCATACAATTTAAAATATATCAAAATATACCAAAAATATACCAAAAGTAAACCTAAGCAATAATTAAATCATTTATGCATATTTTATCAGAATAAACCATACATTTATAAAACATGCACCCTAAAACATATATATATAAAATAACAACTCACTGTTTATTGCACTCCACGAGATGGGTCCGACGGGCCTAGTCCACTAGGTCTCGGTCTCAGCGTATCTAAACAAACAAACGACAACACGACATTAGAATAAATCTAACGAAAATTCCTAAAAACTCGGTCTAGAATACTAGACTCAGAGTTAGAATCAGAATTTGACCGGACATTATGTTTTACGAGAATTCTACTGAAAATTCGACAGAACCTCCCCTGTAAAATAGACATCTCTCTACTCAAAGAGTAGAGCCGGTCCTGCAAAGAAAACACACTTCAAAATAAACACAAAACACAACCACAATCCCTCGGTCGGACTCCAAACTACAATTCACCAACCGAGGTCCACAATTCACAGAATATTTATAAAAATACCAAAAATGCCCTTTTATAATAAAAATACATTTTATAAATCCAAATTACGTAATTAACCCTAAAACACATTAAAAACTGATAAAACTCATTTTATTAGAAAAATCGTATATTATATATAATTGAAAATAATTTACGAAAAATAGTTTTAATTAGTTAAAAATGCTAAATAATTTGTAGAAATTATTTTTATACCCTAAATAACTATTAAAACCAATTTAATTACATTTTTAACCAATTTAGTGTAAAATTACCAAAATACCCCTATATATATAAATTCACTAAAATTAATCAAAAATTCCCAAAAATAATATAATTACTCAAAATTAATTTTCTCAACATATAATTCAATAATATCAATAAATATACTCAATTAACCAATTAATTTCAATTAAACACATAATTAACCTAATTTTTCAAAATTACATAAACTTAATAAATTCCAAATAAATATTTAAAAATTCACAAAAATTACAAATAAATTTCTAAAATTTATTTCAACACCTATAATCACCATAAAACACAATTTCATAATTTAATTAATTAATTTTTAAAAATTAGAAAATATTAATAAAATAATAAAAAATACCCAAAAATCAAAATAAATTCCAAAAAAATTACCACATGTAGATTGAGCTACAAGGATCAAAGTTTGTGAAGGATTTTCTTGAATCAATCAAATTGAAGCTCAAAAAAAAATCAAGAACCCTAATAGGCCGAAATTACAAAAATCAAAACCTAGGAAAACCTAGACCATTGTAAGTGAAACAAAGCTTGAAATCACACTCACCGGAATTGAAGGAGAAGATAAAGACAGGCGGTATCAAAAACAGTGGCCAAAATTGCTGTGATCAACAGTGAGGAGTTTTGGTTTCCGGCAATTCCAAGCTTCTCTAACGTCGGAAACGGGTGCTGCTGGCGCGGAACAGGTTGAGGATGAAGGTGGCATGCTAGGAGGCACATCGACAGTGAAGAAACGGCGTGACAGATGGTGGTGAGGGAAGGAAGGCGTCGAGCGTGAGGGAGAAGGATTGGGGGCAATTCTTGTAAATTTGATGAAGTTTAATATATATATATATATATATATATATATATATATATATATATATATATATATATATATATATATATATATATATATATATATATAACTTTAATATTTAATCATTAAAATATACTAATATTATATTCAAAAAAATTATACACCACAATTTAATAAACATATATAAATATACATATACATATACATATATATATCACATATTAATAATAAAAACTATATAATATATACATAATTAAATAATAATAATAATAATAATAAACCCTAAAATGTTAATTGTATATATATATGCATGTATATGTATATATGTTAATATGAAAAATATACGCATGCATGAACTCATGCAAACTCATAAAATTATGTAGAATATTTAATATTAAATTATTTACGTTTTAATTTCCCCGAAAATACAATTTCTAGGAAAATTTTACGTAAATATCTTAAAATAATATAAAATAATTAAAATTAGCTTTAAAAAAATAACAAACTCATAAAATATCATAAATATATACAAAAATTATTAACACTGTATATCCCGATGCAGTATAAAAATATTTAAAAACTCAGGATATTACAGCGGCACTCCAGGAGGCACTCTAAACAGAGGGGAACGAGATTTGCGGCGGTGATGGGTGAGGGGAGGGTGTCAGGAACTTGAGGTAGGGGACAATGGCTATATATATAGATATATAACATTAACACTTTACATTAAAATATAATAATATTATAACATAAAATAATCACACACCACACATAAATATATATATATATATACACATACATATAAATATATATCACACATAATAATAATAATAATAATAATAATAATAATAATAATAATAATAATAATAAAAATTAGAATATATATATATATATAGTTAAATAATAAACCCTAATAATCACAAATATATATATATATATATATATATATATATATATATATATTATTCAAACTTTTAATTATGCATGAACCCATGCAATTTAATAAAATGAACTAACGTAAATAAATAAATTATTATTTAGGTATTATTTTCCCAAAAATACAGGTTTCGGGAAAATTTTATGTAGAAAACTTAGAATAATGTAAAAATAACTTTAATTATTAAAAAAAATAATTAGATAGTCAAATATATATATTAAAATTATTAATACTGCATATCCCAATACAGTATAAAAATATTTAAAATCTCGGGTTATTACAGTCGTCACAATAGAAGCAGTGTAATTGAGCTCACACTTCAGATCATCGCATGTAATAGGGGCAGAGATTCCAAAATCTGCATTCACTGAGAGGAGGAAGTTGCAGTTGTTTCCAAAAGATTGCTTGAGTGATCATTTTGAATTAATGGAAACTAAAAAGAAATTAACATTTGCAACAGAGTTGCAACATAAAGCAATTAAGGTATTATCGTAGAAACTAAGAACAAACTATTTGTCATTTTGGAGTTAAAAAAAAGCAATGTTGTTTAATCCGATTTTTTGAAAGTTTAATTTTGGAGCTATTAATGTGACTCAGTAGGTAAGGGTGGGTTGTACATGCCACGCAACATCACTCAATGAAGTCCTTTACTAAGTGTTTTTGTTTTTTTTTTTTTTTTTATTGTTGATGTGAACAGAGGATCATATTTTGGCCAGTTTTAAATTATTAAGGTCCATTTTGGACTAAAAAATAATAATAGTCAAATCAGTATTTGACTCAAAGTTAAGAGTCCAATTTGACCCTTTTCACTTATGTATTTTATATCTAACTAAGAAAATTTTTTTTCAACAAAAAAAAGGACAAAAATTGACAAAACAAAACAACAGTTAAATTTTCCTCTTTTTCTTTCAACTTTTACTTTTTTTTTTCCAAGCCGCTCATCTTCCTTAAACAAAGAGGGGGTGATTTTTGGGCATTCTTAACCTGAAATCACTCTATAAAAATTTTTATCGATATATTTTCAAATAAATGGTTATTCCACATAAATTTAGATTTTATTTTATTTTTTATGATTTCATCGTCTTGTTGCGACATTTAATTTTTATCATTTTATTACGACATTTTATTTTCCATCTTATTGTAATTTTTTTTATGTGAACGATTCAGATAAGTATATTCAATTAAACAGAGACAACAAATCAAATTATGACCATTAGTATGTTGCAAAACTAGAGTTATAAATATTCTAATCATTATAATATTATCAAATTTATAAGCTTTGAACTAATTTATTATGTTATTAACCTAAATATTATTTCATCTCTGTATTTCTATCAATGTATTGCTAGATTGAATCAATAAAATTATTTTTCTTTTCCAAAAAAAATCAACAGTTCGATTTTCGAACCCTTGTAAGTATAGGCCCAACTACACAACAATATTAGAGACCCACGAATCGCCCTGCTAAATGCTATTAAAACGCCACCGTTTTAGCATCGAGCGGCTTTAGCCTTTTCCAGAAACAGATGGAACATTTCCCATCACCAAAATCTCACAACACATGCAGGACATGAGTGAAAATGACGTGCATTCTCACGTACCACCTGTGAATGAAGAAAGCAATAAAATGTCGCACAAATTTTTCGGACAAATTGATCTATTTAATGCCGTTAAGAAAAAAAAAAAAAAAACCATTGTTTCGGTGCTTCAAGCATGCATAAAAGGAACAGCTAATTTTGCCCGAGTATAGTTAAAGGAAACCAGAGTTTCAATCTATGTAAAAGTTTTTTATCCCCCCAATTTAGCCTATCTGTGCACGCTGCTTTCCTGAGAGCAACTATACAAAGTTGTATAGAAATTAACTCGCTCCATTTCATCCTTCCTCCTCTTTTCTCAGCTCCCCTTAAGATCAACAACAATCACACTGATGTTATCGGTGCTTCTCCTTCCCAAAGCTAGGCGAGTGAGAAGTGCAGCTGCCAATACACTGCGAGATGGATATAATGCCCCAGCCTCCTCATCTTCTATTTGAGTTCTAGGATTAGCAACATTAGAAGCGCTCCCCTCTCGAAGGCACTCACAAGCTACCTCACAAGCCAACTCACTTGACAATACATCCCACAGACCATCGCTAGCAAGAATTAAGCACTCCTCATCTGCTTCTCTTTTTGTGATGGTAATCTCTGGCTCTGAAATCACAACGGGCTTCAAATATTTGTCCCCTGATCAACAAGAAAAGAAACTTAGTATTAATGCAAACATTATCATACACTCGGAGATTATGTATGACCTTGTAGTTCATATGCTACTGCTACCAAGAGATTAAATGCATCAATGCCATAAAAGGGTTAGTAAGCATAGAAGGCAATAATAGGTATGTAAATATCAAATTTTTAACTGATGGTACACAGAGCAAAAATGCTAATTAAGATCATTGTTGAAGTCAGAAATGCAGGTAATTGAGGTATATGCTCTGTGTAGACATGCCTGCATGCATTTTGGTAGATGTTGTTCATCTGTAACAGTAACATCCCACCCAAAAATTCTTCTGGGCACCACTTGATTGCGACTTTTAGCAAGCTGCATTTTTTATGTCGGATCCGTGCTAAGGAAATATCACAAGCATTAGCTTCCCAACTTCATCATAACAGACATCACCTTTCTCAACATATATATTCTAACATCATAATCCACCACCATTAGTAACCAAGGAAACATTTCTTACATTCATGAGGAAAATTTTGCAGGACAAGCAAAGTCAAACTACCAACATCTTTGCATGTGCAGTTCTCATCAGACTTCAGCACTCAACTAAGCAGCTCCATGTATGACCAGATTGATACACAAATAGCCAAAATTCCTAATCATAACACGCACTACTCATTTTCACATAGAGTATCTTGTGATTGGGAAGTTTTCTGCCCCCAAGATGTACTCTAACTTTAATGGAACAATCACAGGAGCATTTGAGTCTAATCAATGAAAATAATATGCATATATGTATTAAAGTTACACAATGAACGCTCATACTTGTCAGTTACATTCTCAATTTCTAAATTAAACAAGAAACATTAGAGCATGCAGCTAAAGTATATATTACAGAAATAACTAAACCTGGCCAAATAAAAAAACAGGGAAAATTGGCACAGAAATTCAATCAAGTAAATAGATAAATAACTCAAACAGTATAGTCTGTGTATAAACATGTTGATAAGAGAAAACCAGAATAAATTCTACTTTGGTCTTTTGTGTTACTTATGGTATGTGCCATATTAAAATTTTCTCTTGAAAGCAGGTAAAACAAAAAGAAGATAAACAATAAAGTATTTACCATCTTGAGACAATTCAAACAAAGTAACAAACTTTGTATACAAATTCAGTTCCGCAATACCTATGACAAGGAGATGGAGCTCTAAACTGCAAAGAACAACCAATATATTGTAATAACAACAATATTTCCATAAACATACTTTGCCAGTTAGAAAAACTGTTGACAAAGGATGGATAGAGAAAAGAGAGAAAGAAAGGAGAGATTGCAAAAGGATTTGCAAGTTAAAAAAAAAAAAAAAAGAAATGAAAAAAAGAGGAGCTAATTTTGGCACAATCTACACCGCACTAACTGCACTTTGTTTTTATTTTCTTTATCCAAGGTCAAACCTTACACAGATAAAACTCCGAAAGCAGCACGTGTCTTCTTATGCCTAATGCCCTAAATAAAGCATAAGTTTTCAGCCTAAACAACTAAATGAGGCTTAATTATGTTCCCAAATAAAGAATATGGCCTCCGAGCCCATGTACTCCTAGGTGAAGGAATGCCCTTCAGGGTCCTAACACTTGGTGGAAGGCTTCATTCCTTGTACCTAATTAATGTGCATTTTGAGCACTATTTTGTATCTCTCAACACACTCCATCTCATTCTCACCTTCTTAAATAGTTTAATAGCTCGTAAATTTCCACATAATTCTCACCTCACTTCATGTCTAATATAGAGATCCAATCACTTTAGTCCACAACTAAAGTAGAGTTCCATTACTTTAGATCATGTCTAAGATAGTGCTCTGTCATCTTAGTTCGTGTCTAGCATAGAGTTAGTTCGTGTCTTATGTAGATTTCCATCACATTAGTTTTTGTTTAACATATAGTTTCAACTCACTATAATAACATTTCTTCATTTAAGCGTTACATGAATTATTCAACTAAAGATATTCCTCTCAGGCTTACATTTATCCTTCCACCTTCAAACTAAAACTGTCATAATTGGTTTCATAAAGCATGAATTTATCGCACAAATGGAAACAACAAAATATTTTATGCTTTTAGCAATACCTCACTTACATATAGCATGCTTGCTTATGCTTGTCCTTTTTTACTCTAATATTGTTCATACCACCTCACAGATAAATGTAATATTATTACAATACCCTTATCCTTGCACTCTTACGGCTGAAAAGTCTCCAATAAGTCGGATAATGCCCTACGCATCACTCACCACCAAACCAGCCCTTAGCATTGAATTTCACATCATGAGAATATTAATTTTGTTTAATCGCACAATAATGATTCCACTCTGCTGCAGCACATGAAACTCTTTCCATTTATGTGCAAATCAACCATGCTTTTATTACAACTGACTAGAGATCAACTTCAACAGATATGCCATTAATGTTTTAACCCCCAAGCAGATCCATCTATTTGTGAAAAGATTTGCCAATCTTTAAATTCATCATCATCTTGTCATTATTTGAGTTGCAAATCACCTATGCTTTTGTTGCAAGTCATTAAGGACCAGCTTCAGTTAAATATGGTCCGTGACATCAAAATACAATCTTACAAACAAGTCTTTATATTCCTAAAATGTTCACTAAAAATACTTGATTCACTAGTTGGCATCCTTATAAACAGCTAACCTCATCAAGAAAATATGGGGCATAGAGGTATGACCACCAAAGGACAAACCTCAGACATGAAAATTAACACCGTGGATTTATACAAAGATAAAGATAGGCAGTAGAAAAGGATAAATAATTTTGATTATCCTTCAACACCACTATTCAACACGTAAGTTGAACTCTTAGTCTTGGTGCCTCAATAAGTTGAACTCTTAGTCTTAGTGCCTCAATGCCATGAAAGTAAAATCAAGCAGAGTAACGGCTACATATTGTGACTTATTTAGCATGTGTAGAATATCTTCTTAACCCTCTAACACGGTAGCAAAGCCAATATACTTATTCCGAACATGAGCTGTCGTTGTTAATCCATAGCAACCTTGGGTCCACCCATATACCTAAACAAGATATCCTTAAGCTCCACTAAACAAGATAACCTTAAGCTCCACTACTAGATAAGTAAAGCTGAATAATGAAACCTAAAGATGACAAAACCCAATTTACCCCAACAGGGAATTTGTCTCTGCACTGAAACCCAATGTACCCCGCTTCAAACTCTGCTTCTATTTTATATATGCGTGTATAGATACAGTTTTGAACTTTTGATTCATACACATATGAAAAATGCCATTTTTTCTTTAAAAACATACCATTGAGCATTAAATTGTATTTTTTTTCTTAATACTAGCCAACAGTATGTAAAACTTAATGTGAAATATGTATAGTATTTTGTCATAATATATAAGATTACAAATTTTTAACAAAATAAAATTATATTAAAAAAATTGGGAATCCCCACCCTGTCAAACTTCCAGCCATAATGATCCTACAGGGTAAAAATTATAAACCTGTCCTTAATCTACCAATCACACCCCCAACTTTGGCTGACAATCAAGAGTCAATCAAAATATTTTCCAAAGGACTAGTCAAACAGGATAAACCATACACCATGTTAGTAAAAAAAAAAGATGCCACAATAGTTAAAATTTAAGATTTTAATTTGTAAATCTAATAATTGAATCCTGTTGGGTTAAATTGAAAGGGTGGTCATGTTATGGATAAAAAATAAAGTCAAACAATCAATCTTTTGTAGCTAGAATTCATTGTTTCATTCTTATAATATCTTGCACCCCCATCTCGGATAAGTCTTTATGTTAAATTGCATTTTACTAGTTACAAATGCAAACAAAAGATGATGGTTGCAGCAGGTTGACAACTAGGGAAGAAACAATGGCATCCATCATGGACCTTGAATGGAGTTGAATGTGCAATCCAAAGCCATTTTTGGTAGAGCAACATCTAGGATAAGGCTCATGCCTTTAGTTGAATTGGATTAGGTTGTTTATTCCCATAACAACAATTTAGGAAGTGAAATTCCCTGGCCTCATGTGCAAAAGTATCTTTGTCCTATAATCCAATGAATAATTTTGCACAAACAAATTATGAGAAGAAATTAAAATCATCAATTAATGAAGTAATTTTCTATTTTCAAAAAATTGAAAAATAACACTGTAATTTCAGCCTCCAAGCAAATTACAAACTCATGAGCCGGAGAGCCAGAGAGAATGCAGTGTCAACAAAGAGTTAGATAGCAATCTCTGGATCGAATACAAGGTATAAGCATATTATTACATAGTCTAAATAAGACACTGATAGAAGATTACACTAGGTGAACATTGATATTTGAAATAGCAATGAAAACCTCAATTAAGATGAACGACTCCACAAAATAAAAGCAGAATATTGAGGCAATACGCACTCACTTTCAAACAAACCTTAACAAGAAAAAGGTTAATAAGCATCATCAAAAGACATATAAGAGAAAAGAAAAGAAAAACGTTCCACATTCCAACATGGATAAACCTCTCATTTAGACAGTACACCCAGCAAGAACAGACAGTATAGCACATGTATGTAATATAACATGAGCAAATTATTTCTGACAATTGAGAAATATTTTCTTGTGTGCGTGTTGTCAAATTATAGGAATCAGAATTCTACCCTATAAAGACTTTTTATCTGGGTACATGCAAATGATGTGGGAAAAAAATCGAATTCTTATAGCACAAACATTATGCTTTGTTCTAGTGCTTACACATCACACGAGAGTTAAAATTCTGATTAAAAGAGAATGATAATTTAATTAAACCTACAACATTTACCTATTGCTCGGGACATAGCAAGAATTCCTTCAACTCGAGCTCCATTTACAAAGATGACGCGACCCCCAGCAGATTCAATCCTTGCAAGTTCATCTGATCTATCCGGCTGCAGACAAAATTAGGAAAAACTTTCAATAAACCCATTTATTCAAAAAAAAAAAAAAAAACTCGGTTATGCTAGTCTGAACGTAAAAAAAAAATAAAATAAAACCTCTATGGACCATGGACAATCAGTTAAATATGCTAGCAAAGCAAGAGACAAAGAGCAACCAATGACATTGGCCTCACAATTTTGCATTGAAAAGATTTGAGGTAAAATGGGCACTTTTAGTGATGTTTTATTTGTTAACTGATACCGTCTAATATATTTCCACCTAGTTAGGGGCTCTTTATTTCCTGAACAGGGACATTTGGATTAGAAAGAAGGCAGAATTCGTCCGGGACAGGGATTACCCCAAAGAGGAATCCTAAGCAAAGAAGGAACACTCTCCTACCAAAATTATGATTCAGGAATCCGACTCCTTCCAAATTTAAGTATTGCTATATATAGAACTCTATATCCCTCACAAAGGGGCATCTCATTCTCACATATTCTAGCTATCTTATATTCTTACTACTTCTGTTCTCTAACTTAGACATCAGAGTATTTGTGGAGATTCTTCCCACCTCTCACCTTGCCTTCTGTTCGTGGATTGCAATATATCAAGCCCAAGAGTTCCGGAAAACAATTCTTATTAACATAAATCAAAATTAATTAGCAACTATTGCAAAAGTACTGAAATTATACAGAAACAATAATTTTCATAGCTAGTAACAAGAGATAGCACATGCATATTGATTTCTATATAACTAAAAATGCCAACCTCATTTTGAATTCTGAAACTCTAGTACAAACAGAAGGAATAGATACATTAACTGCTATCCAATTCAACTTAGTTGAAGACTTCAAACTTCTAAACTACTCCCATACCTCCACAACAAGACAGGCAACAAGCACAAGTAAAACGAAAGCCACCTGGTATACACACTCCAGGTGGCAAACGCAGGCGTTTCATAATCATCAACCATAACCCGATAGTCCTGTCCTTCCTATAATGCGTCCAAATTACAAAACTAACCTTATGATCAACACTGAGCGGAATCGCCCTCCCGCCTCGGCAGAGGACGGCGCGTGAATCACCACAATTTGCAACAATAATGTGCTCCGGCGTTAACACCGCTACAACTGCAGTGGACCCTCCAAGCGCCACCTCCATGGGATGGCACCCACACTCGAACCCAATGCAGCCACACGCGCACGTGGACAATGCCGCCTCATCCATTTTCCTGAAGCTCCGCATCATTACACCCTTCCACTTCTCTTCCCATCCCTCTTTTCCTTCTTGGAGTTCAAGCTCCCCTGAGCGGCTGCTTTTGTTGCTACCTTCTCCACTGTCGACCGTCTCAGTGTTGTTCACGCGCATCAATTCTCCCTCTAAGAATACGTGCATCCTTTCCTTGCATAATGCCGCCACCTGCAAATTAAAAAATAATAATAAAACAAAACGAGGTGAGCGCTTTTTAATTCAACAGATTCTCTAATGACAAAATTGCCCCCAACTTCCCTCAATCAACAAACAAAACAAGATAACATCAAAAAAATAAAAATAAATCGGTGAATTGACTTTACGTGAGCACCGCCATGACCGTCATACACGGCGAAGTAATGCACCGGCCTCCGATTATTAAGCTCCGGCGTACAAAGGCTGGTGCGTACAGCTACAGCGTCCTCCATGTCACGTGATCTCCCAGCCACTGAGATAGTTCCAAACGTTGGTTCATTCTTCACTGTCTGTATCTCCATCTCAGCAGCAGTCCTAATCCGCTTCCGGTTAGCAACAGAATTCGAGCTCTCTGCCTGGCCTTCACTCGGTGGAGGAGGCGTGCCAGAACTGGACATGGAAGCGAGCCTCCTCATCTCAATTCTCCTACGACGTCGCTCCCTGCATTTCGCCGGCGAATCCTCATCATCATCGCTCAACATTCTTCGACAAACGTCCGTCATGGACAACAAACCTCTACAGGTGATGAATCTCAGCCAACGTCACCTCGCCATAAGTAAATCACTTACAATGATTCTTATGACCGAATAAAAACAGAAACCATAGAGAAATGAATGGAAATGAATAGAAACACAGACCATAGAATGCTTTCTCTTTCTTCTTTCTTTTTTCCTCTTTGTTTCCGTTTCCGAAAGACGTAAGAAAGAAACAGCAACGTGTTGTGTTTTATCTAATTCTCGTGTAAGCATCCCGGGCAAGCCAGCTTACAAAGGGCAGGGCAGCTTGCCCCTTCTGCCCTCACCGACCACTACTCCCTCACCTTAAGCCACGTGTCCACATAACCCACCCATTTTCTCAACTCGAATTCACTTATCGTGATATATCGAGTTTTTCGGGAGACGGATAGGGGACACGTGTAAACAATCCTGACAAGTATAGCCTGGGCAGTCGTTAGTAAAAGTGGGCCAATAAGAGGAGTCCACGTTTATACTAAAGTCTAAAGGTCTCAGGTGGCCCACAGTTTAGTGTGTTTATTTTTCAAACCTTTGCTCTCTCCTAAAATTGCGATGCCGTACACACGTGGCGGCACGAAGAGAGAACCAGAGCAGCGCCATTGTCGTGTATGGTGCAGCGTTGACACGTTGGAATTTTTACAGGAAGGATGGCAAAGCTAGCGTCACTTGGCCCTGCCTCTGAGTCTGAGGGCAGTCGTCTTGAACTTTTGTCATAGTTATAGCGCGCATGGATTTGATCACATGGTGATTCTAAACCTCTGCCTGTGAGGTGACCTTTTTTTTCTTTGAACGGGTGAGGTTACCTTTTTTGATTTAATATATTTTTTAAATTTAATGAACAAATAATTTATATAAGTATTTTGTACTTAGTATAGAAATTTAAATTTATTTTTTTAATTTTAAAAAAAGAAAAAATTATCAAATTATCAATCTAATTATAATTATCAATCTAATCACAATTTTAAAGTTTTATTAATTTACTCCTTTATCTTTGAGAATTACTTCAAATTTATCCAAACGACATTGAATTTGAGATAGAGATGACGTGTATAAGCGACTGAGTTTAGCTCGCATTCAAGTGTTTGGTGATCACGGCATTGTGTAGACTCAAGGTCTTCTAAGAAATACGAAATAAGTCTTAAAGCTTAATCGGAGATAGAGTCGCTACCCAGATAAAAGTCGGGACATACTTATACGGCAATCGGATTCCACAAAAATTCTCAAAAAATTATCATCAGAGATCGAGTTCAAAATTTGGGTGTAGACTTTGGAATATCCACCTAACCTCGCGGTTGGCATCCGTTTGTGTTCTATATTTTACTACCTTTAATTATTTAATTATTTCTTTATTACCATGCGAATTGAAATTTCTATCGAATATTGTAGCATTTTATAATTAAATCATAGTTTGCACATTAATTTCTTTTATGTATTTGGTCTCAACATCCATTATAAACAAAGCAAATAATAATAATAATTTACAACCATATATTCAAATCAAATAAGGATGGAATTAAAAATTACAATATTTTATGCAAAGTGGAAGTACAATAAACAGAAAATAAATCAAAAATAAATAAGCATTATTAGATAAAAATATAAATAAAAGGGAGAAGAGAGTTAAGTATTAAATAGAACGATCAAGATCATTTCGATTCCCTGCAATTTATAAGATATTAACTTCCAAGATATATAAAATCATATAAGAAGAAACACCAAGTCAATTTGCAAAATCAAATTCATACAAATGGGGATTACAAATATTCAAATATTAATCAAAATAAAATAACGAAAATGGCCATACAAAATAGGCTAAAAAAATAAGAAAGGATTTATGAAGATCTAAACCATGCATGATTTACATGGAATATCGAAACAGAAAATACGCGAGAGCCTGTCAAAGTGGCATTGCCTTTGCAATCGCCTCATGACAGTAAGGCGACACCTCTCTAAAGAGGCGATCACCTGATAGACAGGCTTAAACGACTCTCATATTAGCAAACTTCTATTTCAAGCAAAGATCAATTTGTATAAACTAACTAGACTCACACCTACACCTAAAACTCAAAAAATCATGCTAATGACATGACAAATCACAAACAATGGACAAAAGAGAGTGAATAAATAAGTTAATAAACAATTAAGCTAGAGATCATACAAGCAAGTAAGGGGTTATACAATCTAAGACTCAATTTTTAAAAAGGATTAAGATAATTAATGAAGAATGAACTTTTTCCAGTGTAGTTGGCCCTCATAAATGAATATGTATTAATAAACTTCTAATTTAACTGCAGTAGTTCCAAAGAAAACACGACTCGATAACCTAGGTCCACATCTCTAAACCTATGCTCTGATACCAACTTTGTCACGACCCAAACTAGGAGTCATGACCGGCGTTAGGGAACGGGAATTCTTTCGAATCCGGAACCCGTAACAAGCTTAGAAAAAAAATCATGCAATAATTAAATAAAAATACGACATAATTAAATTTTTTTGAATTAATATATAATATAAATACTTCAAATCCTTCTCAATGAATACATCATCGTAGTGATCAAATACAAATTCTCAGAATATTAAATATCCACAACAAAATAATACTCCTCAGACATAATAACAAAACTACTGCAGTTTCTAGAATACAAATCAGAGGTTCAGATTTTTACATTATATAAAATAGCCGGGACTGAAGAACACCGACGAGGAACTCTATGACTAAGGTCCAACGATAAAGGATCTCCTGAAAAAAATTGAGGGGGGTCAGACCTCACTAAGTGAATTATTATACTATATTACATGCAATCTAAACCATAACAATCAGGCATCATTATATATATACACACAATTCACACGAAATACCAAACTCTGCTTTTATAAATATGCAAAATGTAAAAAAACTTTAATTAAATTCATGAAGGATCCATAGAACCCTAATAATAGCAACCTCAAACAACCCCATCATCACTCTAGGCCATACAGGCTCACTTGATTCCAAATAGAACACTTATTCCAAACTAGACAGCAAACTGGCCCCGAGACACTAAGTCGACCGAGCTCCAGCAGTCTGGCTGTCAGTGTGATTGGCCTCAAGATCCCTAGTCAACCAAGCTCCATCAATCATACTATTTATCACCTCACATCTCTATCAACCTAATAGATCATTTATTCCACTATGGACAGTAGACTGGCCCCGAGACCACTTAGTCAACCGAGCTCCAGCAGTCTGACTGTCAGTGTGATTGACCCTACAATCACACTATCTATTTATACCATTAAGCTTAGTCAAATCAATCAATCAATTATAATCACCACAATTAATTCTCACTCAACCCTTATCTATCGCATTGGTACGTACATGGTCCTAGTGCTGCCCACTAGGAAACACGTTCTATTGATATCCTTCACTTAAATAAATCATTCATTCGGAAAATAATTAATGTAGAACACTATTCATAATAGTAAAACCAACCACATATATATATATATAATATATATATATATATATATATATACCAAAAATATACCTAAAATATACCAAAAATATACCTAAAATATACCCAGTATATTTCAGGTATATATATATATATATATATATATATGTCAAATAAAATATGAAATAAACTAAAGATAAATCATTAATATAGTTAAAAACAATTTAAATGTATAACAATAATATAACATGCATTTTCTTAAAAATATACCTAAGTATACAAAAGATATGCCCTAAGTACACAAATCATTTAATAAAACATTTATGTATAAATGTTCATTTAAATATGTGTTTAGGTTTAACATATATTCACATTCTACCAAAATAACCTAATTTTCTAGCATGCATAAATCATAATTAAACCCTAAGTATACCACTAAATTTTAAGTTTCAATTAATAATAAAACATACATTTATTTGGGGAAATATATAAAAAATATATCAAAAATAAACTTAAAAATAATTTAAGTGTAGGTTTATAATTTAGCATGCCAATTATTTAAGAATAAACTTAAAATCTACTAAAACTATACCTAAAGTATACTAATCGTTTAATAAAATAATTATGTCTAAATGTACGTTTTAAACATGTATATATATATATTAAAATGTATTAAACATAAACCTAAATGTTTAATGTGCATATACCAAAATATCATCAATAATTATTTAACATGCATATATATATACAAAAGTAAAACCCTAGATATACCAAAAATATTATAACTTAAATCACTTTAAAGACATAAAATAAAAATAAAAAATCCTAAGTGATGCATCCTATATGCAATGCATAGATATACAGTATAATAACTCACATGTCAGCGCTCAACGAGACAAACTCGGCGGGCCTGATTCATTAGGCCTTGGTCTCGGCGCAACTAAATAAACAAATGAAAACATGAAATCAGAATAAATTTAATAGAAATTTTAAAGACTCAATCTAGAATTTTAGACACAGAATTAGAATAAGGATTTGACCGGACATCACGTTTTATGAGAATTTTATCAAAAATTCAGCAGAACTTCCCCTGTAAAATGGACATTTCTCTACTCAAAGAGTAGAGCCGGTCCTACAAAGAATACACTTCAAGAATAAACATAGAATTCTGTAATATCCCGTGTTTTTAAATATTTTAATACTGTACCGGGATATGCAGTGTTAATAATTTTTGTATATATATTATGATATTTTTCCGAGTTGATATGTAATTTAAAAACTTATTTTAATTATTGTGTATTATTTACAGTGTTTTACGTAAAATTTTCCCGGGACTTGCATTTTCGGGGAAATTTTCACGTAAATAATTTATTATTAATTATTTAAATATATTTTCGGACTTGCATGAACTCATACGTATTTTTAAATTACTAAACACCGTGTATGTGTGCAATATTTATTTAATTAGGGTTTAATATATGTTACCCTAATATTTTATTATTTGTTTATTAATTTATTGTTATTTAATTATTTTTATTTATTATTATTAAATTATTAAAATATTAAATTATATGTGTGGATGTGAAATTTTTTCAAATATTTTATTAAAATTTTTATTATTTTTCTTTTTCTTTTTTTTTTTCTTTTCTTTTCTTTTTCTTTTTTTTTTTTCTTCTTCTTCTCCTTCCCCGCGCCTGACCACTCCCTCACCACCAACCACCGTCTGTCACGCCATTCCCATACCGTCGGTGTGCCTCCTGGCTTGCCACCGTCGTCCCCAGCCGTTCCCCACCGCCAGCAGCCTCCTTCCCCGGCGCCGGCAACCTCTTTTCTTCTTTTGGCCGAAACTTCTTCTCCTCGCCGTCGACGACGATTCTGGCCACCATTTTCGACACCGCCAGTCTCTTTCTTCTCCTTGAGCACCGGTGAGTGTGATTCTAGCTTTGGTTTGAGCTTAAATGGTCTAGATTTGCTTAGTTTTGAATTTTCCCATTTCGGCCATATTGGGTTTTTGATTTTTTTCGAATTTTTATTGGTTGATTCATGAATAATTACTTCACAAATGTTGATCCTAGTAGCTTAATCTACATGTATGAATTTTTTTGGAATTTTTGGAGATTTTTTGGATTTTTGGGTATTTTTGATTATTTTATTATTATTTTCTAATTTTCGAAAATTAATTAAATAAATTATGAAATTGTGTTTTATGGTTAAATTAGGTGTTTAAATGAATTATAGGAATTTATTTGGAATTTTTATGAATTTCTAAGTATTTATTTTGAATTATTGAAGTTTATGTAAATTTGGGAAATTAGGGTTAATTATGTTTTTAATTGAATTTAATTGGTTAATTAAGTTTAATTATTTATATTATTGGTAAATATGTTGAGAAAATTAATTTTGGATAATTATACTATTTTTGGTGAATTTTTGAAGTAATTTTAGTATATTTATATATATAGGGGTATTTTGGTAATTTTACACAAAATTGGCTAAAAATGTAATTTAATTGGTTTTAATAGTTATTTAAGGTATAAAAATGATTTCTACAAATTATTTAGTATTTTTAACTAATTAAAACTATTTTTCGTGAATTATTTTCAATTATATATATATATACGATTTTTTCTAATAAAATGAGTTTTTATCGGTTTTTACTGTGTTTTAAGGTTAATTATGTAATTTCTACCTATAAAATGAATTTCTGTGATATAAGGATATTTTTGGTATTTTCATAATTATTCTGTGAATTGTGGACCCCGGTCGGTGGACTGTAATTTGGAGTCTGACCGTGGGATTTTGATTGTGCTCTGTGTAGTTTTTCGAAGTGTATTTCTTTGTAGGGTCGGCTCTACTCTTTGAGTAGAGAGATGTCCGTTTTACAGGGGAGGTTCTGTCGAATTTTTGATAGAATTCTCGTAAAACGTGATATCCAGTCGAATCCTAATTCTGTTTCTGTGTTTAATATTCTAGATCGAATTCTAGGATTTCTGTTAGGTTTATTCTGATGTATGTTGTTATTATTTGTTTAGTTGCGCCGAGACTGAGGGCTAGTGGACCAGGCCCGTCGGATCCATCTCGTGGAGCGCACTAATTTGTGAGTTACTATTTTATATATATGTGTGTTTTAGGGTGCATGTTTTAGAAAAAGTATGCTTTATTTTAGTAAAATATGCATGAATGATTTAAGTATTACTTAGGTTTACTTTTGGTATATTTTCGATATATTTTCAACTATATGCATGTTTTATAACTAAATTATTCTAAAAAATGCTTTTATGTATATTTTGGTATATTTATTTTGTAATTGTATTGGATTTATTCGACGTATATATACTCGAAATATACCTGGTTTATTTTTGGTATATTTCTAGTATATATATGGTTTATGTTGTTATTTTATTTAAATTCATGCATCATTTATTTTTATGAATGGATGTTTTATATTTATTAATGAAAGATATCAATAGAACGTGCTACCTAGTGGGCAGCACTAGGACCGAGTACGTACCGGTACGATGATAGATTGTAGGTTGAATTACTAACCTATTTGTGGATATTGATTGGTTATGATTATCTGATGTGTGAGATGTGATTTGGGTGTGATTGCTGGAGCTCGGTTGACCAAGTGTCTCGAGGCCAATCACACTGGCAGTCAGACTGCTGGAGCTCGGTTGACTTAGTGTCTCGGGGCTAGTTTACTGTCTAAATGG
This sequence comes from Mallotus nudiflorus, assembly GCA_947683625.1. Classification (NCBI taxonomy): domain Eukaryota; kingdom Viridiplantae; phylum Streptophyta; class Magnoliopsida; order Malpighiales; family Euphorbiaceae; genus Mallotus; species Mallotus nudiflorus. The sequence goes on along the minus strand of CANTUR010000263.1, from coordinate 3,222,434 downwards.
ATTAAGTGGATATATTTGGATCAAGTGAGCCTGTGTGGCTAGAGTGTTGTCTAACACTGTTTTCGAGGTTACGATATTCTAGGGTTCTATGTGATCCTTCATAAACGATGATTTTCAATAAAAATATATAAAATGATTTTTACTGCATCTATGTGAATTTACCTGTATATATACATATTATATATAGTGTTGACTGCATGCATTGTCATTTAGTGTGTATGTATATATATTATAGTAATTCACTCAGTGAGGTCTGACTCCCCTCCGTTGACAATTTTTCAGGAGAGTCAACATCTTCAGACCTCAGTAGCAGACCTGTACGCCGGATTTCTTCCGCCCCGGCTTCTTTGTGTAAACTGCTTACTTGAGTCTTATTTTTATAATCTAGACACTGCAGTAGTTATAAATTAAATCGTGGGATTTTATGTATTTTATTTATGCGAGATGCATTTTAAGACAATGAACTGGATTGTATTAAAAAGATTTTATATATATGTGATGAGTTGAGATTTAAATTAAATCCAGTTAATGAAATTGTTATTATGATATTCATGATTTTTATTTCCGCTGCATTATATATTGCTACTATTATTGCATGTTTTATTTTATTTTTAGGCTTGCTACGGGTTCCGGATTCGAAAGAATTCCCGTTCCCTAGTGCTGGTCATGGCCCCTGTTTTGGGTCGTGACAAATTCACAACCATAATCCCTCGATCGGACTCCAACTACAATTCACCGATCGAGGTCCACAATTCACGGAATATTTATAAAATACCAAAAATACCCTTTAATAATAAAAATACATTTTATAAGTCCAAATTACATAATTAACCCTAAACACATTAAAAACCGATAAAAACTCATTTATTAGAAAAATCGTATATTATATATATAATTTAAAAATAATTTACGAAAAATAGTTTTAATTAGTTAAAAATACTAAATAATTTGTAGAAATTACTTTTATACCCTAAATAACTATTAAAACCGATTTAATTACATTTTTAACCAACTTAGTATAAAATTACCAAAATACCCCTATGTATATAAATTTACTAAAATAAATCCAAAAATTCATCAAAAATAATATAATTACTAAAAATTAATTCTCTCAACATATAACTCAATAATATCAATAAATACACTTAATTAACCAATTAATTTCAATTAAACACATAATTAACCCTATTTTTCAAAATTACATAAACTTAATAAATTCCAAATAAATATATAAAAATTCACAAAAATTACAAATAAATTTATATAATTCATTTCAACACCTATAATCACCATAAAATACAATTTCATAATTTAATTAATTTATTTTTGAAAATTAGAAAATAATAATAAAATAATAAAAAATTCACAAAAATCAAAATAAATTCCAAAAATTCTAAAAAAATTACAGCATGTAGATTGAACTTCCAGGATCAAAGTTTGTGAAGGAAGTTTTCATGAATCAATCAAATTGAAGCTCAAAAAAATTCAAAACCCTAAATGGCTGAAATGAAGAAATTGAAACCTAGGCAAATCTAAACCATTTTAAGTGAAACAAAGCTTGAAATCACACTCATCGGAGCTCAAGAAGAAGATAGAGACTGGTGGCATCAAATTTGGTGGCCGAAAACAACTTGATCGGAGTTGACTTTAAGTTTCGGCCTTTCTTGAAAAATTCGGCCAAAACTCATAGGGAATGGGTGCTTTAGGCGTCTAGAATGGCTGACAAGGGAGGAGGAAGGCTGAGGGGCACAGTGACAGCAAGAAATAGAGGTCACAGTGGCCGAAAATGGTGGAAAACTGATTGGGAGGAAAAATGAAGGAGACAATGACATTTTGATAAATAATGCAAACTTTATAATTTTGATAATAAATTATGTATATATGTATATATATATATCCACACTTATATTATAATAGTATATATATTCCCACACACAAATAATTCTCACCACAAAAATATTTTATTATATTTAATAATTTATACACTTAAAATTAATTAATTAATATTAAAGCTAAATAATAAAATTAAGGAAATTAATTAAGCTCTAATTAGTTTAAATAAATAAACATATATACATTTTATTTAGCACTTAAAAATTATATATGAGTTCATGTAAATTCGTAAAACTAGTTAAAATAATTAGTATTAAATTATTTACTTGTCAATTTCCCCGAAAATGAAATTCCTGAGAAAATTTTACGTAAGGTACTTAAAATAATCTAAAATAATTAAAATTAGGTTTAAACAAATAACAACTCATAAAAATGTCACAAATATATACAAAAATTATTAACACTGCATATATCCCGATGCAGTATAAAAATATTTAAAAACTCGGGAAATTACAAAATATGAGTATTGGACTTCCCCTGAATGCAAGTTTTTCTACCTTTCTTCTTCAAGAAAATCCCACTTGAACTTCATTCCCTTTCCTTTCTTTTCAAGAATGTTTTCTCCCTTTTGTTTCTAGAGCTCTCCCTTTAAAACTCTTTTTAAAAAAAAAAAAACTATTAACCTTTTGCTAATTGTTGCCAAATCTCCTTTTTTTTTCTCTTTTTTTCTCCTTTTTAACCACCTTCCTAGCCCATTCCCATATTACTCTCTTTTCATCATTGTATTTTTAGCCTTTTTCTCTTCCCAAAAATTTTCTTTTCCAGACTAGATACCGAGCTTCAATCAAGGTGGGCCCACCTTTAACCACCATTGTCACCTCTGCATTTAATGTAGAGACAACACTTCTACGATGAGGTGATCGCTTCATCATTTGCTGCCATAGAGGAGTCGCCTCTCTAGCTTGCCCTGCACTAGGCCTAATAGGCCAGGGCTACTTGGACTTGTTTTATAAGGGTTTTTGGACTCAGATTTGTAGGTTTTAAGCTCTCGGGCTCATTTTTTAGAAGATTTCAGGTTTCTCTTTTACATTCAAGCTTCGCATTTCTCACCATTAGGCTTTGTTGCGAGTTGACCAAACTAAGTATCCACACCTTGCCCCTATCATGGGCTGATCGAACTGAGTGTCTATAGTTTGCGTCCTGATTTTTTAAAAAAACCAAATGTATGCAGTGATAATTTTTTAAAAAAAATCACACGCATAAACATGAAAATAATAAACAACATACCTGACTTCTGAATTTTCCTCAGGAGATTAATTATTCAATCTTGAAACATGACTGTGATCCTTGAGTTTTCTTGGCCCAATCAGCCACTTATTAATATTTAGCAAATTATCTAAAAATGATGCTTATTGGGTTTTTTTGGCCTGATACACTACTTAACCGGAATACAGACTCTCGGATTTTACTAGCTTGATCGCCACTTAACTGAAACATGATTTTTGGGTTTTCCTCACCTGAAACATCACCCAACTGAAATGTAGACTCCCGAATTTTCCTGGCCAAATCGCCACTTAACTGAAACATGATTCTTGGGTTTTCTTGGCCCAATCGCCACTCAACTGAATCATGATTCTTGGGTTTTCTTGGCTTGATGCACCATTTAACTGAAATATAATTTTCATATTTTCCTAGCCTGATACATCACTCAACTGAAATGTAGACTTTTAGGTTTTCCTAGCCCAATCAACACTCAATTGAAATGTGATTCTTAGGTTTTCGTGGCCCGATGCACCACTCATTTAAAATATGAACCTCAAGAATACAACTCAAACAACCCTTTCTTGATCACGAGCTTCGAGGATACAATCCAAACAACCCTCTTTTTATTACGAGCTTTGGGGATACAACCCGAACAACTCTCTCTTAATCACGAGCTTTAAGGATACATCCCGAATAACCCTCTTTTCTAAAATATGATCCTTAGGTTTTCCTAGCTCAAGAGGCAATCCTTTATCTCTAATGGGAAATTCACTCTGTCATCCTCGAGTTTTCTTGGCCTGAGAGGTAGTCCTTTAATTCTGACACTTTGATAAGAGAAAATCCATAGCTCGCCCCCTGGCTATGGGTTAATCAAACTGAATGTCTACGGTTTGGCCCCTGCTACAGGCTGATCAAACTAGGAAATGAATGCTTATGAACACTGATACTTCGAACAGTAAATAGGATAAAAAAAGAGAACCATAATAGAAGCCATATAGCCATGCAAGCGTTAACCGAGAAATAACAAGAGAAGTCATATAGCCACGTAAGCATCAGGTGAGAAAACACAAGGGAAGTCATTAGCTGCGTAGGCGTTAGGTGAGAATATATAAAGAAAAGTCATATAGCCATATAGGCATCAGGAAAAAATAATAAAAAGGAAAATTCGTATAGCCACACAGGCATCAGGTGAAAATAACAACAAAGAAAAGTTGTATAACCACATAGGTGTCAGGTGAAAACAATAATAATGAATACCATATAGCCTTTAAGATTAACAAATAAACAAAAACATACATCAAATAAGATAAAAAAAAAGCGCCATATAGCTTTTGGGGCATCAGGTAAATGAAATCACAATTGGTCATATAGTTGTATGGGTGTTAGGCAAAATCAATAAAAATAGGCCATTTAGCCTTTAGGGCGTCAAGTGAAATCAGCAAAATAGGTGAATCAAAATAAGTCGTATAGCCTCATGAGACGTCAGGAGAAACTAAACAAGAAAATTGCATCTCAAACACTTGAGTCAGCTTATTCTATTACATATCTAGAAAAGAGTCCAAAACCGATGTATGCATGACTGTGATCTTTGAAAGCTCTCAAAAGTGTTTTGACAACATATGCTCATATGGTGTGTGCAATGATTATGGAAAACATGCATTATTTTAATGCGCTTAAGCATGAAATTTGAAAATGATTTTTACAAAATAATTTTGTGTATGCATGAATAATAGAGAAAATAATCAATAGCCAAATGCCTTTCCTATTTAGAATTAATCTTCGAGAACTGGCCCTCATCATATTAAAGAATCCAGATTTAAGTCTATTGAGACCAGCTTATCCAAATGGAGCAGAATTTAAGACCCCCTCGTGATCAAATTAGGATTATGATAACAACACATGCCCCCAGCTTAGTCGCTTCCTTAGAATGCTTTGTTGTCGTATGACAGTTGTGCTTAACCCTTAGTATGGAAGAAACTCTATTTAAAAACTTTATTACTCATAAGGCTCAACTCATTTCAAAAATTGCCCCCCAGTTAAGGGCTTGATAGACTCTCTTATATTCGCACCACCAAGTAGAATCTTATGATCTTTTGAACTGCTCTTCTTAAAATAAAAATGCAACCGATCTTATTTTATATTCCCTCTTTTACCTAGGTCGCTCCCTTTTCTAGGAGTTTTCAAACCTAGCTGGGTCTTTCATTTTTTTTTATTTTTTTTATTTTCCCTCTTTTGCCTAGGACACTCCCTTTCTAGGAGTTTTCAACTTAGTTAGGTGGTTACAAATTCATGGTGATAGTCAACCACTTTTGTTATGCTTGATGTTCATATTGTCACTTTAGCTGCTAACTTGCTATTGATTTTTGGACGTTGGTGTCACTCAAGCTGTTGATTACTGCAAAATTGATGAGTCCATGTCTGACACTTCATGCACCTATTGATAGTCAGTCATGACTATCTTCATATGATTACCCCTTTATTATAATAGGCATGCCATATCATACTTGTTATGGATTAGCCCTTTGTGGGTTTTCTGACCAACTATTTTTCAACTCATAATTTGTGAGAGTTTTATTTGAGAATGAAGACCTTCCAAAGATTGCTTAAAATTGACTTTTCAAATGATGGTGGCATAAACAAAGATTTCTCTTTTTCTTTCCCCATAATTTCCTTTCTTTTCTTTGTCATTTTTTTTCATTTTTTTTATTTTTTATTTTTTTATTTTTTATTTTTTTATTTTTTCTTTTATTTTTTCTTTTTCTTTCTTTTTCTTTTCTTGATGAATATGAGGAATTCATTTCAGTAAATTGAGGTTGAATATGCTTGAAGGAAAGTTTAAAAGTCAATTCTGATACTTGCATTTAGTCCTCTTAATATAGTTTATTTTTTATTTTTTAAATCTCTTTCTCATTTAAGCATAATTATTCAAGTATAAGATTGCATGCGTAATCATAATAAATTCACACTCATGTAAATTAGATAATAAGATATTCATTAGCATGAAAGAAAATATTATAGCAAAACGTTGTTCAAAACCATTACAACTGACAATAACTATCCTTGAGTGTCTAAATCCAAGTCAACTTCAACTTGCACTCCAAAATGATACAACTCTTTGAAGTCCCTTATGCCCATATCCTTTAATTTATTAGCCATAGGTGGAATACGGACTTCTATGGCTATAATAAGTTGGTTTGATTTTGCAGGCCTATGCTTTATCTAAGCCAACTTCCTTCTCTACCTATCTAAGAAGCTCACGAAGGACTCATTAGGCCTTTGCAATGAATTCTGTAGCTCGTGAAGAGAAACTTCAAAGTGAGAGTTTAGCCCATACTATTTAATTAAGACTGAACACAACCCCTTCCAGTCTTGTTGGACTGGTGGATCTAGAGTGTAGTACCAATTGATAGGAACTCCTTCCAAGGATAATGGAAATTGCTTGACAATCTAAGCTTTAGACAACACAGTGGCCTTTATATAGGTGATGTATTACTTTAAATGTAGATGAGGATCATCAGTGCCCGAGTATTTCTTTATATTTGGGAATTTGTATTTTAGGGGCGATAATTTTTCCTTCTCCAAATCTAGATCCAACTTAGCAAAGTAAGGATTGAATTTGTGCTTCTTCAGTACAATCTACAATTGATCCATTTGCCTTGTCATGTCTTTCATCCATTTGGTCTTAGCTGAATCTACTAATGCTTTTCCTTTCATTTGCTCACCCAAAAAAGTTCTGGTTTTAGAATCATCTTTATTAGAGAGCATCTTTCCTCTAATCTCAATGACCATGTCCCTAACCATTTGTCGCATCTCATCCTCAATCTCTTTCAATAGTTTTTTCTTGAAAGCTCCAACATCAAAATTAGAGGGTCCTACCATTCTACTTTCTTTGTCAAGTAGTCTCAACTGTTTAATTAGATCCTTGATATTAGTAGACCAAATCCCCTTGATTTTCTTCCAAACAAGAAGAGGCTTATGGCTAGGAAAAATGTATTTTTGAAAGTTGCAATGAATATCATATATGCATGAAATGCAAAATTTTTTTTAATGTGAATAAAAATAAATAAACAAATGATAAGAAATGAATTTAAGCATGATTACTTCCACCCTTATTCCTCCCACACACGTATTCGATAGTGAGTTTCTTATCCTAGGATTTTTTGTCTGGGTTTTAATTATCAATAAGGGATAACAAAACTGACGTATGCAAAATAACTCTCAAAATGGAGCAAACAAGTAATGAATCCTCTAAATAAATCTAAAGTCCATCTTGAATAGGCCAAGAATGACATCAAAGCCTTACCTTGTCAAGATCTATTTCAATGGGCCAAAGTGGGTATGAAAGGCTTGTTTTGATAATAATCATTTTAAAAATGGGCTAAGAATAAGTATAAAAGGCCCATCTTGACAAGGTCTATTTGTAATAGGCTTGATTTTTATTTTAAGAATCCATTAAAAGGCATAAACACATGCAATTTGGAAAATTCCTAAAGGAAATTGCTAGGTCACTACATAAGTTAAGTTTTGGGTGAAAAAGGCTTTAGTGCCCACAACAATATATATCCATATACATCTCCCCACCCAAGGGTTCATATGGCATGGATAAGTACGTATCGTGAGTGACAATAATCAAATATTTCACCACCAGGTTTGAATGAAACGTAAGTAGCAAAATAATGATTATTATCAGGTTAATTGGGACTGAAATGCTCATTGTGTGCAAAAAGTATAGTGAATGCAAAAGATGCAAGAACAAATAAGAAAATAATTAAAAATTAGGTGTGGGCTTTTGGAATGTGATGGTGTCTCTGCAAGTATATGAAATCGTACAAGAAGTAATTAAATATCAATCCCACAGAGATTGCAAACTGATTACTGTAATACTAATTATGTAGGTTATTCAAACAATAAAAAAGGGTATTTTGAATTAAACTAAATTAAACTAAAATAAAATACAAAAATTTGAATGAAATAACAATCAATTTAAAGTGCCAGGGTTCTTATTACCAATTCAACCATAACTGAGGATCAATTGACTCCCAAGTCATACCTAACCTTAATTCAATTTAAGTGTTCTAAAGAATCATAGACATTCATCCTAGACAACTTTTATAATTAACTAAGTAATTTGACATCCTTAGATCTATAGCTCTCGCATACTAATTGTTTGGTTAACCTAATTTAAGTACCAACCCTTAATCAATATTAGACGCCTAAATATTTCTCAACTAAGAAAGCACCTAATAGGTTATTACCTTAATCCAATTCAACCTATCTCTTGAATCAGTTTTATTATGTGAATTCAATTAAAGGGTGATCAATTCTATGAAGACATTAAGTTTAACAACAACCAAAGGATTTAGATTAATAGCTTAAGTTTAATTGCAATATTCACATGGTTGAATTGTAATAAAAACCCTAACAAAGAATTTAGCTACTCATGTTAATTATAAAAGAAAGAGACAAAGAAATAAAGAAAATACACATCATTATTAATCCAAAATATGAATGAACAATACCAAAAATCATAAGAGAAACCCCTTGGAATAGCAGCCTATTAATCTTCAATTCTCTTGCTCATTCTTCAAAACAATCATGAAATGGCCAAACACCTTTGTTCTCTAAATTTGATAAAAGAAGAATGTAATATGAAAAATAGAATAATGACTTAATCTCCTCATCCTCCTTTATTTTTAGAGGCTACACATATATATAAAACCCTAGCCTCTAACCCTAAGTTTATTATCTTATGAAATCCTCCTTATGTCCCTCATACTTCAGTAATTAAATTGAAGTTTGTATCTGCCATCAGTAGGTCACATGGTCATGCACATTTTCTATGCGGCCGTGCATAACCTTTTTCTTCTAAAAATATACTCGTTTATCTTTAATTGCTCCTTTGACTTTTCTAGAATGTCCATACTCCCATGTAACTTTCCTCCACTGTTCTTTGACTTCCTAAATGCACAAAATTAACTAAAATAAACTAAATAATGCTAGAAATAAATAAACACACAAATCATGCAATAAGTACTTAACTAAGTAAAAATTGAACATAAAGCACACAAATGCCATTACAAAGACATTTAATCCTAACAGATTAAGTGCTTAAAATAATGCAATTCTTGCACTCATCAAGTTCCCCCAAACTTGAACGTTTGCTTGTCCTCAAACAAAGCTTAAATACATATATACACCTAAAGAATCATGCTCATCAACTAGCTGTAACTTGATTAACTACCTCAATCTTCCTTTAATAAAAAGCTTAAAAACTCAAAATTAAAACAACAACTCGAGGTCAAGAATATATTATTATCGTATGAGGAGCATACTTTTCTATTAAAATCATGAAAGCAAACAATTAACACTCAAGAAAAATGGAAGTGAGTAGAAATCATGCCAATAAATAAGAAGTTAAGAGTTCAGTATATATATGGTTTTAAAAATTTTATTTAATCAATGTCTTTCCAATTTTAGTATTCCCTACCTTTCTTGTATTACTCAGTATGAATACCTCCAAATACTCTTATTCTTGAAAAGAGTATTAGAGTAGAAGAAGCATACTGTTACTCAATTTTACGCTCCATCTTGTTGCTTTATTAATTTTTTTTAAAATAAACCAAACATATGAGCACTTAACCACTCTAAAGCAGCCTCAAATTCCTACTTATAAACACTTTTCTTAAATATCAAGCATCTAAATTCATTTGTTCAATAGCAAAGTAATAATTAAGTTCATTAAAATTTAAAATTCATAACCACAAATTGCTCTTCTAATTTAAAAGCCCAAACAAATCATTAAGGGAAGATTAAAGCATTTCTTCAATAAAACTAAAATTGATGAATAAGACTTTATATGTGTATATGTTGCAAAAATTCAAGTGTGAGAGTAATGCATGAATAATATAAAAATTAAATTAAAACATGCATGACTCTTAAAGTAGAACAAACACACAAATATACAAACAAAAAGAAAATAAAATGACATAAATAAAAATTAAAGAATAGTGTACTCCCCTCAATTTGATGCACTTAATAGGGAAGTCAAAAGTCACAACAATATCTTTTACTGCCTCATTAACCATCTTAGAGCTTTTTCTTTGAGGAAGTATGTGAAAGATTTCATCAATTTGGTGCTATAACCTTATAGCCCTTGATTCATGATGGGTTTCCACAAGTATACGGATTCGTACAAGTAGTAATTAAATATCGATCCCATAAAGATTGCAGATTAACTACAATGATACTAGTTATGTTTGTTTATTTAAACAACAAAAAAGAGTATTTTGAATTAAACTCAAAATTAAACTAAGACAAAACATAAAAAAAAATCACAATGAAATAACAATCACTTTAGAGAGCTAGGGTTCTTATTACCAATTCAACTTTTATTTAAAATCAATTTACTGCTAAGCCATACCTAACCTTAACCCAATTTGAGGGTTTCCCTAGAATCATAGGCTTTCCTCCTAAGACAACCCTATGATTAACCAAGTAAATTGACATTCTTAGATTTAAAGCTCTCACCTACTAAGTGTTTGGTTAACCTGGTTTAAGCACCAACCCTTAATCAATATTAGTTGCTTAAGTGTTTCTCAACAAAGAAAGCATCTAACAGGTTATTATTTAAATCCAATACAACCCATCTCTCGATCAAGTTTTATTGTGTATATTTAATCAAAGGGTGCTCAATCCTAAGAAGACATTAAGCTCAATAACAACCAAAGGATCTAGGTTAATGGCTTAGGTTTAATTGTGATTAGCCTATGGTTGAATAGCAATAAGAACCCTGACTAAGAATTTAGCTACTCATGTTAATTTTAAGAAATAAAGAAGAATAATAAAAGAAAATAGACATCCTCATTGAATTAAATTTATGAACGAATAAAAACAATTGCATAAAAGAAACCCCCTGTTAAATAGGAAGCTTGATGTTCTTCAATTTTTATTCTCCAATCTCCAAACGAACATAAGCAAGAAAAAATCCTTGTTTTCTTAAAATTGCTCTAAAAAAATTATATCTTCTAAAAAGTGATAATAAAAAAAAAAAATAATAATCCCTTGTTTCTGGTGGCTACCCTCTTATAAAACCCTAATTACTAGCCCTAGGGTTATATCCATGTAAAATCTCCATCTTATCCTTCATGAGTCAGCAATTAAATTTGACTCTAACTTTCCTAATGTCCAAGTCGCACGACCATGTGCAAAATGCGCATGGCTGTGCACATCACTTTTTCAACATTTCAGCATATTGACCTCCATTGCTTTTTAGGCTCACTTTAAGTGCTCACGACTCCCATGTAACCTTCCTCTACTGTTCTTTGACTTCCCTAAATATATAAAAATTAACCAAAAATAAACCAACTAATACATAAAAATAAATAAACACAAAAGACATGCATTAAGTACTCAACTAAATAAAAACTGAATAAAAGAATACAAACTTGACTGAAATTGCATTTTTCCTAACACAAAGACTACTTAATGAAATGCATTTTTCACACTCATCCCCCACACTTAAATATTTTCTTGTCCTCAAGAAAAACCTGAAAACACATATCTACCTAAAGAATCATACTCATTAACTAGCTTTACTTGATTAACTACCATAATCTTCCTTTAATAAAAAGTTTGAAAAGTAAAACAGCAACTGAGGTTAAGAATATATTGTTACAGTGTGAAGAGCATACTTTTCTAGTGAAAATATGAAAACCAATGATTGACACTCAAGAAAAATAAAAACAAGTAGGAATCGTGCCAACAATAAAGAGGCTAAGAAGTTAATCAATCAATGTCTTCCCAATCTCAGCATCCCCCACCTTTCTTATGTTACTCAGTGTGGAAACCTCTAAAATGGGTCCTTTGGATACTCTTACTCTTAAAGAGCATTGAAGTAGAAAGAACACTTAAAAGATTTTTCTTTTCAATTTTAAGCTCCAAACGAGTGCGTTTTACGCTCCATCTCGTTTCTTGATTTTTTTACCACTCTAAAGCAGCCTCAAATTCCTACTCACAAATACTTTTCTCAAATATTAATTATCTAGATTCACTTGTTCAATAGAAAAGTAAGCATTAATGTTCATTAAAATGTAAAAATTCCTAACCATAAATTGCTCTTTTAATTTAAAATTTTAAAATAATCCATTAAAGGAAGATTAAGACATTTCTTTAAGAAACCTAAGATTAATGAATAAGGCTCTAAAAGTATATATGATATTCAAGTGTAAGAGTAAGGCATAAACACACAAAAGGGTAAAAAAAGTTAAAAAAATAAAAATAAAAATAAAAATAAAGCATGTAAACTTTTAAAGTAAAACAAACACACAAGCATACAATCATGAAAAGTAAGTAAATAAAAAAATTAAAGAACAGTATACTCCCTTTATTCTGGTGAAACTGGAGGGGGAATATATGGTGTGACCATAATGCACTTTGCAGCTTCATTTATAGCTTTAGATCTTTTGCTTTGAGGAAGGATGCGAAAGATTTCATCAATTTGAAGTTGCAACCTTTTAGCTCTGGATTCACATCACCTCTCAAACTTCTCTATCTGATTGGACAAATCCATAACCATATTCCCAATCCTATTGTCAAAGATATCCATCTACTCTTTGATTTTTTCCATGATGTCATCACTCCATTTTTCGGTGTTCCGTCTTTTCCTTAATTGAGCTTCACTCCCATTATCTCCTTTTTCAACTGCATTAGGGGGTAAAGGTATTTCACCATGTTGCATTACCAATTGATGGATCATGTAGCATCTTCTACCCATTACATCATGAAACTCATTGAATTCGGTGATGATTTCAGCTCGCACTAGGTAATCTTCATCAAAGGACTCGGCTTCTAAAGGCTCCAATTTATGTTTGGCAAATTCGAATAGAGCAAAATACAATGCCAATCCGGTGACAATATGCCCCACTAAGATCAACACCTTTCTAGCCTGAACAACCTGCCAAATAGAATACAAAACAAAGTATGTACTACATACTTTTGTGTTAGTCTTCAAGCACCATAACATGAATAGTTCATCAGGGGAAACCCTAGTACTATCTTTTCTTCCAAAGATTGTATGTGCCATGAATTTATGCATGATTAAATATGAGTTACCTTTGATCAAACCATTAGTCATTATTTGACTCTCACAAACTTTATCACCTCCAATGATTTCATGCCAAAAACTACTCATATTGTAATCCATAGGAGGTTGACAAACACCTCCTTGAGGAAAACCAAAGATTTGAGACGTGATTTCATAGTCAAATAAGTATTCTTTCCTAAAGAAACTACATGAAAAGATCCCTAGAGGTGCATCTAGAATCTTAAATGTAGTGTAAAACTCTATTGTGAGTTCAAAGAATACATCATACTGGGTTGTAGCCAATTTAAACCACCCCAATTTATTACAAAACATATCCATGGTTCCCTTAATACCCATATTCAACAGTACCTTATCATCAAAGCATTTTGGCTTGCTAAAATTTCTCTTGACTAAGGAGTAGAATCTCTTCCCTTCTTCTTCAGAATAAATGGCAAAGAAAGCTTCATAATCGTCCCTCATGTCTTTAGGTTTGCCCTCGCCATCACTAAGCTTCTTTCCTTGAAATTGTGTCTTTGTTCTAGCCATCATAACAATGTTAGTACTAAAATAAAACAATAAAAGAGAATGGAATTAACAAGAACAAAAACAAAAGTCAGTAGAGTTTAAATAAGAAAACAAAAAAAAATTACAAGAAACAAAACATTCCAATTTTAATAAAATAAAAATTGCTTACCCATTGATTCAGGAAGTTTAGCTTACTTAGGAAACTAAAATCAACTAAACCCTCAATGGAATAAGGAAACAAATAAAATAAAATAAAATCACAACTAACAAGCTCACAAAATAAATTTATTTTTTTATTTTTTACTTCCTCCCCCACACTCAAAATGTGCAATGTCCTCATTACAACGTTTAAAACAAGAAAAATTTTGAGGAATTCGACTGTGCCTGTGCATCAGGTCACATGGTTGTGTGCAAAATGCGCACAATTATGCTACCTAATTGGCATCATATCACGCATGACCGTGCTACCTGCTAGCATAGTTTTTTTTTGAATAAAAGAAAATATAAAATAAGAAAAAGTAACATTCCTAAAATAAAAATCCTTGACAAAAAAAAAAACAACGTAGAGAAAAACATACTTCAATTCAAAACATGAAACATAACACATAACGTTCCACAAAACATCACAATTAAAAAAAAAACTAAAAACACATAAAGTAAACATTGTTTAAGCTAGAGCTAAACACTTCAAACAAGGTCTTCATTCCTCCCCTTCATCCTCAGTGGAGTACTCTTGTGCTGGCATATTTTCATCATGCGGGAATGGTGGCAGGATAAAATTCTAAGAGTTGAAATAGGTGTTAAGGTTATGGTTAATCATTTGTAATGTGTGATTCATTTGCCTAGAAGTACGACCCATTCTGACCACTTCAGAATTCAACTCCCCTACATTGGAATCGATGACTCCAATTTGCAACTCCAAACTGTCCAGCCTTGCTAACACATTATTCAGAGAGACATCTTCCTCTTCCTCTTCATCTTACTCTACAGGTGCAAGCGGGATAAGAAAAGCTCTCCCAGTATGATCAACTCTAACCATTCCCATGGATTCCATCATGCCAGTGTCAATGAAGTGATGACCCGGGACCTTTTCAAAAGGCATATTCTCGATGTCAAAGTTTAAGTACTTGGCTATAACTATTACTAGGCCTCCCACTTTAATAGCCCCAGTAGCTTTTGTAGCAACATCTCTCAATTTCCCGACTAAAGCATGACAGACATCAAGTTTTTTATCATTCACCATACAATATAAAATATTTAGCTCAATGGTAGTAATCACAGAGTCACCCTCTTTCCTTGGAAACAAAGAATGTGCCATGAGCTTATGAAGGTACTTGAGTGTAGGCAATTAAATCCTTGATTCTTTTGCTGACCGAGAAAACTCCTCTTTCCCCGATTAATTCTCTCCAAAACTCATTCCTATCATATGCAACATTAGCATCTTGATTTTTGGTAAAATGAAATACATTATTGAGTTCAAACAAACCTAGAGTATGCTCCTCATTCCCCAAACGAAAAGTAAGCATAAGGGTATGATCATTAAACTCAAAAGAAGAGAGAAATTCACAAGTGGAGATGGCATAAAAAGGATTCTGCATCAAAATAAAATCATTCTACCCCATCCTATGAACATACAAATTAATCTCGTCTAACAACCCAATTTCAATCAAGGATGAGGCACTTAAATATCTATTTGGCATAATCTTCCTACTTATCATTGCTTGAAACTTATTCCTATGTTCACCATGCCTAAATTGAATTTAAGAGGGGAAAGTTTTACCATTTGTTCCTCATTAGTACCACCCGGATTATTGGAAGTCCCACTATGTCTTGCTCTTTTGGAAGGATTAGTTTGCTTCCTTACTATGCCCTTCCTTCTTTGATCTTTCTCCATGAGACTTCCTTAAAAAGAATTGAGAAAATATGTAAAGTGGAGAATGGTGTAGGAAATGGTGTAGAGAATGATTTTATAGAGAGGAAGTGAGTGTTTATATAGAGATTGGGATGATGGGGAATTGGGTCAAATTTAATGAGAAATTGAAAAGGTGGTCAAGGGTTAGGTTTTCTAGGGCTTGGGAAGTGGAAAAGTGGAGTCCCTAGGGTTTTGGGGAAGTTTGGAGTGTTGGGAAGTGGAAAAATCCACTTAAAACAAAATTTTGCATCTTTTCTAAAAGTTCGGTCTGTCTCGTCACATGGCCATGTGCGAAATACGCACAGCCATGTGTCGAGTTCTGGGGTCGTAAGGCACACGACCGTGTGCAAAATGCACATGGCTGTGTGACCTGATTATTCAGAGGTGACGATGCAAGACGCATGGCCATGTGCAAAACGCACACGGCCGTGTGACCTATATATGCATACTTCATAAATTTATTGAATTAAAAATTCAACACACATAGACAAGCAATGCATATAAATTTAAATTACAAGTCACTCAAAACAAAATTCCACTAAACATTTAACTCACAAGACCTCTTCTAGAGCTCCAACCTTTCTTTCATTCCCTGAAATGTACTAGAAACAATCATCAAAAATAGAATAAACTTGCAAAAATATAAAAGAAATAACCAATCAATAAGAAAAATAAAAAGAAAAATAAAAATACAAATACAAATACAATTAAAAATACAAATACAAATTAAAAAAAATAATCTTGGTTAAGCCCCCAAGAAGCACTCTTTTAATGGTCCATGAGCTAGACCATCAAATTAATCATCCAGTTAATTCTTTCAAGTATGAAACTTGATGGAACTCCTCAAATGTGCTTCCATGGTATAGCTTTAACCTTTGCCCATTCACCTTGAATGTGTCTCCTCTTGTGTTGCTCAATTCCACAGCTCCACGAGGATATGAATGAGTCACTATATATGGTCCTGTCCATATGCTTTTTAACTTTCTAGGAAATAATATGAGTCGTGAGTTAAACAACAAAACTTAATCACCTTCCTTAAACTCTTTGATTATTACTGTTGCATCATGCCATCTCTTAGTACGTTCTTTATAAATCCTTGAATTTTCATAAGCAGCTTCTCTTATCTCTTCAAGTTCATTCAACTGTAACATTCTTCTCTCAACTGCCTTCCTGAAGTCAAAATTCAAGGCTTTCATTACCTAGTAGGCCTTGTGTTCAATCTTAATGGGAAGATGACATGCTTTGCCATAAACCACCCTAAAGGGAGACATCCCAAGAGGTGTTTTATAAGCTGTTTTATATGCCCAAAAAGCATCATCAAGCTTCCTTGCCCATTCTTTCCTTGACTTACTTACTGTTCTCTCCAAAATATTTTTCAACTCCCTATTACTCACCTCAACTTGGCCACTGGTTTACGGGTGATAAGGTGTAGCTACCCTATGCTTCACACCATAGTGAGCTAATAAAGCTTCCATATTCCTATTGCAAAAGTGTGTTCCCCCATCACTTATGATGACTCGAGGCATTCCAAATTGAGAGAATAGCTTCTTTAAGAACTTACAAACAACCCTTGCATCATTAATTGTGCATGCTTGAGCTTCCACCCACTTAGAAAAATAATCTATATAAACAAGAATATACTTGTTACCATCTGACACTGGAAATGGTCCCATGAAATCAATGCCCTAAACATCAAAAATTTCTACCTCTAGAATTCCAGATTGGAGCATTTCATCCTTCTTTGAAATGTTTCCACTCCTTTGGCATGCGTTATAATGCATTACAAAATCTCTAGCATTTTGAAAAATTATCGACCAATAGAACCCTATTTCAAGAACCTTAGCAGTTATTCATTGTGGTCCATAGTGTCCACCATTGACCCACCCATGATAGTGTTGTAAGATGTCTCCTGCTTCCTTATTTGTTACACATCTCCTGACTATGCCATCATTGTGTAGTTTCTACAAGAATGGCTCATCCCAAATGTAGAACTTAGCATCACGAATTAACTTTTTCTTTTGCTAAGGAGTGAACTCTTTTAGAATTTCACCCACTGATAAAAAATTTGCTATATCAACAAACCAAAGAGCACCCATAAATCCTATAGTGAAAAGTATTTTGTTAGGGAACATCTCTTTGATAGGCTCTTGCTTATCACTTTCCTCGTGTTTCAACTCCAACCTTGAAAGATGATTAGCTACTACATTTTCAGCTCCTTTCTTATCTCTGATCTTAATATCAAACTCTTACAACAGAAGTACCCATCTCATGAGCCTTGGTTTTGAATCCTTTTTGTTCATTAAATACTTCAATGTTGCATGATCTATGTATATAATTGCCTTAGATCCAAGGAGGTACGATCTAAACTTATCAAAGGCAAATATAACAGCCAACATCTCTTTTTCTATAGTAGCATAATTCAACTAAGTATCTGTCAATGTTCAGCTCGCATAATAGATCACATGCAACCTATTCTCCTTTCTTTGGCTAAGAATGACTCTTATTGCACTATCATTGGCGTCACACATCAACTCGAATGATAGACTCCAATCTAGTGCCATCACTACAGGAGCAGAAACATATGCTTGTTTCAACTTGTCAAAAGCCAATTTGCAGTCATCAGTAAAATCAAAAGGTGAATCTTTTTTAAGTAACTTATAAAGGGTTTTGAGATTTTTGAGAAATCCTTGATAAATCGCCTATAGAAGCTTGCATGACCAAGAAAACTTCTAACTCCTTTAACATTTATGGGGTACTGCAGCTTCTCAATTGCCTCCACCTTTGCTTTATCAACGTGAATGCCTTAAGCTAAAATCTTATGTCTAAGTACAATACCTTCATCTACCATGAAATGGCACTTTTCCTAATTCAGCACTAAATTTATTTCCTCACAATGTGCTAGAACTTGCTCCAAATTGCTCAGACATCCTTCAAATAAGTTTCCATAGACAAAAAAAATCATCCATGAAAACACCCATGATCTCCTCCACTAAATATGCAAATATAGCCATCATACATCTCTGAAAAGTTATAGGAGCATTACATAACCCAAATGGCATCCTTCTATATGCAAATGTGCCATAAGGACATGTAAAGGTGGTCTTCTCTTGATCTTCTGGAGCTATTACAATTTGATTGTAGCCTGAATAACCATCCAGGAAGCAGTAAAAAGCATGTCCTGCTATCTGCTCCAACATTTGATCAATAAAGGGTAATAGGAAATGGTCTTTCCTTGTGGATGAGTTCAGTTTCCTATAATCAATGCATACTTTCCATCCATTCATAACTCTTGTAGGAATGAACTCTCCTTCCGTATTTTGCACAATCATTATTCCCCCTTTCTTTGGCACACACTGAATTGGGCTAACCTAAGAACTGTCAAAGATTGGATAAATAATTCCTGCGTCAAATAGTTTGACCACTTCTTTCTTCACCACCTCTTGCATGTTTGGATTGAGCCTCCTTTGTCTTTCAATGGTTGGCTTATGTCCATCCTCCATCAAAATCTTATGCATGCAATAAGAGGGACTTATTCCTCTTATATCCGAAATCTACGAACTGATTGCCTTTATTTTTCTCTTCAGTATATTCACCAATAAATCCTCTTGCTCCTTGCTAAGTTTAGAAGATATAATCACAGGTAAAGTTTGGTCGTCTCCAAGAAAAGTGTATCTTAAATATTGAGGTAATGGCTTCAAGTATAGTTTTAGTGGTTTTATGATTAAGGGTGGTGTGGGTTCAGTGTTTGGTAGTTGTATGTGTGGTGCGGGTATTTGAGAGTCACTTCTTCTTGAGAAGATTTTACCTATAAGCACTTCTCAATATTCTCAACTTCTAAAGACCGTGCCAACCTCCGTCATTGGACTTCATTCACACATTCATCAATGACTTCAACTTGCATGCAAAAAACTTCGTCATAGGGATATTTCATAGTCTCATAGATATTAAACCTACAGCTCTCATCCCCCACTCTTAATATGAGAGTTCCATCATAGACAAAAATTATTGCTCTAGCAGTGTAAAGGAATGGCATACCAAGGATTAGTGGAACCTCCTCATCTTCTTCAAAGTCAAGGACTACAAAATCCACTGAAAAAATAAATTTTCCAGCCCTTACTAACACATCCTCCACTATCCCTTCTGGTTCCTTCACTGTCCTATCTGTAAGTTGTAATCGAATGCTTATAGGTTTTGCTTCACCTAATCCTAATTTTCTATAAACAGACAAAGGCATAAGATTAATTGAAGCTCCAAAATCACATAAAGCTCTTTGAAAATTTAAATTTCCCACAGAACAAGGAATAGTGAGACTTCTTGGATGCTTCCTTTTTAAGGGAAGTTTCTTCAAGATGATAGCGTTACACTCTTTTGTGAGTGTGATGGTCTCACATTCTTGCAACTTCTTTTTGTTGGAAATTAGTTCCTTGAGAAATTTAGCGTACTTAGGCATTTGAAAAAAACATTCCACCAGAGGCATGTTAATGTGAAGTGCTTTAAACCTCTCTATAAATTTAGCAAATTATTGATCATGCTCTTGTTTCTTCAGTCTTTGAGGATATAGAGCTAGGGGTTTGTAAGGTTTCACTAGTCGTGGTGTAGGTTTCTCCACTACACGTTCCTTATTGTGTTATCACCTTGCAGCTTCTTCTCTATTTGCACTTCAACCCATTCATCCTCTTGCTCTTTCTCCTCTTCCTTATTCTTTTCCTGCTCATATTCTATTATTGCTTTTAGAATTTGTATCTCTGTTCCACTTTTTAAGGTGATAGCCTTCTAATGTTCTTTTGGATTCTTCTTAGTGTTGTTTGGCAAAGAACCTTGATTCCTCATTGATAAAGAATTTGCCAACTGCCCTATTTGCACCTCTAAATTATGAATAGAGGAAGAGTGGTTCTTAAACATCAACTGAGTGTCTTGATACATTTGCTCAAATCTGCCTTCCAACCTTTTTGTAGCTTCATATTATTGATTCATTTTTATGGACATCACATCCTTGAACTTCTCCAACTTGCTTTCTAGAGAACTTCCAAAAGATGAAGTTTTTTCTTGGTGGTAATTTGGTTGTTGGTGTTGCACATTATGCCTTACAAAACTAGGTGGTGCTTGTGGCCTCCACTGGTTATTCCCTTGATTACTCCAAGAGAAGTTAGGATGATTTCTCCAACTTGGATTATAGGTGTTACCATGCACTTGGTTCTACTGTCCTTTAAAGTTGTTTATAAAGTTTACATTCTCTATGGACAAGCTTTGCATCATCTGACACTCTATAGTTGGATGACTACCCTGACATAATTCACAAGAGGAAGACAAGTTAGATATGGCATTGATATTCATTTTATCCATTCTTTTAGATAAAGCATCCATCTTTGCATTTAACATCGTCAAACTATCAACTTTAATTGCTCCCCCTCTCTTTGGAATAGCTCTCTCACTGGACCAGAGGCTTTGGGTATTAGTCATTTCTTTAAAAAGCTCTAAGGCATCTTTTGGTGTCTTAGACATGATAGTTCCTCCTGCTGATGCATCTATGTTTGCTCTCACTATAGGATTGACACCCTTGTAAAAAGATTATGCCAAATCCCATGAAGGAATTAGTTGTGGTGGACATTGTTGCTAAAGATCCTTGAATCTATCCCAGCACTCATAAAAACTTTCATCATCTCTTTGATAGAAAAAGTTGATTTCATTTCTGATTTTGAGTACTTTAGCTGGTGGAAAGTACTTATTGAAAAAGGCTGTATAAAGCTTAGGTGCTAAACTAGTGAACCATCTTTTTACTCCATCCATCAAGGAAAATTGAAAAAGGATGAGCCTGATTGCTTCTAGCTGTACTCCATTCATCTTAAAGGTCGAACAATACTCCAAAAATCTTGTCATGTGACCAATTAGATCCTCATATGGTAAGCCACTAAACTATGAGTTTTGAATCATTTGGATCATGGCGGGTTTGATTTCAAAGTTATTTGCAGCAACCACCGGCCTCACAATCAGAGTTTGTAACCTTGGACATTGGGACTCACAAAGTCCCTTATATTTCTGTGGGCAACGTGCCCATTTTGGCCATCTTGCCCATTGTGTGGTTCCCCTCTGTTCATCCTATCTTTATTCTGTCTTCTCCTTCTGCGAATAGTTTTGTCAATCTCTAAATCAAGTGGTATTAATTGGACTCCTTGTCTGCTTGTGCCATGCATTGTGTGCATGCAATTATAAAAGTTCCTATATAACCAAAAAATAACAAAAACAAAAGTAAAAAATAACGTCTAAATCAAACAACACAAAATTCTCAACAATATCAATTTGGCAATCCCCGGCAACGACACCAAAAACTTGATGGGTTTTCGCAAGTATACAGATTCGTACAAGTAGTAATTAAATATTGATCCTATAAAGATTGTAGATTGACTACAATGATACTAGTTGTGTTTGTTTGTTTAAACAACGAAAAAGAGTATTTTGAATTAAACTAAAAATTAAACTAAGACAAAACATAAAAAAAAATCACAATGAAATAACAATCACTTTAGAGAGCTAGGGTTCTTATTACCAATTCAACGTTTATTTAAAATCAATTTACTGCTAAGCCATACCTAACCTTAATCCAATTTGAGGGTTTCCCAAGAATCATAGGCTTTCCTCCTAAGACAACCCTATGATTAACCAAGTAAATTGATGTTCTTAGATTTAAAGCTCTCGCCTACTAAGTGTTCGGTTAACCCGGTTTAAGCACCAACCCTTAATTAATATTAGTTGCTTAAGTGTTTCTCAACTAAGAAAGCATCTAACAGGTTATTGTTTAAATCCAATACAACCCATCTCTCGATCAAGTTTTATTGTGTATATTCAATCAAAGGGTGATCAGTCCTAAGAAGACATTAAGCTCAATAACAACCAAAGGATCTAATTGTGATTAGCCCATGGTTGAATAGCAATAAGAACCCTAACTAAGAATTTAGCTACTCATGTTAATTTTAAGAAATAAAGAAGAATAATAAAAGAAAATAGACATCCTCATTGAATTAAATTTAAGAACAAATAAAAACAATTGAATAGAATAAATCGCCTGTTAAATAGGAAGCTTAATGTTCTTCAATTTTTATTCTCCAATCTCCAAACTAACATAAGCAAGAAAAAATCCTTGTTTTATCAAAATTGCTCTAAAAAAAATTGTATCTCCCAAAAAGTGATGATAAAAAAAAAAATAATAATCCCTTGTTTTTGGTGGCTACCCTCTTATAAAACCCTAATTACCAGCCCTAGGGTTACATCTATGTGAAATCTCCATCTTGTCCTTCATGAGTCAACAATTAAATTTGACTTTGACTTTCCTAATCACCAGGTTGCACGGCCGTGTGCAAAATGCGCATGGTCGTGCACATCACTTTTTCAGCATTTTAGCATATTGACCTCCATTACTTTTTAGGCTCACTTCAAGTGCTCAAGGCTCCCATGTAACCTTTCTCTATTGTTCTTTGACTTCCCTAAATACTTAAAAATCAACCAAAAATAAACCAACTAATACATAAAAATAACTAAACACAAAAGACATGCATTAAGTACTCAACTAAATAAAAACTGAATAAAAGAACACAAACTTGACTGAAATTACATTTTTCCTAACACAAAGACTACTTAATGAAATGCATTTTTCACACTCATCAATTCGCATTGCCTCTCAAATTTTTCCATGTCATTGGACAAGTCCATGATCATATTCCCAATCCTATTGCCGGATCTGTCCATTAGCTCCTTGATCTTTTCATTAATTTTATCACTCCAATTTTTAGTGTTCCCTCTCTTCTTTGCTTGGTTCTCAGTTTCATTAGTTTCTTCCTCCATTAAATTAGGAGGCAAAGGAACTTTACCATGTTACATCGCTGCTTGACGAAACAAATAACATCTCATTGAAGTGACATTATGAAATTCATTATACTCAGTGATAATTTCAGCTCGCACAAGATAATCTTCATCTTGGGATTCAACGTCTAAAGGCTCCAATTGATGTTTGGAAAATTCAAATGAAGCAAAATACAATGCCAAACTAGTGAAAATATGTCCCATTGATAACAACGCCTTTCTAGCTTGTATAACATGCCATATAGAACACAAAACAAAGTATGTACTACATACTTTTTTTGTTAGTCTTCAAGCACCACAACATAAATAGTTCATCAGGAGAAACCCTAGTACCATCTTTTCTACCAAAAATTATGTGACATGAATTTATGAATGATTAAATTTAAATGATCTTTGATTAAACCACTAGTCATCACTTGACCTTCATAAACTCTATCACCTCCAATGATTTTATGCCAAAAAACTACTCATATTATAATTTAATAGAGGTTGATAAACACCTCTTTGAGGAAAACCAAAGATTTCAGACATGATTGTATAATCAAAATAGTACTCTTTCCTAAAGAACTTACATGAGAAGACCCCTTCATTTGCATCTAGAATCTTAAATGTAGTGTAAAATTCTATAGTTAGCTCAAAGAATACCTTATATTGGTTTGTAGCCAATTTAGACCATCCCAACTTATTGCAAAACACATTTATGGTTCCCTTAATCCCCATGTTCAAAAGTACCTTATTATCAAAGTATTTTGGCTTGTTGAAATTTCTCTTCACTAAGGAGCAAAATTTCTTCCCTTCCTCTTCAAAATAAATGGCAAAAAAAGCTTCATATTCGTTCCTCATTTCCTTGGACTTACCCTTGCCATCACTAAGCCTCCTCCCTTAAAATTGTTTTTTTGTTCTAGCCATCACAATAATGTTAAAACTTCATAAAAATAAAACACCACAAAAGAATGAGAATAAAAATAATAAGAACAAAAATAAAAGAAAAGAAAAGAAAACTAGGGTTTAAATAAGAAAAGAGGGTACAAGAAATTCTATTCTTAAAATAAAGGCAAAAAGAAATAAATTTAAAAATTAAAGGAAAAAAATAAAATCATAAAAATTTTCCTAAATTAAATAGGAATTAGGAATTAAAATGGAATTTCTACTCACTTAAAATCCTATTGTAATAAGAAAACTTGAATTAAAAGTCAAAAATCAAAAATCAAAAGAAAATAGGAAACCAAATTAAAAGAATTTCAAAAATTAAGAAAATAAATAAAAAAATTCAAAAATTTAAAAGAAATTAAAAATTTTAAAATTTTGGCAATATTAATTCCTCCTCCACACTTAAAAAGTTCAATGTCCTCATTGCATGAGCATATGACATCAAAAATAGGAAACATGTTTGTGTTGTGAATAGTCATCAGGTCGAACGACCGTGTGACCTGCTTCTGCAGAATTCTGACGACGTTTTATGCATGGCGGTGTGCAAAAGATGCACAGCCGTACCACCTATTTAAAAAAATCAAAATTTTGGCTTGAATCGAACTTGCATTAATTTTCTTTTGCGCTCTTGATCTGACTTATGTCCATCACTTTGTATAGGACAAGCATATATATACTAATATTGCAACAATATAAGAGAGAAATTAAATTGAAATAAAAACAACTAACAATAATAATATTAAAATTCTTAACAATGACAACTTAAATAAAAACAAACTTTAACATCTTAAAACATCAACATAAAACATAAGACATAAGAACACATTGTTCCTCAAAACATATAATTAAAAACAACTAAAAATAAACAAACATAGAAAAACATTGTTCAAGCTAAAACCAAACATCATTAAAAACAAAGCAAAGTCTTCACTCTTTGCCTTCTTCCTCGGATGAGGAGTCTTGTTCCTCCATCTTTTAATCATGTGGGAATGGTGGTGGGATAAAATTTTGCAAGTTGAAATAGGCACTAAGGTTGTGATTGATCATATTCAATGTGTGATTCATTTGCCTTGAAATGTGTTCCATTCTTTTAACTTTGGAATTCCATTCTTCCACATTTGAGTTTATGACTCTAATTTGTAGCTCCAAGTTGTTTAGCCTCTCCATGACATCATTAATTAAAGCATCTTCCTCTTCTTCTTCTTGAGCTTTCGGGGTTTACGGGTTAGATAAGAAAAGCTCTCCTTGTATAGTCAACTCTAACCAAACCCATAGCTTCCATCATGCTAGTGTCAATAAAGTAATGACATGTTACTTTCTTAAAAGGCATGTTTTCAATGTCAAAGTCTAGGTACTTAGCTATAATGGTGACTAGTCCTCCCATTTTAATAGCCCTAGTTGCTTTTACAGCAACATATTTTAGTTTCCTAGCTATAGAATGACACACATTGAGCTTTCTATCATTAACATTAAGCTCAACAATGGTGACTATGGAGTCTCTCTCTTTTCATGGAAACAAGCCATGAGCCTATAAAGATATTTCAAAATGGGCAATTGAATTCTAGATTCTTTGACTAATCTAGCCTCATAAAATACTCCATTTTCCCCTGTTAACTCTCTTAAAAACTCATGTCTATCATATGCTACATTAGCATCTTGATTTTTAAGAAAATTAAATACATCATTAAGTTTAAAAAAGCCTAAAGTATGCTCCTCATTCCCTAAATAAAAATTAAGCATGAGAGTGCAGTCATTGAATTCAAAAGAAGAGAGAAACTCACTAGTGGGTACGGCATAAGAAAGGTATTGCATCAAAATAAAATCATTCCATCCCATCCTATTGGCATACACATTAATGTCCTTTAGTAACCCAATTTCAATTAAAGATGTAGCACTCAAATACCTATTTGCACAAATTTTCCTATTCATTATCTTTTGAAATTTATTCCTATGCTCACTATGCCTAAATTGAATTTGAGTAGGGAAAGGTTTTACCTTATGTTCCTCACTAGTACCACCTAAATTATTAGAAGCTTTACCACGTCTAGTTCTCTTGGAAGGAGGATTGGTCTTCTTCCTTGCTATGCTTTTCTTTCTTTGATCTCTCTCTATGGTGAATTGTTTGAAGATAAAGACTTGAGAGAATTTGGGTAATGGAAGAGAGTGTAGAGAATCAAGATAATGTAGAGAATGATTTATAAGGAAGAGGTGAGAAGATGGGGGTTTATATATAAGAGGTAAGGTAGTGAGAATTGGGTAAAGTGTATGGGAAATTGAAAAAGTGGTCAAGGGTTAGGTTTTTTAGGGTTTGGGAAGTAGGTAAAGTGGTCAAAATTAGAACCCCTAGGGTTTTCGGAAGTAGGAAGCATGGGGAAGTGGAAAAAGTTCACGTAAAATGAAATTTGCATCTTTTTAAAAAATCTAAAAATTAACGTTGCATGGCCGTCCACAATTTTAGCACAATCGTTTGACCTCATACCAAAATTCGATGTCATAACTTGCACAACCATGCCAAAATACTACACGACCATGCAACCTATACAAGCATGATTTTGCTCATAACATGCACAACTGTGCATAATTTTTGCACCGTTGCACCGTTGCACGACCTATACATGCATTTTTTTCATAAAAAATTTACTAAATTAAGCACATAACAAATAAATATTTAAGCAATGCATCATAATCATGAGTTGTACTTTGCAATAAACAATATTCCACATAAATTAAACTTACAAAACCTCTTTAAGAGCTCCAACCTTTCTTTCACTTCTTGAAATTGACAAAAAAAACATAAAATAACATAAATTTACAAAAACATAAAATAACTAAAATAAAAAAAATAAAAACAATCTTGGTTGAGCCCTTAAGAAGCGCTCTTTTAAGTGTCCATAAGCTAGACCACCCTGTTCATCATTATTTAATTCCTTCAAGCATGAAGTTTAACGAAATTCCTTAATTGTTCCTCCATGGTAAAGCTTTAACCTCTGTCCATTCACTTTAAATGTATCTCCTCTTATGTTGCATAATTCCATAACTCCATGAGGATATGAATGAGTCACTGTAAATGGTCCTGACCATCTACTCTTTAACTTTTCAAGGAATAATTTGAGTCTTGAGTTGAACAATAATACTTTATCTCCTTCCTTGAAATTTTTCACTTTGACTCTCACATCATGCCACCTCTTTATGCATTCCTTATTAATCCTTGAATTATTATAGGCAGTCTCTTTAATCTCCTCAAGTTCACTCAACTGAAGCAATCTCTTCTCAACTGCCTTCTTAAAATTGAAATTCAAGGCCTTCATCGCCCAATAAGCTTTATGCTCAAGTTCAATAGGAAGATGACATGTTTTGCCATAAACCAACCTAAAAGGAGACATCCTAATAGGTGTTTTGTAAGTTGTTCTGTATGCCCGCAAAGCATTATCTAGCTTCCTTGCCTATTCTTTTCTTGACTTGCTCACTGTTCTTTTTAAGATTTTCTTCAACTCCTTATTACACACTTCAACTTGCCCATTTTTTTAGGGTGATAAGGTGTAACTACTCTATGCTTTACCCCATATCTAATGTCTCAATTTTCTTTTTGTAAAAATGTGTTTCCCCATCACTTATGATCATTCTAGGCATACCGAACCAAGATAATAACTTCTTTAAAAACTTACAAAAAACTATTGCATCATTCATTGAATATGCTTAAGTTTCTACCCATTTAGAAATATAGTCGACACAAACAAGAATATACTTATTCCCCTTTGACAAAGGAAATGGCCCCATAAAGTTAATGTCCCATACATTAAATATTTTAACCTTTAGAATTCTAGATTGAAGCATTTCATCCTTCTTTAAAATGTTACCACTCCTTTGACAAGCATCACAACTTATTACAAAATCTTTTGCATCTTTAAAAAATATAGGCCAATAGAACCCTACTTCAAGAACTTTAGCAGCTATCCTCTGTGCTCTATAATGTCTACCATTGACATTCCTATAACCATGATACAAAAATGACCCAACGTCTTCCATTACTACACATCTCCTTGCCATTCCATCATTACACAATCTCCATAAAAATGGCTTATCCCAAATATAGAATATAGAGTCAAGGAATAACTTTTTCTTTTGCTGAGAATCAAACTCTTTTAGTATTATTCCACTTGACAGGAAATTTGCTATATCCGTAAACCATGGTGCACTTATGTGAGATATGGCCAAAAGCATCTCATATGGAAATAATTATTTGATAGGCTATTGATTGTCTTCTTCTCTTAATCTGAATCTAGCCATGACAAATGATCAGCTACTACATTCTCAGAACCTTTCTTGTCTCTAATCTCAATATCAAATTCTTGTAACAAAAGCACCCATCTGATGAGCCTTGGTTTAGAATCTTTCTTATTCATTAGGTACTTTAATATTGCATGATCAGTATAGATAACCACTTTAGAGCCAAGGATGTAGGATCTGGATTTGTCAAAAGCAAAAATAATAGCCAACATATCCTTCTCTACAATAGCATAATTCAGCTATGTATCAGTTAATGTCTAGCTTGTGTAGTAAATCACATGCAACTTCTTCTCCTTTCTTTAACCAAGCACAACTCCTATTGCATGATCACTCGCATCATACATCATTTCAAATGGTAGGCTCCAATCTGGTGCCATTACTATAAGAGCTAAGATAAGGGCTTTGTTTAACTTGTCAAAAGTCAATTTCCACTCATTAGTAAAATCAAATGGTGAATGTTTTTTAAGTAACTTACAAAGGGGTTTTGAGATTTTTAAAAAATCTTTGATGAACTACCTATAAAAGCCTGCATGACTAAGAAAACTCTTGACTCCTTTCATATTTATAGGGTACTGCAACTTCTCAATTACCTCTACTTTTGCTTTGTCAACTTGAATTCCTTGAGCTAAAATTTTGTGCCTAAGAATAATCCTTTCATCTACCATAAAATGGCACTTTTCCAAATTTAGTACCAAATTTGTCTCCTTACAGTGTGCTAAAACTTGCTCCAAATTATGCAAACATCCTTTAAATGAGTTTTTATAAACTGAAAAGTCATCCATGAAAACATCCATGATCTTCTCTACCAAATATGCAAATATAGCCATCATACATCTCTAGAATGTTGTAAGAGCATTACATAATCCAAATGGCATCCTCCTGTATACAAATGTACCATAAGGACATGTAAAAGTGGTATTCTCTTTATCTTTTAGAGTTATTCCAATATGATTACATCCTCAGTATCCATCTAAAAAATAATAAAAGGCATGTCCTGTTATTCACTCCAATATCTAATCAATAAAAGGTAAAGGGAAGTGGTCTTTTCTTATGGATGCATTCATCTTTTGGTAATCAATGTACACTCTCCATCCACTTACAACTCTTGTAGGAATGAACTCCCCTTCTTTATTTTTCATAATTGCTATACCACCTTTCTTTAGTACATACTGAATCAGACTCACCCATGAACTGTTTGAGATCGGATAGATGATCCCCACATCAAGAAGTTTGACTACTTGTTTCTTTACTACTTTTTACATATTCAAATTGAGCCTCCTCTACCTTTCAATGGTTAGCTTGTGACTGTCCTCCATTAGGATCTTATGCATGCAATAAGAAGGACTGATACCTCTTATGTCAGAAATCTACCAACCAATTGCTTTTATTCTCCTTCTCAGTATCTCCACTAGCACATCCTCTTATTCTTTACTCAGTTTAGAGGATATGATCACAGGTAGTTTTTTCTTTTCTCCTAGAA
The DNA here is from genome assembly GCA_947683625.1 of Mallotus nudiflorus. Lineage (NCBI taxonomy): Eukaryota > Viridiplantae > Streptophyta > Magnoliopsida > Malpighiales > Euphorbiaceae > Mallotus > Mallotus nudiflorus. Next base: position 3,192,269 of record CANTUR010000263.1, on the reverse strand, counting down.
AAGTGTACCTTAAATATTGGGGTAAAGGCTTCAAATCTAATTTTGGTGGTTTGATGGTTGAAGTTGGTATGGGTTCAACGTTTGGTAATTTCATGTGTGTTATGGGGGATTGGTGTTTGAAGTGTACTTCATCTTGGGATAATTGTACCTAGGAACACTTCTCAATATTCTCATTTTTCATAAACTTTGCCAACCTCCTTCGTTAGACTTCACTCACACATTCATCAACTATATCTACTCATATACAATAATATTCATCATAAGGATATTTCGTGCTTTAATAAATATTAAATATGCAATTCTCATCTCCTACTTTCAATATGAGAGTTCCATCATAAACATCAATAATTGCTCTAATAGTGTAATGAAAAGGCATACTAAGGATCAATGGAACTTCCTCATCCTCTTCAAAGTTAAGGACTACAAAATCAATTGAAAAAATAAATTTCCCAGTCCTTACTAATACATCTTCCACTATTCCTTTTGGTTCCTTCACTATCATATCTGCAAGTTACAATTTGATACTTATAGGTTTAGTTTCTCCTAACCTCAATTTTCTATAAATAGATAAAGACATAAGATTAATAGAAGCTCCTAAATCATATAAAGCTCTTTGAAATTTTAAACTTTCAATAGAACATAGAATAGTAAGACTCCCTGGATGCTTCCTTTTCAAAGGAAGTTTATTCAAGATGATTGCACTACACTTCTTTGTGAGTGCAACTGTATCATACTCTTAAATTTCTTTTTGTTGGAAATCAGCTCCTTTAGGAACATGGCATACTTTGGCATTTGCAAAAGACATTCTACCAAAAGCATGTTGATATGAAGTGCCTTAAACCTCTCTAAAAATTTTGCATACTGCTGATCATGCTACTATGTTTTTAATTTTTGTGGATAAGGAACTGGAGGTATATAAGGCTTCACAGTCAGTGATTTTGATTTCTCAACTACCTATTCCTTGTATTTGTCTTCTTTTCTTTGCACTTTGACCCATTCATTCTCTTATTCTTTCTCCTCTTCCTTCTTCTTTTCTTTCTCATATTCTATAGTTGCTTTTGGGGTTTGAACTTCTGTTCCACTTCTCAAAGTGATAGCCTTCAATTGCTCTTTTGGATTCTTTTCAGTGTTACTTAGCAAAGAACCCTGCTTCTTAATTGACAAAGACTTTGCCAATTTCCCCATTTACACCTCTAAATTATAGATATAAGAAGAGTAATTATTGAACATGAGCTAAGTGTCTTGGTACATTTGCTCAAATATGCCTTCTAACCTTTTTATTGCTTTATGTTGTTGGTTTATTTTTATAGACATTACATCCATGAACTTCTTAAACTTGCTCTTTAAAGAAGTCCTTGAAAATGAACTCTTATGTTAAAAATTGGATTGGTGATGTTGTGCATTCTGACCTCTACCTAGTGGTGCTTGTAGCCTCTATTGGTTATTTCTTTGATTGCTCTAAAAAAAATTAGGATGATTTCTCTAACTTGGATTGTAGGTATTTTCATGCACTTATGTAATATCCCGTGTTTTTAAAAATATTTTTACACTGTACCGAGATATACAGTGTCAATAATTTTTGTATATATATTACGATATTTTTATGAGTTGTTATGTATTTTAAACCTATTTTAATTATTGTATATTATTTTCAGCGTTTCACGTAAAATTTTCCCGAGACTTGCATTTCCGGGGAAATTTTCACGTAAACAATGTATTATTAATTATTTTAAATGTATTTACGGACTTGCATGAACTCATGCGTATTTTTAAATTATTAAATTAAGCCTGTGTGTGTATATTTATTTAATTAGGGTTTATTATTACCCTAATATTTTATTAAGTATTTATTTGTTTTATTGTTATTTAATTAATTTTATTTAGTATAAATTATTAAAATATTAATATTTTTATGTGTATGGTGTATATTTGATGTGTGTAATTTAATATTATTTTAATATATAGTATAAAGTATATATATATACATATATTTGTCAAAAATCAAAAAGTTTGGAAAATTACCATTTTGCCCCCGACTTCTTCTTCTTCCTCCCGATTCTCCCTTCTCCATTTCCGGTCGCTGCCGTGCCGTTCCTTCATCGTGGGTGTGCCGTCCGGTGTGCCACCGTCTTCCCCGACCAATTTCGTCGCTTGAGGAGGCCGTTTCCGGCGTCTGGAGATCGATTTTGGCCGGAGAAGCCGAAAATCGATCCACCGTCGATCACGCCGATTCCGGCCACCGTTTTCGACACCGCTGGTCTCTTTCTTCTCCTTGAGCTCCGGTGAGTGTGATTGTAGCTTTGGTTTGAGCTAAAATGGTCTAAAATTGCTTAGGTTTCGATTTTGTCAACTTCGGCCTATTAGGGTTTTTGATTTTTTGAGCTTCGAATTGATTGATTCATGAAAACTTCCTTCACAAATGTTGTTCCTAGTAGCTTAATATACATGTATGAATTTTTATAGAATTTTTGGAGATTGTTTGGATTTTTGAATATTTTAATATTATTTTCTAATTTTCGGAAATTAATTATTTAAATTATGAAATTGGAGTTTATGGTTAAATTAGGTGTTGAAATGAATTATAGGAATTTATTTGGAATTTTTTTGAATTTCTAAGTATTTATTTTGAATTATTGAAGTTTATGGAATTTTGGAAAAATTAGGTTAAATGTGTTTTTATTTGAATTTAATTGGTTAATTGAGTTTAAATATTGATATTATTGATAAATATGTTGAGAAAATTAATTTTGGATAATTGTATGATTTTTGGTGAATTTTTGAAGTAATTTAAGTATATTTATATATATAGGGGTATTTTGGTAATTTTACCCTAAATTGTCTAAAAATGTAATTTAATTGGTTTTAATAGTTATTTAAGGTATAAAAATGATTTCTACAAATTATTTGATATTTTTAACTAATTAAAACTATTTTTCGTGAATTATTTTCAATTATATATATAATATACGGTTTTACTAATAAAATGAGTTTTAATCGGTTTTTACAGTGTTTCAAGGTTAATTATGTAATTTCTACTTATGAAATGTAGTTCTGTGATTTAAGGATATTTTTGGTATATCTAGAATTATTCTGTGTTTGTGGACCCCGGTCGGTGGACTGTAGTTTGGAGTCCGACCGTGGGATTTTGATTGTGTTGAGCTTGTTTTTCGAAGTGTATTTCCTTTGCAGGGTCGGCTCTACTCTTTTGAGTAGAGAGATGTCCGTTTTACAGGGGAGGTTCTGCCGGATTTTCGGTAGAATTCTCGTAAAACGTGATATCCAGTCGAACCCTAATTTCTGATTCTGTGTTAAATACTCTAGATTGAATTCTAGGATTTCTGTTAGGTTTATTCTGATGTCGATTATTTATTGCTTGTTTAGTTGCGCCGAGACCGAGGGCTAGTGGACCAGGCCCGTCGGACCCGTCTCGTGGAGCGCATTAGGTGAGTTACTATACTATATATATATGCTTAGGATGCATGATTTTAGAAATATACATTTTATGTTGATTAAATATGCATAAATAAATTGATTATTTCTTAAGTTTATATTAAGTATATTTTCGGTTTATTTTTGGTATATATTAAATTGTATGCATGTTTTGTAAATAAAATATATTTAAAATGTTTTTAAATATATTTCCGGCTTAATTTATAATTTGATTGAATGTATTTGATATATATATACTCGAAATATACCTGGTTTATGTTTGGTATATTTCCGGTATATATATGGTTTATATTGTTGTTTTATTTAAATTCATGCATCATTTAATTGTGAATGAATGTTTTACATTATTAATGATGAAGGATATCACTAGAACGTGCTACCTAGTGGGCAGCACTAGGACCGAGTACGTACCGGTACACCTATAGCTTTAGGTTATATTACTAACTTTTTGTGGATATTGATTTGATTATGATTATCGATATGTGAGATGTGGTTTGGGTGTGATTGCTGGAGCTCGGTTGACCAAGTGTCTCGGGGCCAATCACACTGGCAGTCAGACTGCTGGAGCTCGGTTGACTTAGTGTCTCGGGGCCAGTCTACTGTCCAAATGGATTAAGTGGATATATTTGGAATAAGTGAGCCTGTATGGCTTGAGTGTTGTTTAACACTATTTTCGAGGTTGCGATATTCTAGGGTTCTATGTAATCCTTCATAAACCATGATTTTCAGATAAAATATATATAAATGATTTTTCTGCATCTGTATGAATTTGCCTGTATATATACATATTATATATATACTGTTGACTGTATGCATTGTCACTTAGTGTGTATGTATATATATTATAGTAATTCACTCAGTGAGGTCTGACTCCCCTCCGTTGACTATTTTTCAGGAGAGTCAACTTCTTCAGACCTCAGTAGCAGGTCGATACGCCGGATTTCTTCCGCCCCGGCTTCTTTATGTAAATTGTCTACTTGAGTCTTATTTATTTTATCTAGACACTGCAGTAGTTGTGAATTACAGTATTGGATTTCATGTACTTTATTTTAAAGGGATGTATTATATTGAAACTGGATTTGTATTAAAGATTATATCTATGTGATGAGTTTTGAATTAAATCCAGTTGATATGGATGATATTATGATATTATGATTTTTATTTTCCGCTGCATATTATATTGTTACTGTTATTATGGCATGATTTATTTTATTTTTTTAGGCTTGCTACGGGTTCCGGATTCGAAAGAATTCCCGTTCCCCTAGCGCCGGTCATGGCCCCTGTTTTGGGTCGTGACAACTTAGTTCTTATGTCCTTTGAAATTGTTCATATAATTCACATTCTCATTGACAATCCTTGCATTATTTAGCATTCAATAGTTAGATTTCCACCTTAGTACAATTCATAAGAAGTAGTCAAATTAAAAATTGCATTAACACTCATTTTGTCCATCCTTTTGGTTAAAGCATCCAACTTTGCATTAAGCATCGTCAAGCTATCAACTTCAATTGCTCCCCCCTCTCTTTGGAATAGTCCTCTCACTAGATCATAAGCTTTAGGTGTTGGCCATCTCTTTAAAAAGCTCTAAGGCATCTTCAAAAGTCTTGAGCATGATAGTTCCTCTTGCTGAGGTATCTATATTCACTTTAACTATAGGGCTAACTCCTTTGTAGAAAGATTACACCAATTCCTATGAAGGAATTAGTTGTGGTGGACACTGTCTTTGAAGATCCTTGAGTATATTCTAGCATTTGTAAAAGCTCTCATCCTCTCTTTGATAAAAAGAGGTGATCTCATTTCTAATTTTGAGTACTTTAGTTGGTGGAAAGTACTTATTGAAGAAAGCTATGGAAAGCTCTTACCATGTATTTATGGAGTTAAGTGGCAAGTTAATAAACCACCTCTTAGCGCTATCCATTAAAGAAAATGGAAAGAGGATAAACCAAAGTGCTTCTGGTTGCACTCCATTCATTTTGAAGGTTGAACAATACTCCAAAAATTAAGTCATATGACCAATTGGATCCTCATGTGGCAATCCACTGAACTATGAGTTCTGAATCATCTGGATCATAGCGGGTTTAATTTTAAAATTATTTGCTGCTACCGTCAGTGTCACGACCCAAAACAGGGGCCATGACCGGCGCTAGGGAACGGGAATTCTTTCGAATCCGGAACCCGTAGCAAGCCTAAAAATAAAATAAATCATGCAATAATATCAATAACAATATAATATGCAGCGGAAATGAAAATCATAATATCATTTTCATCACTGGATTTAATCAAAATCCCATCTCATAAATATATAATCTTTAATACAAATCCAGTTTCAATATAATACATCTCTTTAAAAATAAAATACATGAAATCCAATACTTTAATTCACAACTACTGCAGTGTCTAGATAAAATAAATAAGACTCAAGTAGACAATTACATAAAGAAGCCGGGGCGAAAGAAATCCGACGTATCGACCTGCTACTGAGGTCTGAAGAAGATGACTCTCCTGAAAAATAGTCAACGGAGGGGAGTCAGACCTCACTGAGTGAATTACTATAATATATATACATACACACTAAGTGATAATGCATACAGTCAACAGTATATATGTAATATGTATATACACAGGCAATTACACACAGATGCAATAAAATCATTTTTATATATTTTATCTGAAAATCATCTTTTATGAAGGATCACATAGAACCCTAGAATATCGCAACCTCAGAAAATAGTGTTAAACAACACTCTAGCCACATAGGCTCACTTATTACAAATATATCCACTTAATCCATTTAGACAGTAGACTGGTCCCGAGACACTAAGTCAACCGAGCTCCAGCAGTCTGACTACCAGTGTGATTGGCCCCGAGACACTTGGTCAACTGAGCTCCAGCAATCACACCTCCAAACCACATCTCACATATCAATAATCACATTAAATCAATATCCACAAATAAGTTAGTAATATAGCCTAAAGCTATAGGCGTACCGGTACGTACTCGGTCCTAGTGCTGCCCACTAGGTAGCACGTTCTATTGATATCCTTCATTAATAAATAATATAAAACATTCATTCACAAAAATAAATGATGCATGAATGTAAATGAAATAACAATATAATCCATATATATACCAGAAATATACCAAAAGTAAACCAGGTATATTTCGAGTATATATACGTCAAATGCATTCAATCAAATTATAAATTAAGTTGGAAATATATTTAAAAACATTTTAAGTATATTTTATTTACAAAACATGTATATAATTTAATATATACCAAAAATATACTTAATGTAAACTTAAGAAATAATCAAATTATTCATGCATATTTAATCAACACAAAACATGCATTTCTAAATCATGCATCCTAAGTATATATATATAGTATAGTAACTCACCTAATGCGCTCCACGAGACGGGTCCGACGGGCCTGGTCCACTAGCCCTCGCACGGTGCAACTAAGCAATAAATAATCGACATCAGAATAAACCTAACAGAAATCCTAGAATTTAGTCTAGAGTATTTAAACACAGAATCAGAAATTAGGGTTCGACTGGATATCACATTTTACGAGGAATTCTACCGAAAATCCGGCAGAACCTCCCCTGTAAAATGGACATCTCTCTACTCAAAGGAGTAGAGCCGACCCTGCAAAGAAATACACTTCAAAAAACAAGCTCAACACAATCAAAATCCCACGGTCGGACTCCAAGCTACAGGTCCACCGACCGGGGTCCACAAACACAGAACATATTCCGGATATACCAAAAATATCCTTAAAATCTAGAAATACATCTCATAGGTAGAAATTACATAATTAACCTTAAAACATTGTAAAAATCGATAAAAACTTATTTTATTTGAAAAACCGTATATTATATATATAATTGAAAATAATTCACGAAAAATAGTTTTAATTAGTTAAAAATACCAAAATATTTTGTAGAAATCATTTTTTATACCTTAAATAACTATTAAAACCAATTAAATTACATTTTTAGCCAATTTAGGGTAAAATTACCAAAATACCCTTATATATATAAATATACTTAAATACTTCAAAAATTTACCAAAAATTATACAATTATCCAAAATTAATTTTCTCAACATTTTTATCAATAATATCAATAATTAAACTCAATTAACCAATTAAATTCAAATAAAAACACATTAACCTAATTTTTCCAAAATTCCATAAACTTCAATAATTCAAAATAAATACTTAGAAAATTCATAAAAATTCCAAATAAATTCCTATAATTCATTTCAACACCTAATTTAACCATAAACTCCAATTTCATAATTTAAATAATTATTTTCCGAAAATTAGAAAATAATATTAAAATATCAAAAATACCCAAAATCCAAAAAATCTCCAAAAATTCTACAAAAATTCATACATGTAGATTGAGCTACTAGGAACAACATTTGTGAAGGAGTTTTCATGAATCAATCAATTCGAAGCTCAAAAAAATCAAAAACCCTAATAGGCCGAACTTGACAAAATCGAAACCTAAGCAATTCTAGACCATTTTAGCTCAAACCAAAGCTAGAATCACACTCACCGGAGCTCAAGGAGAAGAAAGAGACCGGCGGGTGTCAAAAACGGTGGCCGGAATCGACGTGATCGACGATGGGATCGATTTTCGGCTTCTCCGGCCAAAATCGACTTCCAGGCGCCGGAAACGGCCTCCTCAGGCGGCGGAATTGGTTGGGGAAGACGGTGGCACACCGGATGGCACACCCACGGTGAAGAAACCGGCGTGACAGATGCCCGGACGGCAAGGGAGATGGTCGGGGAGGAAGAAGAAGAAGGTCGGGGGCAGTTTTATAATTTTCCAAATCTTTTGTAATTTGACAAATATATGTATATATATATACTTTATACTATATATTAAAATAATATTAAATTACACACATCAAATATACACCACACACATAACATTTAATATTTTAATAATTTATACTAAATAAAATTAATTAAATAACAATAAAACAAATAAATACTTAATTAAAATATTAGGGTAATAATAAACCCTAATTAAATAAATATACACACACAGGCTTTATTTAATAATTTAAAAATACGCATGAGTTCATGCAAGTCCGTAAATACATTTAAAATAATTAATAATACATTGTTTACGTGAAAATTTCCCCGGAAATGCAAGTCCCGGGAAAATTTTACGGTAAAACACTGAAAATAATACACCGTAATTAAAATAGGTTTTAAATACATATCGACTAGTAACAATATCATATAATGTACAAAAATTATTAACACTGCATATCCCGGGTACAGTGTAAAATATTTTAAAACACGGGATATTACAGTCTTCCCCCCTTACAAGAATTCGTTCCCGAATTCCAGAAGAACAAGATCAAGAAGGAAAGAGATACGGGTAAGAAGCTCGCATCTCAGCTTCAGTCTCCCACGTTATGCTCTTCAACTTTGTCGCTGCGCCACAGAACCTTGACCATCGGAATCTGCTTCAATGTCAACTGTCGAACTTGAAAATCAACGATCGCCACAGGTTCTTCCACAAACGTCAAATCTTTACTCACTTCTACACTGTCAGGTTGCAACACGTGTGAAGGATCTGAGATATACTTCCTCAACATCGAGATATGAAATACTGGATGCACCTGTGACATACTCGGAGGCAAATCCAACCGATATGCAACAATGCCAACTCTCTCCAGAATCTCAAACGGTCCAAGGTATCTCGGTGCTAACTTACCCTTCCTGCCAAATCTCATCACACCCTTCATCGGAGATACTTTCAGAAAAATAAAATCTCCAACCTGAAACTCCACATCTCTGCGCCTAGGGTCCGCATAACTCTTCTGTCTGCTAACTGCGGTCTCTAATCTGCGCTTAATCACGGTGACTTTCTCTGCAGCATCCTGAACCATCTCTAGTCCAGTCAAAGCTCTCTCACCAATCTCATCCCAACTCAACGGGGATCTACACTTCCTTCCATACAATGCCTCGTATGGTGCCATACCAATACTGCTATGGTAGCTGTTATTATATGCAAACTCAACAAGCGACAAATGATCATCCCAGCTACCTCCCAAATCCAAGACACATATCCTCAACATATCTTCCAGTTTCTGGATCGTCCTCTCAGACTGGTCATCTGTCTGAGGATGAAAAGTTGTACTGAAATCCAACCTAGTGCCCATTGCTTCCTACAACTTCTGCCAAAAATGAGAAGTAAACACCGAACCTCTATCTGACACAATGGACACAGGTACTCCATGAAGGCACACAATATGTTTCACATACAACTTCGCCAATCTAGCAACTGAATATGTGGCTTTCACAGGCAAGAAATATGCAGACTTCGTCAACCTGTCTACAATTACCCAGATGGTATCGTATCCATCCTTCGAACGAGGTAAACCGACCACAAAATCCATAGCTATCCTGTCCCACTTCCACTCGGGAATAGGAAGAGGCTGAAGCTTCCCAGAAGGCTTCTGATGTTCGGCTTTCACTTGTTGACATGTCAAGCACTTAGCAACATAATCAGCGACATCCTTCTTCAATCCATCCCACCAGTATAGATCTCTGATACTGTGGTACATCTTGGTAACACCCGGATGAACGCTGTAGGCTGTAGAATGTGCTTCCTCTAAAATCTCCTCTCTCAAGTCATCCACATCAGGGAACACACAATCTACCCACTGATCCACAACACACCATCATCGAGTGTGAAATCAGTGAACTTCCCTGCTCTGACATTCTCTGCAAGCTCTTCTAGAATAGGATCTCGACTCTGAGCTGCTTTAATCCTATCCCTCAGTACAGATCGTACTTTAAACTGAGCTAACAGTCCACTTGATCTACTAATCTTCATCATCAGACCTTGATCCACCATCAGATGCAACTCCTGGATCGATGGTCTCTCTCTCAACACTGATGTGAGCAAGACTACCTAAGGACTTCCTACTCAGGCATCTGCTACAACATTAGCTTTACCCGGATGGTAAAGAATCTCGCAATCATAATCCTTCAACAATTCCAACCATCTTCTCTGCCCTCAAATTCAAATCTCTCTGCTGAAAAATGTACTTAAGGCTCTTGTGATTAGTAAATATCTCACAAGTCACCCCGTACAAATAATGTCTCCAAATCTTCAAAGCAAAGATCACTGCAGCCATCTCAAGATCATGTGTAGGATAGTTCTGCTCATGCTTCTTCAACTGCCTCGAAGCATAGGCTATCACCCTTCCATTCTGCATCAACACAAAACCAAGACCAATTCTAGAGGCATCACAGTAACTGTGAACTTATCCACACTATTAGGCAAAGCTAATACTGGCGCTGTGGTCAACTTCTCCTACAACAACTGAAACATATTCTCACAAGCTTCTGACCACTCGAATCTAACATTCTTCTGAGTCAAGCGAGTCATAGGGGCTGCTATCCTGGAAAAATCCTGCACAAACCGCCTATAATACCCGGCTAAACCCAGAAAAACTCCGAATCTTCGTACAGAAGTATGGTCTAGGCCACTCAGATACTGTCTCAACCTTCTGTGGATCAACCTAAATACCTTCTTTAGACACTACGTGTCCAAGAAAAGAAACACTCTCCATCCAGAAATCACACTTCGAGAATTTAGCATAAAGTTGATGATCTCTCAGTGTCTGTAGTACAATCCTCAAGTGATATACGTGCTCTTCCATACTCCTCCAATATACCAGTATATCATCAATGAAGACTACTACAAACTGATCCACATACGGTCTGAATACTCTGTTCATCAGGTCCATAAAACTGCTGGTGCATTAGTCCAAACCAAAAGACATCACCAGAAACTCATAATGGCCATATTGAGTGCGGAATGCTGTCTTGAGAACATCGGGCCTCACTAATCCGCCAGCTGATGATAACCCGACCTCAAGTCAACCTTAGAAAGAACTGTGCACCCTGTAGTTGATCAAACAAATCATCTATCCTCGGGAGAGGATACTTGTTCTTCACTGTCACCTTATTCAGCTCTCTGTAGTCAATGCACAGTCTCAGGGTACCATCCTTCTTCTTCACAAACAGGACTGGGGTGCACCCCAAGGAGAAACACTAGGTCTGATAAAACCCTTATCCAACAAACTCTTGCAACTGCTCCTTCAACTCTCTCAACTCTGCAGGAGCCATACGATAGGGTGGCATAGATATAGGAGTAGTACCTGAAACCACATCTATACAGAACTCATCTCTCTGTGAGGTGGTAAACCTAGCAACTCCTCGGGAAAAACATCAGGAAACTCACAAGCAACAGGAACATCTTGTGAGTGACAACTTCTCCACTGACGTATCCCTAAACCAATGCCAAAAACCCCTGACAACCTTTCTTCAACCACTTCCTAGCTGTAATAGCAGAAATAAGATTCTGAGGGTGCTGAACTCCTATCACCAACAAACTTAAAATCTTCTTCACTAGGAATTCTGAAAGTCACCTCCTTATTCCTGCAATCTACCACGGCATAGTGCTGAGATAACCAATCCATTCCCAAAATAACATCAAACTCCATCACATCCAACAAAATCAAATCAGCGGGTAATTCTCTATCTCCCACGAGAACTGGACAACCAGAAAGATTTAGAAGCAAAAATGGGAGAAACAAACGAATGCGTGGCACCCGGATCAAACAAAACCCAAGCATCCAGGTAACAAACAGAAAGAATACCTGCCACGACTGCATTAGATGCCTGAGCATCCTGCTGAGTCAGATGGAAGACTCTGGCCTGACCTCGACCTCCCTGATGACTGGTAGAAGCCTGGCCAACACCTCTGGCACCTCCTCTAGTACCTCTACCACGACTCTGCTGTGGAACAAACTGAGTGGAACTCTGATGCTGGGCTGGGTGGTAACTGAAATGGCACGGGTGCTGCACTAACAATCGACTGCTGTGGGAATCGCAAAATCTGCTGCTATTGATACCCGGAATAAGGACACGATCTGGGCAAAATGTCCTGTCTGCCCGCATCTGAAACATGTCAGTGGTGTCAGATAACACGGTCCCTGATGGACTCTACCACAAGTCTGACAAACACTGGTCGTTGATCCAGAACTACGACCACTGCTACTGCTCGAAGCACCTGACCCAAATCTGAACGATCTACGCTGACCTCCACGGCCATGTCTACTGCTCCGATGCACTCGCTGCTGCTATCTCTGACTCTACTGAGTTGAACCTCGCTGCTGACTACTCGAACCAACATGAAAACTCGAATATGGAGTAGCCTGCAATCCACTCGACTGAACTCCCAACTGGTAACTAATCAGGGCATCGCTCCCTGCCTAACTAATCTCAGCTCAATCTCCTTGCGTAGCTCAATCACAGACTCGAGAAGTAAGACCTGCTGTAGGTATACCAACAAAAGCTGAACCCAAACCAGTAACGTACGTAGTAAACCGCAAAATACTGATCTCACATTAGATCCTCAGTATATCTACCCAGACGCAGAAACTCTCAGGTATACTCCTCTACAGATCGATCTCCAAGAGAAATACTAGTCAAACGGAGACGATATGCTCAAACGAAGAGGCTCTGGATAAAATCTCCTCATGAATCGCTCTCGAAACTGAGCCCATGTCATCATCATCATATAGGGCTGGATCATCTGAATGAACCAATCTAGAGCTGGTCCCTCGACAGGACAACTCAACAATCATGGATCCGCTGGTACTCGGTATGAGCAGTCCCGAGTCCTAGTCTCAATCGCATGCAGAAAATCTAAAGGATCAGAAGTACCATCAAAAGCAATCCTGCCAACTCGAGCATAGAATAAAGCTGCCTCAAGGTCAGACATACCCCTGCTGATAGGCAGGCTGAACAGGCTGAACAACTGGAGGAACAGGAACATCAAACTCAGGCTCAACAGGCTCCTCGTCCTGTAACTCTCTCTGCCTACGGTGACCTGCCGCTCTCGAGGTCTACCTCTGCCACGACCTCTACGTCTAACTGGCTGCTCAGGAGGTAAAACCTCATCCTGAAAAGACTCATCATCCTCGGCCTCAACGACCGGTGGAGCGACACGCGCTCGCCTCCTCATTCTGAAAAGACAAACAGAAAGATTCAGATAAAACAGACAACGGAAGAATAACGTTGAAAACTACAGCAAGGAATACTTATCAAGACATACTCAAACCTAATACACTGCAGTAGTCCAACAGAAACACAACTTTAAAACTAGGGCCACAACTCATATAACTAAGCCCTGACATAGAACTCCGCTCTGATACCAACTTTGTCACGACCCCAAAACAGGGGGCCATGACCGGCGCTAGGGAATGGGAATTCTTTCGAATCCGGAACCCGTAGCAAGCCTAAAAATAAAATAAATCATGCAATAATATCAATAACAATATAATATGCAGCGAAAATGAAAATCATAATATCATAATATCATTTTCATCACTGGATTTAATCAAAATCCCATGCTCATAAATATATAATCTTTAATACAAATCCAGTTTCAACATAATACATCTCTTTAAAAATAAAATACATGAAATCCAATACTTTAATTCACAACTACTGCAGTGTCTAGATAAAATAAATAAGACTCAAGTAGACAATTTACATAAAGAAGCCGGGGCGGAAGAAATCCGACGTATCGACCTGCTACTGAGGTCTGAAGAAGATGACTCTCCTGAAAAATAGTCAACGGAGGGGAGTCAGACCTCACTGAGTGAATTACTATAATATATTTACATACACACTAAGTGATAATGCATACAGTCAACAGTATATATGTAATTATGTATATACACAGGCAATTACACACAGATGCAATAAAATCATTTTTATATATTTTTATCTGAAAATCATCTTTTATGAAGGATCACATAGAACCCTAGAATATCGCAACCTCAGAAAATAGTGTTAAACAACACTCTAGCCACATAGGCTCACTTATTCCAAATTATATCCACTTAATCCATTTAGACAGTTGACTGGCCCCGAGACACTAAGTCAACCGAGCTCCAGCAGTCTGACTGCCAGTGTGATTGGCCCCGAGACACTTGGTCAACTGAGCTCCAGCAATCACACCTCCAAACCACATCTCACATATCAATAATCACATTAAATCAATATCCACAAATAAGTTAGTAATATAGCCTAAAGCTATAGGCGTACCGGTACGTACTCGGTCCTAGTGCTGCCCACTAGGTAGCACGTTCTATTGATATCCTTCATTAATAAATAATATAAAACATTCATTCACAAAAATAAATGATGCATGAATGTAAATGAAATAACAATATAATCCATATATATACCAGAAATATACCAAAAGTAAACCAGGTATATTTCGAGTATATATACGTCAAATGCATTCAATCAAATTATAAATTAAGTTGGAAATATATTTAAAAACATTTTAAGTATATTTTATTTACAAAACATGTATATAATTTAATATATACCAAAGTAACTTAATGTAAACTTAAGAAATAATCAAATTATTCATGCATATTTAATCAACACAAAACATGCATTTCTAAATCATGCATCCTAAGTATATATATATAGTATAGTAACTCACCTAATGCGCTCCACGAGACGGGTCCGACGGGCCTGGTCCACTAGCCCTCGGTCACGGTGCAACTAAGCAATAAATAATCGACATCAGAATAAACCTAACAGAAATCCTAGAATTTAGTCTAGAGTATTTAACACAGAATCAGAAATTAGGGTTCGACTGGATATCACATTTTACGAGAATTCTACCGAAAATCCGGCAGAACCTCCCCTGTAAAATGGACATCTCTCTACTCAAAGGAGTAGAGCCGACCCTGCAAAGAAATACACTTCAAAAAACAAGCTCAACACAATCAAAATCCCACGGTCGGACTCCAAGCTACAGTCCACCGACCGGGGTCCACAAACACAGAACATATTCCGGATATACCAAAAATATCCTTAAAATCTAGAAATACATCTCATAGGTAGAAATTACATAATTAACCTTAAAACATTGTAAAAATCGATAAAAACTTATTTTATTTGAAAAACCGTATATTATATATATAATTGAAAATAATTCACGAAAAATAGTTTTAATTAGTTAAAAATACCAAATATTTTGTAGAAATCATTTTTATACCTTAAATAACTATTAAAACCAATTAAATTACATTTTTAGCCAATTTAGGGTAAAAATTACCAAAATACCCCTATATATATAAATATACTTAAATTACTTCAAAAATTTACCAAAAATTATACAATTATCCAAAATTAATTTTCTCAACATATTATCAATAATATCAATAATTAAACTCAATTAACCAATTAAATTCAAATAAAAACACAATTAACCTAATTTTTCCAAATTCCATAAACTTCAATAATTCAAAATAAATACTTAGAAATTCATAAAAATTCCAAATAAATTCCTATAATTCATTTCAACACCTAATTTAACCATAAACTCCAATTTCATAATTTAAATAATTAATTTCCGAAAATTAGAAAATAATATTAAAATATTCAAAAATACCCCAAAAATCCAAAAATCTCCAAAAATTCTACAAAAATTCATACATGTAGATTGAGCTACTAGGAACAACATTTGTGAAGGGAGTTTTCATGAATCAATCAATTCGAAGCTCAAAAAAAATCAAAAACCCTAATAGGCCGAAATTGACAAAATCGAAACCCTAAGCAATTCTAGACCATTTTAGCTCAAACCAAAGCTAGAATCACACTCACCGGAGCTCAAGGAGAAGAAAGAGACTGACGGTGTTGAAAACGGTGGCCGGAATCGGCATGATCGACGATGGATCGATTTTCGGCTTCTCCGGCCAAAATCGACTTCCAGGCGCCGGAAACGGCCTCCTCAGGCGGCGGAATTGGTCGGGGAAGACGGTGGCACACCGGACGGCACACCCACGGTGAAGAAACGGCGTGACAGACGCCCGGACGGCAAGGGGAATGGTCGGGAGGAAGAAGAAGAAGTCGGGGGCAGTTTTGTAATTTTCCAAATCTTTTATAATTTGACAAATATATGTATATATATATACTTTATACTATATATTAAAATAATATTAAATTACACACATCAAATATACACCACACACATAACATTTAATATTTTAATAATTTATACTAAATAAAAATTAATTAAATAACAATAAAATAAATAAATACTTAATAAAATATTAGGGTAATAATAAACCCTAATTAAATAAATATACACACACAGGCTTTATTTAATAATTTAAAAATATGCATGAGTTCATGCAAGTCCGTAAATACATTTAAAATAATTAATAATACATTGTTTACGTGAAAATTTCCCTGGAAATGCAAGTCCCGGGAAAATTTTACGTAAAACACTGAAAATAATACACCGTAATTAAAATAGGTTTTAAATACATATCGACTAGTAAAAATATCATATAATGTACATAAATTATTAACACTGCATATCCCGGTACAGTGTAAAAATATTTTAAAAACACAGGATATTACAGTCAGCCTCACAATTGGAGTTTGATCACCTTGAACATTAAGACTCATAAAATCCCTCATAGTTCTCTGCCTATTCTGTTGGGGTTTCGTGATACAAACGTAGCGAAAAAATTAAAATTTTATCACTTTCCCAAACCTGGATCCATGTAATTCGACTACTTGATTAAATCTAAGGTTTCAAGAATCTCACCAAAATGCAGAAGAGGCAAGATTTTTTGGAATGATGAGAGGAGGTTCACACCGATGACACCTTACCTCGAGCTTTTTGCTTTGGTTGTTCGGATCAAGACGTCTCCAAAATGATGCGTGCTCTATAGGTATCCACACGAATAGCCCTTCACAAAATGAATTGGAGTGTGTGCTAGCAACCTTCTTGATTGTCTCACAAATTAAGAACAAAAGAAAAACTCTATGTTTGTTTTCTAGGAAGAGAGAAAACCATTTTGGAGGCAGGAAAAACAAAACTATATTAAACCCTAGAGAATATAACATATTTATAAACTTCAAATTAGGGTTTCACCTACCGATAACTTTTTTGGTAATTTCCCATTATATTCTGATTTTATTTTAAAAACAAATCAGAAATAATATCTTATTTATTTAAAATAACATTTATCTTAAATAAATAAATAAACAAATAAATAAATAAATAAAACACTTTCATTATTTATTTTTATAGAGTTTATTTTGGGCTTATTAAACCTATATTCATTTTGGGATTGTTCTAAGTATGTGACCTTGTAGGTTCACATAACATTGGCAGTGGGCCTAAATCTCTGTTTAGGCCTACAAGTCATAAGTGGCCTCTAGCAAGACATTATGACTACCCAAGTCATATGAAGTCAATAATCCGACATAACCTAATTATAATGAATTTTATCGTCCCTTTATCACATGATATCTTAATTGAACATAAGGCATAGAATGTCATCCTCATATAGTTCAATATTCTAACTTAATTCCAAGTAGACTGAAAATGATAACTCTTTATCAATTCATTTCAACATGACTATGCATTTTCCTTCAATCTATCTCATCAAAGGGCTTATAGATATCTTTTTCATATTAATGAGGGATAAATTCCTTCTAAACACTCACATTTCTCATATAACTAATTTCATATTCAACAACATCCTATCTAATCGTCCGGTTAAAGACAATGTTAAAATATGTCAAAATATAAAATAGCTATATAGAAATCCATGATGATTTCAAGGTCAAAAGACCGAAATAAAATTACTGTGATGAGAAATACTTATGACAATATTCTATGCAGTATTCTCATAGTGGGTCAACCCAGTACATATCTCTCATCATGTACCTATGAGTTGACTTAATATCTCATATTCATGATTAGTAAAACATAACCATCAGTCAACATCATACTAGCCTTAATACTTTAATATTTATATACTGAATAAATGGCTAGGGATAATTAGAATAGAACTCTTATTTTAATCTAAGGGTTTTACTATCAAGTCACATACTTGATGGCCTTAGTAAGAATTAACCATTCATATAATTATCATAAAATCAAATGATAATGAAATACCTCTTTATTAATAAAATAAGAAAGTCAATACATAATCAAATGATTGACCTAGTGCATATCACTAACACATTCTACCCGTTTTAGCCATTTTGCCCATCTTGTCCATTTTGAGGTGGATCTCTTGCATCTTCATTCCCTTCGTTCATTTTGCCTTTATTTTGTCTTCTCCTTCTATGAATAATTCTTTCAAGCTCTAAATCAAGTGGTATTAATTAGGCTCCTTATCTAGTTGCACCACGTGTTATGTGCATACACTAATGTAAGTTCTTATAAAAACCATACAATATCACTTTTCAAATTAAAAAGAAAGTCTAAATCAAATAACATAAAATTCTCAACAATATCAATCTTGGCAATCCCTGGCAACGACACAAAAAATTTGATGGTGTTTCTGCAAGTATACGGAATCATACAAGTAGTAATTAAATATTGATCCCATAAAGATTGCAGACTAATTACTGTAATACTAATTGTGTAGGTTTATTATGAAAATGAGTATTTTGAATTAAAATAAATTAAACTAAAATAAAATAAAAGAATTTGAATGAAATAATAATCAATTTAAAGTGCTAGGGTTTTTATTACCAATTCAATCATTACTGTAATAACCCGAGTTTTTAAATATTTTTATACTGTATCGGGATATGCAGTATTAATAATTTTAATATATATATTTGACTATTTAATTATTTTGTTAATAATTAATGTTATTTTAAGTTATTTAAAGTTTTCTACGTAAAATTTTTCCCCGAAACCTATTATTTTGAAAAATAATATTTAAATAATATGTTATTGATTAAAGTTATTTGAAAAATAATATTTAAAAATAATATTTATTAAATTGCATGGTCTCATGCATAATTAATACCTTGTATATTAATATATACATATACATGCATATATATATATATATATATATATATATATATATATATATATATATATATATATATATATATATATATATATGTGTGTGTGTGTGTGTGTGTGTGTGTGTGTGTTTATTGTATATTATAAGTTTATTATATTTTAATACAAAGTTTTATATATATATATATTCAAAACAAAACAAAAAAAAATTCAAAAACACCCCTCCCCCTTTCTTCCTCACGCCCGATGCCCCTCCCCCCTCCCCCCCTCACCCCTCACCTCTGCAACGTTGACCACCTACCGTTTGTGTGCCTCCCAGCGTGCCACCATCGTTCCCAGACAGCTCCGCCCCCAGCAGCACCAATTTTCGGCGCCATTCAACTCGATTTTGGTCGGAAAACTGAAAATCGATCTCACCGCCGTTCGCCCTGATTTCGGCCACCAAATTTGACACCGCCAGTCTGATTCTCTTCCTTGAGCTCTGGTGAGTGCATTTCTAAACTTAGTTTCACTTGATTTTGTCTAGATTTTGGTGGTGAGCTTGATTTCTATTTCGAACATTTTAGTTTCTTGATTTTTTTTAACTTTGATATTTGATATTCAAGATAAATTCCTTCACAAAAGTTGATTCTACTAGCTCAATCTACACTCTAGAATTTTTTTGGAAATTTTTGAATTTATTTTAATTTTTGTGAATTTTTTATTATTTTATTATTATTTTCTAATTTTCGTAAATTAATTAAATAAATTGTGAAATTATGATTTTTGGTGTTTATAGTGGTTGAAATTAATTTTAGTATTTAATTTATAATTTTGGTGATTTTTGTGTAATTAATATAATTTTATTTAGTTTATGTGAATTTTGGAAATTTAGGTTAAATGTGTATTTTGTTAAAATTAATTGGTTAATTGGGTATAATTATTGATTTTATTAAATTATATGTTGAGAAAATAATTTTATAGCAATTATATAATTTTTAGTGAATTTTTGAGTAAATATTGTCTATTATGTGAATTATTATATATTAGGGGTATTTTGATAATTTGATAGTAATATTAGTTGAATATTAATTTTAATTGGTTTTAATAACTATTTGAGGTATAAAAATAATTTTTAAAATTATTTACTATTTTTAATTAATTAAAACTATTTTTTGAAATTTATTTTCAAATTATATATAATATACTATTTTTGTAAATAAATGAGTTTTTAGTGATTTTTAATATGTGTTTGGGCTCATCAAGTAATTTGAATTTATAAAATGAATTTCTATTAATATTTGTGAATTTATCAGGAATTATTGATTTTTAATAATATTTTATCAATATTAGGGTTTTTAACTAAATATCGGTGATATAGTTATTTTTAATGTTTAAATATGTAAATTGCTATATTTTGGTATATAAAGAGTATTTTTGGTATTTATGGAATTTTAAAATATATTTTGTGTATATCTTGCGAATTGTGAACCTCGGTCGGTGGAATTGTAGTTTGGGAATCCGATCGAGAGGTGGTGTGGATATTTGTATTCGAAGTGTATTTTCTTACAGGACCGGCTCTACTTTTTAAGTATAGAGATGTCCGTTTTACAGAGGAGATTCTGCCGAATTTTTCGTAGAATTCTTGTAAAACATGACATTTGGTCAAATTCCTATTCCTTGTCTGTGTCTAGAATTCTAAATCGAGTTTTTAGAAATTAAGTTAGATTTATTCTAATTTTGTGTTAATATTTTATTTATTAGTTGCGCTAAGACTGAGGCATAATGGACTAGACCCATCGGACCCGTCTCGTGAAGCGCACAACTATGAGTTGTTATTTTATATATACGTGTATTTAAGTTACATATTTTTAGAAATATATGTTTTAATTGTACGAAATATGCATAAATTATTTAATAAATGCTTAAGTATATTTTAGGTATACTTTTAGTATATTTTTTATATATCTTGTATTAAGTGCATGTTTTACCCTTAATTTATACCTAAGTTGTTTTTAAGTATATATATGGTTTATTTTATAATTGCACTGAATTTATTTAACATATATTACTCGAAATATACTTGGTTTATTTTTTGTATATTTCTAGTATATATATGGTTTATATTGCCATTTAAATTAATATCATGCATCATTTATTTTACGAATGTATGAGTTATTTTAATGAAGGGTATCAATAGAACGTGCTACCTAGTGGGCAGCACTGGGACTGAGTATGTACTGGTACGACGATAGAATTTAGGTTAAATTACTAACCTATTGGTGGATTATGACTTATTGATTGATTTAATTGATATGAGATGTGATTTGAGAGTGTGATTGCTAGAGCTCGATTAACCAAGTGTCTCAAGGCCAATCACACTGACAATCGAATTGCTGGAGCTCAGTTGACTTAATGTCTTAGGGCCAGTCCACTGTCCAAATGGAATAAGTGAATTTATTTGGAATAAGTGAGCCTGTATGGCTAGATTGTTGTCTAACACTATTTGAGGTTATGATCTATTTGATCCTTCATAAACTAATATTTTTTAGTATTATATAAAGTGATTTCAGCATCTGTGTGTATTTGCCTATATATATATTTATCATATATATTCTGTTGAGTGTCTACATTTGACATTTAATTATGCATGTATATATATTATAACAATTCACTCAGTAAGGTATGACTCCCTTCCGTTGATTTCTTTTTTAGGAGAGTTTTCGTCCTCAGACCTTAGTAGTAGGCCTATACGTTGGCTTTCTTCCGCTCTGGCCTTATTGTGTAAACTACTTACTTGAGTTTATTTTATATTCTAGACACTGCAATAGTTGTTATAGTGAGTTGTGTTTATAATATGTACGTTTGAGATTTAAATTTCAGAAGTTTAAACCGAAAATTTATACTTAAATACATTGTAATATATATGAGATGGATTTTATGTTATTTAAATGAATTGAGGAATCATTACTTTTATATTTGAGACTAAATTTTGGCTGCATAATATTTTATTTATTTTAATATATTGCATGCTTTTATTTTTTAAGGCTTGTTACGGGTTCTGGATTCAAAAGAATTCCCGTTCCCTAGCGCCGATCATGGCCCCCTATTTTGGGTCGTAACAATTACTAAGGATCAATTGTCACGACCCAAAACAGGGGCCATGACCGGCGCTAGGGAACGGAAATTTTTTCGAATCCAGAACCCATAGCAAGCCTAAAAATAAAATAAAACATGCAATAATAGTAGCAATATATAATGTAGCGGAAATGAAAATCATAAATATCACAATAGTATTTTCACCAACTGGATTTAAATTAAATCTCATCTCATATATATAAATCTTTTAATACAAATCCAGTTCAAGTATAATACAATATCTCGTATAAATATAATACATAAAATCCCACAATTAATTTACAACTACTGCAGTGTCTAGATTATAAAAATAAGACTCAAGTAAGCATTTTATATAAGGAAGCCGGGGCGGAAGAAATCCGGCGTATAGGCCTGCTACTGAGGTCTGAAGATGTTGACTCTCCAGAAAAATTAGTCAACGGAGGGGAGTCAGACCTCACTGAGTGAATTACTATAATATATACACATACACACTAAATGACAATGCATACAATCAACAATATATATCTAATATATATATATATAGGCAAATACACACATATGCAATAAAATCATTTTATATATATTTTATTAAAAATCATCGTTTATGAAGGATCACATAGAACCCTAGAATATCGTAACCTCGAAAACAGTGTTAGACAACACTCTAGCCACACAGGCTCACTTGATCCAAATATATCCACTTAATCCATTTAGACAGTAGACTGGCCCCGAGACACTAAGTCAACCGAGCTCCAGCAGTCTGACTGCCAGTGTGATTGGCCCCGAGACACTTGGTCAACCGAGCTCCAGCAATCACACCTCCAAACCATATCTCACATATCAAATAATCATATTCCATCAATATCCACAAATGGTTAGTAATATAGCCTAAATACTATAGGCGTACCGGTACATACTCGGTCCTAGTGCTGCCCACTAGGTAGCACGTTCTATCGATATCCTTCATTAATAAATATAAAACATCCATTCACAAATAAATGATGCATGAATTTAAATAAAATAACAATATAAACCATATATATACCGGAAATATATCAAAAGTAAACCAGATATATTTCGAGTATATATATACGCCAAATCAATCTAATTAAATTTCAATTTAAATTAGAAATATATTTAAAAACATTTTAAATATAATTTATTAACAAAACATGTATACAATTTATTATATATCAAAAATATACTTAAATACAAATCACATTATTTATGCATTTTAATCAAAATAAAATGTATATTTCTAAACCATGCATCCTAAGGCATATATATATAAAATAGTAACTCATAAATTAGTGCGCTCCTCGAGATGGGTCCGACGGGCCTGGTCCACTAGCCCTCGGTCTTGGCGCAACTAAACAAACAATAAATAATAGACATCAAAATAATCCTAACAGAAATCCTAGAATTCGATCTAGAGTATTAAACACAGAATTGAGATTAGGGTTCGACCGGATATCACGTTTTACGAGAATTCTATCAAAAATTCGACAGAACCTCCCCTGTAAAACGGACATCTCTCTACTCAAAGAGTAGAGCCGACCCTGCAAAGAAACACACTTCAAAATACAAGCTCAACACTCAACCACAACCCCTCGGTCGGACTCCAGACTACAATCTACCGATCGGGGTCCACAAACACAGAATAATTTCAGAAATACCAAAAATATCCTTAAAACCTAAAAATACATTTTATAGGTAGAAATTACATAATTAACCTTTAAACACAGTAAAAACCGATAAAAACTCATTTTATTAGTAAAAATTGTATATTATATATATAATTGAAAATAATTCACGAAAAATAATTTTAATTAGTTAAAAATACCAAATAATTTGTAGAAATCATTTTTATGCCTTAAATAACTATTAAAACCAATTAAATTACATTTTTAGCCAATTTATGGTAAAATTACCAAAATGCCCTTATATATATAAATATACTATAATTACTTCAAAAATTCACCAAAAATAGTATAATTATCCAAAATTAATTTTCTCAACATATTTATAAATAATATTAATAATTAAACTAAATTATCCAATTAAATTCAATTAAAAACATAATTAACCCTAATTTCCCAAATTTACATAAACTCAAATAATTCAAAATAAATACATAGAAATTCATAAAAATTCCAAATAAATTCCTATAATTCATTTAAACACCTAATTTAACCATAAAACACAATTTCATAATTTAAATAACTAATTTCCGAAAATTAGAAAATAATATTAAAATATTCAAAAATACCCAAAAATCCAAAAAATCTCCAAAAATTCCACAAAAATTCATACATATAGATTAAACTACTAGGATCAACATTTGTGAAGGGATTTTTTATGAATCAATCAATTAAAAGCTCAAAAAAATCAAAAACCCTAATATGGCCGAAATGGAAAATTCAAAACCTAAGCAAATCAAAACCATTTAAGCTCAAACCAAAGCTAGAATCACACTCACTGGAGCTCAAGGAGAAGAAAGAGACTGGCGGTGTCGAAAATGGTGGCCGGAATCGTGGTCGACGACGAGGAGAAGAAGTTTCGGCCAAAAGAAGAAAATAGGGTTGCCGGCGCCAGGGAAGAAGGCTGTTGGCGGCGGGGAACGGCTGAGGATGACGGTGGCAAGCCGGGAGGCACACCGACAGTAGGGGAATGACGTGACAGACGGTGGTTGGTGGTGAGGGAGTGGTCGGGCACGGGGAAGGAGAAGAAGAAGAAGAAGAAAAAGAAAAAGAAAAGAAAAGAAAAAGAAAAAGAAAAAGAAAAAAAAAGAAAAATAATAAAAAAAATAATTTTTATAAAATATTTGAAAAAAAATCACATCCACACACTTAATATTTAATATTTTAAAATTTAATGTTAATTGAAAATAATTAAATAACAATAAAATAATTAATTAATTAATAAAATATTAGGGTAAAATACTAAACCCTAATTAAATAAATATTTACACGCATAGGCTCTATTTAGTAATTTAAAAATACGTATGAGTTCATGCAAGTCCGAAAATATATTTAAAATAATTAATATTTACGTGAAAATTTCCCCGAAATGCAAGTCCCGGAAAAATTTTACGTAAAGCACTGTAAACAATGCACAATAATAAAAATAGGTTTTAAACACATATCAACTCATAAAAACATTATAATATATATACACAAAAATTATTAACACTGCATATCCTGGTACAGTGTAAAAATATTTAAAAACACGGGATATTACATCAATTAACTCCTAAGTCATACCTAACCTTAATCCAATTTAAGGGTATCTCAAGAATCATAAACGTTCCTCCTATACAACTTTTGTAATTAACCAAGTAATTTGACATCCTTAGATTTGTAGCTCTCGTATACTAAGTGTTCGATTAACCTATTTTAAGCACCAACCCCTAATCAATATTAAACACTTAAATGTTTCTCAACTAAAAAACACCTAATAGGTTATTGCCTTAATCCAATTCAACCTATCTCTCAAATCGATTTTATTGTGTGAATTCAATTAAAGGGTGATCAATCCTATGAAGACATTAAGTTCAACAACAACCAAAGGATTTAGATTAATGGCTTAGGTTTAATTGCAATATTCACATAATTAAATTGTAACAAGAACCCTAACAAAAAATTTAGCTACTCATGTTAATCATAAAAGAAAGAGACGAAGAAATAAAGAAAATACACATCATTATTAATCCAAAATATGAATGAACAATATCCAAAATCACAAGAGAAACCCCTTGGAATAACAGCCTATTAATCTTCAATTCTCTTTCTCAATCTTCAAAACAATCATGAATAGGCAAAACACCTTTATTCTCTAAATTTGATAAAAGAAGAATGTAATATGAAAAATAGAAGAATGACCTAATCTCCTCATCCTCCTTTGTTTCTAAAGGCTACACATATATATAAAAACCTAGCCTCCAGTCCTAGGTTTATTGTCTTATGAAATCCCCCTCATGTCCCTTATACTTCAACAATTAAATTGAATTTCGTATATGCCATTAGCAGGTTGCGCGGTTGTGCACAACCTTTTTCTATAAAAAATATGCTTGCTCAGCTTTAATTGCTCCTTTGACTCTTCTAGGACGTCCTTGACTCCCATGCAACTTTCCTCCATTGTTCTTTGACTTCTTAAATGCACAAAATTAACTAAAAATAAACTAAATAATACTAGAAATAAATAAACACACAAATCATGCAATAAGTACTTAACTAAGTAAAAACTGAACATAAAGCACACAAATGCCACTAAAAAAATATTTAATCCTAACACATTAAGTGTTTAAAATAATGCAATTCTTGCACTTATCAAAATGCCCACCCAACCTCGCGGTTGGCCTCTGTTTATGTTTTGTGTTTTATTACCTTTAATTATTTAATTATTTCTTTATTACCACACGAATTGTAATTTCCATCGAATAATTATTGCATTTTATAATTAAGCCCGAGGTTGCACATTAATTTCTTTTATGTATTTGGTCTCAACATCCATTACAAACAAAGCAAGTAATAATAATTTACAACCATATATTCAAATCAAATGGGGAAATGATTAATTATTATAACATTTTGTACAAAGTGGAAGTATAATAAACAAAAAAACAAACCAAAAATAACACCATTATTACATAAAAATATAAACAAAAGGCAAAAGAGAGTTAAGTATTAAATCGAACGATCAAGATCATTTCGATTCTTTGCAATTCACAAGATATTAACTTTCAAGACATATAAAATCATACAAGAAGAAACACCAAGTCAATTTGCAAAATCAAATTCATACAAATAGGGATTACAAATATTCAAATGTTAATCCAAAATAAAATAATGAATATGACCATGCAAAATAGTCTAAAAAAAATAAGAAAGGATTCATGAAAATCCAAACCATGCACGATTTACACGAAATATTGAAACATAAAATACACGAGAGCCTGTCAAAGTGGTGATAGCCTCTATAAAGAGATAATCACCTCATGACAGTGAGGCAACGCCTCTCTAAAGAGGTGATCGCCTAACAGATAGACTTAGATGACTCTCACACTAGCAAACTTCTATTTCAAGCAAAGATCAATTAGTATAGACAAGGTAGATTCACACCTACACCTAAAACTAAAGAAATCATGCTAATGACATGGCATATCACAAGCAATGGACACAAAAGAGTGAATAAACAATTAAGCTAGAGATCATATAAGCAAGTAAAAAGTTATGCAAATCTAGGACTTAATCTTTAAAAAGGATCAAGATAATTATTAAAGGATGAGCTTTTCTAATATAATTGGCCCTTATAAATGAATATGAGTACTGGACTCCCCTTGAATGCAAGCTTTTCTACCTTTCTTCTTTAAGAAAATTCCACTTGAACTTCACTCTCTTTCCTATCTTTACAAAAACATTTTCTCCCTTTGTTGCCAGAGCTCTCCTTTTGAAACTCCTTTTTTTTTAAAAAAAATTGCTAACCTCTTACTAATTGTTGCCAAATCTCCCTTTTTTTTTCTCTTTTTCTCATTTTTAATCACCTTCCTAGCCCATTCATTTACTACTCTCTTTTCATCATTGCATTTTTTGTCTTTTTCTCTTCCTAAAAATTTTCTTTTCCAAACCAAAGATTGAGCTCCAATCGAGGTGGGCCCACCCTTAACCACCATTGTCAAATTTGTATTTAATGCAAATGCAAGTGGCAATGTGCAGAGGCGGTGCCTCATCACTTACTACCATAGAGGCTATTGCCTTTTCATAAAGGCGTTGCCTCTTTAGCCTACCCTACACTCGACCTAATAGGCCAGGGTGACTTAGGCTTGTCTCATAAGGGGTTTTGGGCTTAGACTTATAGGTTTTAAGCTCTCTAGTTCATTTTCAAGAAGATTTTGGTTTTCTTTCTTGCATTCAAACTTCACATTTCTCATCATTGAGCTCTGTTGCGAGCCAACCAAATCGAGCATTCACATTTCGCCCCTTATCACGAGCTTATTGAACCGGGTGTCTACAATGTGGCAATTTAATGTGGCTAATATGATAAAAAACTTAAAATTGACCTTATCAATTCTATCCTTAACTATAAACTAATTATCAAACTAATACTAATTTCAAAGTCATTTCAATTTGCTGTTTCAACTTTTTGAGTTTTGCCAAATATATCAAGATGTCAATAAGCTTGTGCATATAACTATAATGACCATCTTATGTGGCATAAGAGTGTCTGACATGGAAAAATTTCTTAAAGTAGATGTAAAATTAAACTTAAACTTCAGTTATACTTTTGTATTTTTTTATCTGATGCATACGTAATGGCCATAAAATGGTCAACATTTTTCAAACATCTATTTTCTCTATATATAAAGCTTGAAATTATAATTTTATTTAAAAATATTTAAATTTCTTACTACTTGGACTTCATGATACTTTTTAGTAATTGTCATATCAAATGCTTTTATACCATGAAAGATGGTCATTACAGCTATCTGATACAAGTTTATTGACTTTTTGATGGATTTGACATAACTCGAAAAGTTGAACAAGTAAATTGAAATGACTTTAAAATTACAATTAGATTGATAATTGGTCTATAATTAATGATAGAATTGATAAGGTGAGTTTTAAGTTTTTTGTCATGTCAACCACATCATCTTTATCATAAGTTTAATGTCATTTGGATAGATTTGAAACAACTTTCAAAGTATTGATACAACTTTAAAATTATGATTAGATTAATAATTGGACTATAATTCATGATAGATTTTATCACTTCCCTTTAAAAAATATTATTAAACTTTGAAATGGTGATAAAAAAATGTTAATAGATTTTATTTTTAAAAAAATTAGTTATTTAAATTGTTATTTGTAAATTAATGAATAAATTTGTTAAATATATCAACTCTAAAAGATTACGAATATATGGAACCATTAATTTACTTACTATATAATAAAGTGAAAAAATAATTTAGTTTCATAGTAAATGGTATTGAAATACTTAAATTAAAAAAATAAATGAATTATTTTTCTAAGGACCACATTTTAAAAAATTAAGTACATCATTA
This sequence comes from Mallotus nudiflorus, assembly GCA_947683625.1. Classification (NCBI taxonomy): domain Eukaryota; kingdom Viridiplantae; phylum Streptophyta; class Magnoliopsida; order Malpighiales; family Euphorbiaceae; genus Mallotus; species Mallotus nudiflorus. The sequence goes on along the minus strand of CANTUR010000263.1, from coordinate 3,162,740 downwards.
TTAATATTGAAAATGTGTCAACATCTTCAAAGAAAACTAATACTTATATTATAATTGAAAATAAGAATTGAGATATTTAAAATTTTTCTTCGTAAATTTTAAAATTTTATTCATAGCAATTTATAAATCTTAAAGAATCCACAAAAATATTACATTGGTTGTCAATCTACGACAATTCTCCTGCTTTTATAGAGAGCAATTATATAGATCTATAACACATAAAATTAATTCATAAACTAATAAAATTAGGATTTAAATACATATTTTATAATATTTTTTTAAAATAATTAGATAAAATATTAATTTTTATCGCTACAAATGAGAGGGTTAAATCTCTATTTTAGACAACAAAATATTCATATCATTTTTCACAATATACTTTTAAAATAAGGTGGCCCCTAGACCTCACATAAATTCAACCCATGAGAAAAATATAAATAAAATTGTTTTAAACTCCGATAAATGCGTTAAAAAAAAAGGAAGTCGACGCGTGGATATATGGAGCTGTGTGAGGAAGAGAGATACGTGGATGGTGGTGGTCTGGTGATCGATGATGATAGTGAAAAAAGGTGCAACTATGAGAAGGTGCAGCAGAACCAGAGTTGTTTTGTAGTTGCAGACAGCAAAAGGGGTAGAATTGACAGCTAGAAAAATTGCTTGAAAACACAAGCGGGATATCTAACTCTAACCAATCAACACTTGCAGTTGGATAATAAAAGCAGGTGGGCTTCGATGTTTGCCTGTCCAGGCATCTTTTGATAGCAACATTTATGTTTGTCGCGCGCTCATAGTGACGCTTCTCCAAATTCTTTTTCTTCTCTGTTTTCTGAAAAAAAATGAAAGATTTATTTTGAATTTAAAATTAGTAAAGGCATCCGGTATGATTCATTTCTTTATATTGTTAGTGGAGATTAGGATAAATTTTAAATTTGAATCTTTTTCATTTTTTTAACATTTAGATTAATTTCTTTATATTGTGAGTGGAAATTAGGGTAAATTTTTAATTTTAATTTTTTTTAATTTTTTTAATAATTATATCAAGTGGTTAATCATCAACAATATAAAAGAAATAAAAATAGAGTTAAGGTTCGATTTCTAATTTCATCAATAAAATATTTATATATTTTTACCACTTAAACTATTAGTGGAGACAAATCTTTTTCATTTGATATAATGAATTTGTGATGTATTAAAAAAAAAGTCATATTAAATCAATTGATAGGAATTATTTTTATTTAAATAATGTATATATTGAGAAATTTTTACTATTTTTATGATTATTTTTGAATCAAATCTTTTTTATTTGATACGATGAATTTGTGATGTATTAAAAAAAGTTATATTAAATCAACTAGTAGAAATTATTTTTATTTAAATAATGTATTTATTGAGAAATTTTTATTATTTTTATGGTTATTTTAGAATTGAATTATGTCAATCGGAGTTAATGAAATCTAAATGATGATAGTTCGGATTCAAAAAATAATTTGTTATGTGGAAATTATCGCAAACAATTGAATTAAGAATAAACTGCGAGAAAAGATTTTTTTTTGTAAAAAAAATGAAAGAAAAAGAAATGGGCATATTAGGAAAAATTATAACGAAATGAATGTCGTTGGTGAAACCAATTATTTTGACTTAGTGACAATAACAAATTCCAACATCTACTAATGGTGGCATAATTTTGTAGCTTGATTTATTTGATGATATCTTCTAAAAGCTTTTAGAATGCATAGCTTTTTCTTTTCTTTTTTTTTTTTTGAACAACGCTTTTCCTAATTATTAAAGCAGCAGTAATGTATTTTATTAAATTAAATGCTAATCCATATATACTTCTCTACAGCTGATCTACAAATACATCTTTTTTTTTTTTAATGTGCCGATCTACAAATACATCACTGTTGCTTTAATAATTAGGAAAGTAAAGTTCAAAAAGCTCACGATTGGGCGGCCAGACTCATCGTGGGTTTGGAAATTTTAGTAAACGGGCTTTTCCTAAAAATAAAATAAAAGGGCCTGATATAATACGTTGCTATGGCTGCTGACTTACTTTTGTTATTCTGTTTCTACCGTATATACAGATATAGCCATCCACTGAGCTTGAGAGTTCAAAAAAAAAAAAAAAAAAAACAGTTACCCTGAAGAAAGAACCCTTAAGAATTTAGTTCAATTTGCATTACAGATAGAATAAGATCACTAATTTTATCTAGACTAACAGTAATGGGTGAATGCTTGCACTTGCAAATTTCATAACTAGTTGAATTGGGTCACGTTTGGCCGTGATTGAACTAGGGATATATTGCTGCTAGAAACACAGAAAAGAAACTGCATGGCCTGTAATGAAAGAGATGGATTTGAGCCTCCTTGGCTCTTCAATAACCATCTTAATTATTGTGGAAAAGTGTTGAATCCAGAGGCGCATTTTATATTGGCGTCAGCCATGTGATGACGATGGGGCTTCTCACTTTGTGAACTCCATCTTTCCATACGAGGCCTCCAAACTCCGGCATTATTTGCCTAGATTTTGAGTTGAAGGTAATCTTGTAAGATAGTTTCTGGTTTTTGGCAGTGAACTTCAAGATTCTTGGCTCAACTTTAACAGCTGCACCTTTGAATCTAGAGATTACCACATGATATGTTGAAGTTGGAAGGCCAACATTCGTAACAGTTCTGCGAAGCGTCAAACTTGACATGGTTGCGCTCTCTGTGAACACAGCGGAGATAGCTGGATAGTTCAAGTCTCCTGGACTTGCTAAGGAGTTTTTGCAAGTTCGGTTTGCATACTTGCCAAAAACTCTCAGCTGCATTGATGATAGCCTTTGTGTGCATAGAAAATCAAAGTAATCTTGGGCATTGGTGTCATAAATCAAACCTGGGTCTAGAGCTCTTAATGGATTTATGTGCCCTGCTCCGTGATCATGTGGGCTGGAAGGACCACCTAAGGAGGCATCTTGCAATGGATTTTGGTTGTTATCATGAACATAAGCTGTTGTCATCAGAGCAGATTTTATTGCTGCTGGACTCCATTCTGGGTGCCTAGCCTTAAGCAACGCTGCAACTCCGCTGACATGTGGGCATGACATGGAAGTTCCAGACAATATGTTAAACCTCACTCTCCGGCGATCTGTGGGCAAGCTTGATGGACCCATATCACCTGTCCAAGCAGCAATAATGTTCACACCTGGTGCAATAACATCAGGCTTTAGAATCTCAAGACTCAAAAAGTTTGGTCCTCTTGATGAAAATGCCGCAACCACTGGAGATGGTCTGATTCCCAGCTTGGTACCAAGAAAAGCTAGAGTTGCAGTTGCATTCCTTCTAGTTAAAGCATAATGTTTTATTAATTTCCCTTCTCTCTCCCCCACCGCAACCGCCGGAATCAGGTGACAATCTGCAACCAGCTCTTCTCCATTTGCTGCTGTATTTGTCAAAATCATGCCTACTGCTCCTGCCTGTTTTGCCACCTGTCCCTTTTGGACTCTTGGACTGATACCGCGGTCACATATTACAATCTTTCCAGCCACCATACGTCGATTCAAGGTTCCTTCCAAACACAAAGAACTTGGATCAGGGCTGCTAGAGTTACTACCCATGTAAACCAGCGGATATTGCTTGCCGGTCGAAAGAGTCCTCCGGCCTTTATAGAGTGAAACTCCAGTTATAGTTCTGCCAGTTCCCAGATGAACATTTGTGGGGAAATCTCTATCCATGGTGCTAGCTCCAACGGTGGTGATCCATGGTGAGACATTTGTGAGGCTGGCAGGGTCAGGTCCTCCATTTCCAGCCGAGCATGAAACAAAAATGCCCATCTCCATCGCACCAAAAGTTGCTATGGACAAACTATCACGATAATAAGATGAAACCCCACCACCCAAAGATATTGAGAGAACATTCACTCCATCAGCCACTGCCCTGTCAACTGCCGACAGAATATCTGAGCTGAAACAGCCACCAGCCCAGCAAACCTTGTATGCTGCAATTCTTGCTCCAGGCGCCATTCCTCTTGCTGTTCCATAAGCATATCCCAACAGATTTGCACCAAGCACTGGAGAACCAGCGACGGTGGCTGCTGTGTGAGTCCCATGACCATCTTGATCTCTTGGTGACTTGTACTCATTTTGCTCATTGATCTTTCCAGTAGCAGCCTCATATCCTTTATAAAATACTCTTGCACCGACAATTTTTCTATTACAATGGTGTTTTCCAAATGCTCGGCCTGTCTCGCAATTCCCTTTCCAGTGAGCAGGCACTGGACTCATGCCCGTGTCATTGAAACTTTCACTCTCCGGCCAGATACCTGTGTCTAGTACTCCCACTATAACATCATGATCCGCGATTTTCTCAGACCACACACGTGTGCTGTCTGCAGTTTCTAGCCCAAGGAACATTGGGCTTCTTGTGGTATGTAGCTGATATTTAGTCTCTGGGAATATAGCCAGTACGCCATAAGCTTCCTCTAGCCTCTCAGCTTCTTCTTCACTCAACTTGGCAGCAAGCCCGTGAAAAGCCGTCTGATAGCTATAAAGTATTCTTTCTTCACTGTTTGCAATATTGGCTTCAATTTCAGGTATTGACAATATTGATTGTACTGTGGAGGAGTACCATTCAAGATGATTGGAGAAGGAGTCCGGCTTTGCATACTTATCCATCTGGATTATGTAGGTCTTTCTGGTCAATGAATAGGGGAGGACGATATCGAAAAGTAGATAGCTTGTGACAACGAAAAACAGCCATTTTACTGGTCCTCTGGACATTCTAGGCCAAGAAAGAGGACAGTGTTTGGAAGATGAAGAGGGATCACAAAGGATGAAGAGCAAGACAGAAGGTTTTGTGGAGAAGGTGTGTCGAAGCTTGAAATATCAGAGAGGACGAAGGGACATTTACAATGACCTGTTTTGCAGGTAATTATAGTGGTTGGTTGTTTCATGAATGCTAGTTGGAGCTCGCCAATGGTAGAAGTAAATGTGGTTATGATCTTTAGGCAGTTCTACATATATATGCTTAATATTCTTACCACGTCACTTTCAGTCGACAAATAATGAAGCCTGTGTCATGGAATTATTAACCAAATAAGATTCTGATAGTTGTAGCTAGTGATTAGCAATCAGATTCGGAACTAATGACATTTTTTGAGCTTGAGAACTAATGAAATTATGAGCATCATTCGGAAAACTGTACATACTCTTATACACAACCCATAAATGCTCTTGGGTTCTTTGTGGGCTAAAAAGCTTATCATGTGGTCCTGCTTTCACAGGAAGCACGTCTATGCACCGTTCTTAGTTTTTTTTTTTTCTCAAAAACACTACACAAATCCTTGATTTATTTATTTTCACAAAATTTTCACTTTTTGTTCAAAATTTCCATCTAAGTAAATTTTTATCTTGAACTCTACAATATGCTAGAAACATAATGTTTACTCTGTCCCTTTAGCAGAAAAAAGAATGGATACTTCAGTCATGTTGGATTAAAAACTTCGATACCACCAAAGCAAATAAACGGTTCAGAAATGCCATGTGAGGAAAGTTTAAAGTGAACTCTAGTACACAATAATGAATTCACATTAAAGTCGCTGATAATTGAATAAGAAATGTTTTCTTTTAGAAGAACAATGGCTTGGCAAAAACTCGAAAGCTGACAGTACTTTGCAATTTGTTGGATTTTTCCTTGTTATATAATTGCATTTTTTGTTTTATTGAGAATGTTCTCACATAAAAACCATAATACATTTATAATCTGGCTGTGACGGGGTTGTCCTTGGTTTTATTGATGTAAATTTGAATTCCATGGCAAGAAAACAGGGAAGAACAGTAAATAATTTCAATAATTGTAGCAAACATCAAAAAGAAAGTCTGAATCCTGATAAAATGTACATTGCTATTTCAGTGAAGCAATCTTTAATTATTGTTGGTGGTGGTGTTCGGTGCCATAATCTGCACGAAGAGGACCATGCCAAGATGTGGCTTTTAAGCTGAAGAAAATATCAATTATTGGTGAGAACGGTGGCTACATACGTGGAATCTTAATGCTCTACCTCTGTCCTTGAATTATGAGTGTCAATAAAATGCTCAACTTTAATAGATTAGATTAGAAATATAATCATATTATAAGTAAAAGTTCAGGTTTTTTTCTAATATTACCAAAAAAAAGAAAAAAAGGTCCCCTCCGTGGTTCTATCCTAGTAAAAGTTTGGTAATTTTTATCTCATGTGGGTTTGTATATGTGAAATAGTAATAAGAACAAAATGGTGCAAACTTTATTGGGTGTGTCTATCGTGCGATCCTATCACAAAAGAATAGATTTTTCATGCGTTCAGCAAATGGGGACAAAGCTGATTCCAAGTGCAAGTCCCAACGAACTGGTATCCACTCACTAATCACATTAAAAGGTGGAGCATGCACCGCTATCACCTATTCACCACCACCACCGTTTCTGTCACACACTCGCTTGTTACCGCTTCTTTACATGCAGAAAATACAGAGGGTCCTACTCCATTTAAACAATGTGAAGAAATCACAGGTCGTAATATATTGGTCCAATAATTATTAAGGCAGAATATATATGCATATTTTCACCATCATATTTTACTTTAATTTTGTTGTTTTTTTAATTAAATTACATTTTTTATAAAATTAGATCAAATTAGGTTTTAATGAGTGCAATTAAATTTAATAATTTTTTAGTATAGTAAATCCTATAAATTTTAAAAAAATTAATCTTAACATTAAATGATAAAAAAATTGACAATTTTTTTAAAAGGATATATAAAAGTTTTTAAATTTACAAAATAATTTTTTAAAATTTTTTAAAATTTTAAAAACTTTACAATAAAGTAATATACATTTTAAAATATTACTAACTTTATTCGTTAATATAAATAATAAATTAATAATTAATTTAAAATTTAACTGCATCTTTAAACTACAAGACTTAATTATGCTAAAAAAATTATAAAAATTAAATAATATTAATTAAAGTATAAAAAAAATTCAATTTATCTAAAAAGAAGAAAGGATTAATATGGAATTAGAGCAAAATAAGTAAGTTCAATTTGTATTTTCGACTTAAATTGGTATGTAATGATACGCGACACCAATAGTATGCCATGATCGGTTGAATTTATAAATTTAGCACTTTAAGTGCATTTGTATGAAAATGTAACAGGAATAAAAGTTTTTTTTAAAGTTTTTTTTTGTTCAATCAGGACACTTATCTCTACTCTTGCATTAATCTTTTTTAGTAAATAGATATTTATTTTATTAAATTAAATTACTTAATTGATGTATTATAAATTTTATTCTCATACACCTAATTAAGGTAAAAAAAATTTTAGTTAGCGGGCCGCGACACATCTCAATACATGTCAGTATTCACTACTCTGTATGCATGAGTGCCAGTTTATATATGTAATTACTGCTCCCAGGCAATCGGTTCAACACCCATCAATACGCATTTAATATCCACATATGCACTGATCTAATAGACGCATATGCATTGAAAGCTCTCATGGCCATTTGGTTGTGCGTATTTCTTAAACAAAGCAATGGCTTTTAAAGATTACCACACTTGGCATCCCAGTTGGGGGTGATCTGTATTCATCAAAAAGCTCATAAATTTGATTTTCTACATATAGTCAACAAAAAATCTGAACATTTACTAACGCTGTCAGGATGATGCTATATTTCTTTTTGACTCAGTAGCTGTTACCAAGTCATTTGAGAAGAGAGCAGGAAAAGTAAAAATTTAAACCAGCACCTTCAATTTTTATATTTCACACGTTTTAACTGTTAAGCCAGGTAAGGGGACGGATGATACTATATAGCAGTACTGCAAAGGATTGTCTCAGTTTTGTAATTTCAAATTATATTGAAATTAATATCTGCATGAATTGAAGAGTTTGTGTTTATCAATACGTAGCTTATCATGCTAACATTGACATGAAGCTTCTACCGTTCATGCTTGAATTCTAGTGTGTTAATTTTTTCGAAGTGCGAGTCCTGCAGCCTGCTGTTCACATTCCCAATGATACACAGTTCGAAGAAGGCTGAAAGCTTTTCTTGTTCTGTCTTTTACCCTGATGGGGATAGCAATTGATAGCAGCATGCAAAACGATGAGATGTCTACAGGAAAAAGGATATAAGTAATCTGAGTATATTATCATTTTAGAACAATTCTAGAAAAAAAAAAAAAGGAAGCCATAAAGATTGTTGAAGGTTGAACATGAATAGTTTAATGTAGTGGGTTGAGAAATGAATTGATTGCGTTGTCAATGTTCCCTCTGTTTGGTGTATCGCTTTAATTTTTGGGCTACTTAGGACTATCCTAAATTCATTGTCTCTATTTGTCGACTATCCTAAATTCGTAATCACCATAGCTAAAGACAATTTTTTTATTTATTTAAGCATATTTGGATGAATTGTAATATATATAATTAATTATTTATTAAAATTTTTTTATTATTTTTATAGTTTTGTTTGGATTAAACCACCCATGATTATTTCATAATTATCTGTATAACTCAGTTCATATTAGTTCTAAATTATTGTTAAAACATAAAACTAGTTTAAAATTATCAAACGTCAATTGAAAATAATATATAATTTTTTAAAATATAGATATAAAACTTAAGTTTAAATACATACATATCAATGGTTAATTTTTATTTACTTTATTTTTATTATTATGAGTGCAATAAATCATCCAAAAGAAAAACAAAGTGACGCCAAGTTTAAATACATAATCAAAGCCCATATATAATTGGATACCGGTGGACACAATCGGCCCATGGTCCTTTGTTAGATTCACCATCTGTGGCCCTTAAACACTCCCAAACAATACTATTGCATTTAGTCCCACTTCCCATTCCGAGCTGCCAAACCATGTCGCCTTTCTTCACTCTTTCTTTAGCTTCCAAATAAGCTAGTTCGTACCAAAGCGAAGAAGAAGATTGATTACCAAATCTGTGTAGTGTCATCAAAGCGGCTTCCACTTCTCTATCTCCCAGCTTTAATCCTTTTGCTATCTCTTTGATCAGTGGTCTTCCTGAAGCTGGCAGGCAAAAATGATCTATCACTGTCTTGAAATTTGGCACATACACCTCCCCTGACTTGTCAAAGAGCCTCTTTCGAATTACAGAAATGCCATGCTTAATTTTTTCTGAAGGTGGCAAGATTTTTGAACCAAGAATTGTTATGTTGGAATGGAGAGTTTCTCCAGCTACTTGGAGTAAATCCCTTCTGAATGTAACCCCAAGTTTTCCGTCAGAATCCTCTTCACGGATTGCAGAAAGATAAGCCTTGTCATCAAAAGCTCTTTGGGTTCTAACTGTACAAAATAGCTTATATTTTGATGTTTTCTGGACTTCTTTCTTGTTCGTAAGCAAGATTGCTGCACTGCCCATTCTGAAGAGGCAGTTAAGGAGCAACTTGTCTTTTTCAAGACCAGTGTACCAGCCGGTTGATAAGATTTCAGTGCTAAGAACAAGCGCATAAGAGTTCTTGTGAATTTTTAAGAGGCTATGAGCCAAGTCGATGCTAATAGCACTTGCACTGCACCCCATGCCAGAGAGGTTGTAACTCTTAATATCAGCTTTCATGGAGAATTTGTTTACAATGATGGAGGACAAAGAAGGCGAAGGGCAAAAACCACTACAGTTTACTATAAGTATGTCGATGCTATAAGAAGAGACTTTAGTTTTTGAGAGAAGGTCTTCTACAATAGGGAAAAGAACCATTTCTACTTCTTTAACGGATTCTTGCTGATTGGTTTTTGGAGGGACGTGGTGTAAGGCTGGAGGAAGATAAGTCTCTTCACTTTGGCCGGAAGAAGTGAGGATTCTGGCCATAAAAGCAACGCATTCATCATCAAAGAACTCAAGCATGGATGTATGTTCAAGAAACTTAGAGAAAGGTGCTTTGCAAGAATTAGGTGGTTTGAAACATGAGAAGTCTACAAGGTAAAGAGGAGATGGCTTTAAGAGGTGGATTTTGAGTATATAAAAGAACAAGAAACAAGATAAAGCAAGGAGAAAAATGGGCATCCATTTTTGCAAAGCTATCACAGTTGTAGGAGACTGAAGCCATTGAAGTTCAAATAGAGTTGAAAGGTGGTGGTTCTTGGGTAACATATTTGAAGGGAAAGCGCTATTGATCAAATGAAAGCGAGGACCCTGGTTGAGCTCAATAATAGGTTCCATTACAGATAGATGGAAGAATTTCTGGTGATTGAAGTGGTCTTATAATTCTTTATCTACATATATAACCAAGCAGTGAGACCAAAAAAAAAAATTTAAAATAAAATGCATGCAACTTGTTAGTATTAATCACAGGTCTAGTTCAACGTGTAGCAATGTGAAACCTGATCTGTAGATTTAGCAAGCCAGGCTTAAGTCAAACATAAACATGCAGCGAGGGAACAACCAGGCTTGGTTTTGTCAGTGAATTAAATAACTTGGTAAAATAAGTCAGAAGTGAAGTAGACAATGAGAAAATTTTTATTGCTGATCATAAATTTTGTTGGTTGGGTCTTGATAGAGGTCAGAACAGATATTGCAAAATGCAAATTTGCAAGTGGGAAGTAAAGAGTCAGCACTTGGTTGTTAAGGTGATGGGACTCGGGCTTTCTGATAGGTAGATATCAAAGAGTTTCTGATAGACCTTTAAAGAAATGCATTTTGATAATTGAGGAGTAAAATTTGCTCGATTACTGGGTGAGCTTTGGGACTTGGGAAATAATCTGTTTTTTTCACAAATGCTTATTTGAAAATAGCAAGTCACAATCATTCTTGGATTTAAACTTCCAAATTCAAGCATTCTTGGATTTATACGTGTGCTGCTTTTAAGCCTAAACATTTATGTATGTAGGAATAGAATAAAATATGCCCATAAATTGCCTAACCAAGTACTCATCATGATTCCTACTAAAATAAGTAAACATAAACATATATGTAGCTCTACATTGTGAATCGTATTCCAAATTCAAGCATTATTGGATTTATATGTGTGCCGCTTTTGAGCCTAAACATTTAGGGTTTTTTGCATTTTAGGGTAAAAAAATATTTATTTCTAATTTTAGGATAATTTTAAAAGTATTTTTCACTTTAGATTAATTTATTTATTTCAAATTTAGAATGATTTTTGCTAAGGTGAAGTGAGGAAATCATCACCATTAGTCAAACTGGTAGAAAGTTCATTTCTGTCAATTGACATTTTTATCAATCCAACTAGCAGAAATAATGATTTTTATTTTTTAAGATGGCACAGTTCAATTGAAACTTACTATTATATCATGAATTTTGTCTATTTTTTAAACTTTTAGTATGGTTTCGGCGTTTAGCGTGTTTCTTCTTTTTTTATCTTTTTTTTTTCATTTTTTCTATAATTATTTTTATCTATTTTTTATTTTTGAATGTATATTTAATTTAAGTTTATTGTATGTATTTTATTTAATTTTATATTCTAAATAATATTTTTTTTTTAAATTTTGAAACTTACTATTAGTTAAAATATAAAAATTAAGCTAATTAAACAAAAAAATTACCCATAGTCTTCAATTAAAGTAAAAATTACCCATTGTATTCAATAATTATTTTTTCAATAAAATTAACAAAAAGATTATGAAATATATCAAAAAAATTATTACTTTTATTATTGATACTAATAAAAGTAAAAATTATATTTGTAGTCTTAATTTTATTATTAATGATGAAAAAACTGAAAAAACAATAAATAACAACAAAAATCAACACAAATAAACAAAAATCGACAATTGTAATTTTTTTTAACTTTTATTGTTTTTGTTGTTTCTATTGTTTCTCTTTGTTTATATTTGTTGATTTTTATTAAAAATAAAAATAAAAATTATGAGATATATATAAAAAAATTATTTTTATCATTAATACTAAGAAAAGTAAAAATTTTATTTATGACCTTAATTTTGTTATTAATAATGAAAAAATAATTTAAAAATAATAAAAAATAAAAAAATCAACAATTGACAAACAACAAAAATCAATAACAATCAACAATATAATTTTTTGTTGATTTTTGTTATTTTGTTGTTTCAGTTTTTGTTTTTAATTTTTTTTTATTATTTCAATTTATTTATTTTTTATTTTTTTGGATTTTTTTGTTGATGTTGCAAATATATCATAAGGATTGTAAACTTATTATATATTGATAATCAATAAGTATCAAATAATTTTTTTTTTGAAAAAAAAATTGTTAGACATTTTAATAAACAAGTTAAAGTAAAAAAATAAAATTCCTATTCTTTAGAAATATAAAAGTAGAAAATTTTGTTTATTTATTGTTGTTACAACAGTTGAAAATATTTATTACTTGGTTTAACAACAATTGAAGATATTTATTTCATAATTATTCATTTGAAAAAAGAAAGGTTATAAGAGAAAAAATATATATAGAAAAAAAAAAGAAAAGTTGAGAATAAAATGAAGATAATACCTTAAAAATTAAAAAAAAAATATTGAGCAAACAAAAATTGAAAAAAAAAAAAGATGAAGACATAAGAAAAAAATGTTGAGAAAAAAAAGATAAATATATTACTATAAAAATAGAAAAAAATGTTGAGCAAAAAAATATTGTATTGAGAAAAAAATAGATGAAGTCAGTAACAAAAATATTGAGGAAAAAATATAAAGTAAAAAAGATTGTTGAAAAAAATAAATAAAATATTGAAAAAAAAAAGTATAAAAGAAAAAAGTTCAAAAAAATTAATAAAAAGGAAAAAAATATTGAAAAAAAAAAGACAATCCTAAAAATAATAGTGACAAGCAAAATGAGTTATATTTGAAAGAATTAATTTTATAAAATTTTTGTTGTAAATGGTTTTTTTGAATTTTTTTGAATTTTTGATATATTTATGTAAAAACTGAAAAAAAAAAAAAAGAAAGAAAGAAAGCAAGAATGCTTCAAGCGGCGGAAATGTTTTTTTTTTTTTTTTTTAATTTTTGTAATGGGCCATTGTCATTTCAAAGGCCCAAATATTATTTTTGAACAAAATTTTTTTATTTTAACATTATGATAATTATAATTGTTTTAATTATAACATTATAAAAAATAATATTATAATTACAGTAATATTTTACTATATTATTTTAATATTAATATGACAATTTTAATTTAACTATAATAATATTTAAAATAATAATATTATGAGTAATAATATATGAATAATATTATTTATTTGTAAAAAAGTTAAAATCAACTTGAGTCGGATAAAATATATTATTTTTTAATTATAGTGTTCCATTTCATCATTATATTTTATTTTTCAAAAATAAAATTTGAAAAAAAATAAGACTTCTATAATCAAAGAGTGTTGTGTGTAGGGCCTTTATGTATGACTTTGCATGAATTTGGTGTGTTGTGTAATTGGCCTAATTTTTTTAAGTTTTATTTTTATATTAATATCATAATGATTATGATTAATTTATTATAAAATATTAAAAAATATTATAATTATAATAATATTATGATTTTTTGTTTTTTAATTTTAACATTATTATGATTAATTTAATAATAATAATAATAATTATTATTATTATTATTATTATTATATGCATGAGTGTTGTGTGTGGTCTAATTTCTTTTATTTTTAACTTTTAATTATTAGAATGATCACTTAATTATTAAGTAATTAAAGCATCAAATTTAGTTCAAATTTAGTCAATCCACTAGATTGACTTTGCATGCATGCAAAGCTTAGTACCTTATTAAAACATAAAATTTGGTGCAAATGTTTTGAGTTGTTAAGGTTGCTTTTGTGCAACAATGGCCAAGAGTAAACTTTTAGTTTTTTTTTTTTAATCAAATCCACAAGTTGAACTGCCGGACTCGCTAGAAGTTGTAGATCTCTACTAAATGGGTTGGCAGATTTCTTTTTTTTTTAAAAAAAAATAAAAATTATACCATCAATTAGGATGACAGTATTCAATTGTTTTCTAGTATTTCCGCCATATCAAGTGGCGAAGCACTTTCAAAAGTATTCTAAAATTGGAAATAATTTTTTTTTCACCGTATATAGATAAAAAGCCCAAACATTTATGTATGTAGTAGTAGAATAAAATTTGCCCATAAATTGCCTAACCAAGTACTCATCAAGATTCCTACAAAAAATAAGTAAACATAAACATAAACATATATGTTGCTCTACATTATGAATCGTACATTTTTCTATGAGATGCAACACCCTTCTTAAATAGCTAATAAGAAGAAAACCTTATGTTACAGGGTAAAGGAGCAACATGTGCATATATGCCTCATAACAGAGCGCATTAATCAAACGATTTCCATCAATTTTATATTAAAATTTTCCTACATTATATTGCAAGTACTGGAAGCTAAGAACATAAATGTCCTCAAGATTGATCACTATCTATGTTTGTTTCCAAAGATGCAATCTCCTAGTTCTTGTCACTTATGGTCCTTGCAATGGCCAACGCAAGACCAACAGTAGTAGATTGTCATGTTGGATTTCTACTCATCCTTCGGCCTTGGCATAACTAAAAGCATTCAACTTGTACCAAGCTCATACCCAACCAAGACTCATGCACCACTTAACGAAGAGCCTTCCCCCATAGGCTATTTACTATTTTAGGAGAAAAAAAAATTATTTCTCAAATTATTATGATTTTAAAACTCATTTTCATTTTATGGTACTTGTTTTTTTTTTTTTTTGCATTAAAAAATATAAAACACTACTTGAAGTAACATTATATCAACAGAAAAAATTCAGGTAACTTTAAAATGCTACTTGAAGTAGCATTAGGGAAAAACCCATCAAAACGCTAGTTCCAATAGCGTTTTTATTAGTTTTTCCAATTTTCCCTGCCAACTGTCACCCCTTCCCAATGCACTAGTACAGAGCAAAAAAAAAAAATTAAAAGCTAGTTTAAGTAGACAGTAAAATACTATTCATAGGAGCATTTTGCTACTATTTATGCCCCTTCTCAATACATTACTGTAGAAAAAAAAAAACTAAAAACTAGTTTAAGTAGATAGTAAAACGCTACTCAGAGTGGCGTTTTGCTACTATTCACGCCTCTTCCCAATGCATTATTGCAAGAAAAAAAAGCATTATTGCAGAAAAAAAAAGGCTAAAAGCTAGTTTAGCGTAGGGCTGCCATAAAGGACAATAAAATGCTACTGAGAGTAACGTTTTGTTACTGTTCACCATCATAAAGGACAATACCAAAATGCTCTCTTAGTAGCATGTTGCTACTGTTCACATGTGAGAATATCGATTCTGCGTGCTGAAGAGAATATGCTGGTGTGCTTGAGACATCCCATCAGTAGAAATTATTCACCCATTTTGCTAGTTCAAGTAGCGTTTTAGGTGTTCTTAAATCCTCGACCTAATTTACCAGCATATTCATTATCCTCCTGCTTTCCTTTCCTTCATCAGTTTCTCTCCATTTCTTGCTGCAAATTATTTTTTTTAAGCTTGTTCATTTCTTCTTGGCATAAAGATCCACTAGTTCGATTTTTAAGAAAAAGGTAAATTGTAATGTATATATTGTATTGTTCTATTTTTTTTAATTTTTTTTGTTTGTATTAAGTGAAAAAAAATGTTATATATTTATATTGAAATATATGAAATTTTGTTTATTTAGGAAAAAAATAGATTAGAAAGTTAGTTAAAAAAAAAAATTAGTTAAGGTTGCAAATTTATATATTTCGTTTATATAGTTAGTGAATATTTTGTATTTATTACCTTAAAATTTTTTTGTGTTTTTATTTTTTATTTTTTTTAAGATGATAGTAAGGAGGTGAAAATTGAAAGCTAAAAAGGTATGTTTTGTTAATAATTTTATTATTCAATATGTTGATGAGTGGAAAAAATTGTAATTTATGGTTGCATACAATGGGTATTTATTCATTTATGGATATTTTGTGAGATATAATTGTTGTTAACATATTTGTGTTGATTTTTTATTTATTGTTTTTTGGTTAATTATTTAGATAGTAAGAACAATTTATATCAATTTTTATTTATTTAAGTTTTGGTATGTAGTGAATTAAAATTATATTTGTATTGCATGTAGTTAATATTTTGGATATTTTTTAATTTTTTTTATTTAATTAGATAGTAAGAATAATCAAAATTATTTCGTTAATTTTTTATATATTTATTTAGTTAATTTTTTATATATTGTCTTATATTTATAATTATTTTGTAGATGATCTTTATTTTTTATGTAGGTAGTGAAAAATGTGTAGGTAGTTAGTAGAAAATTTTTTATTTAATTATTGAAAAAAATGAAATTAATGTGAAAATATGTAATTAGTAATCAAAAAAATTAGTTGAAATATGTTTTTGTTTATTTAATTAGATCATAACAGAAAATTGATATCATCTCTTATTTATATAAGCTTTGTATATAGATAATAAAATTTATATTTTTTCTAGCATGTAGTAAGAAAAATACATTAAAATAATATTTTTGGGAAAATATTTGCAGTTATTAATTTTTTATATTGTCTTATATATTTTTTGCTTTTTATTTTGTGTAACATGTATGATTCTAATATGTTGATTATTTATAGCATGTTTTATTTATATAATGATGTGATTTATGTTTATTTGATATTTTTATAACTATTTTATTCTGAAATATTATAGTAACAATATGTAATTAGGTTATTGTAAAATTTATTATTTGGTACAAAATTGTAATTATTGGTTTGAAAAAAATATGTGCCTTTTATTAAAAAATATGTATTTAGATAGTTAGTAAAAATATATAATTTTTCACAAAATTATTTACTATATTTTACATAATAATTAGAATAAACAATATTTATTTATTTTATGAGATAATATATAACTTTATTTATGCTTAAGTATAAATTTGTTTAGTTTTTTAAAAATAATGTTTAATTATTGTAATTATCAAATTAAACATTGTTTATTTAGTTAGGTAAAAAAACATTTTTATTGTAATTATCAAATTAAACATTGTTTTATGGCTTGAGACTACAAATTATGTTCACTAATTTTTATGTTGCTATTTCCTTAATGTGTTTAAGGAAAATGTCATATGTCGAGAGAATGCAATGAATCATAGACTATAGAGAGTCACAAAGAAATAGACCTCGTCTTATTGAGGCTCTCATAGTTACTACTCCTAGAGTTGCTAGAACGACTACACAACAAGAAAGTAATTGATGAACTCAATCAATATAAAATGAAGCTTGAGCATATATTGTGTGAGCATATCAGAATAGTGAACCAAAAGATTCAAGAACTTATTCGTAGTGGCAAAAGGACGGGTGAAGCGACTAAAAAGTATGCATTGTACTCTACATTGCCTTTGAAGTATGAACAACGTTATTTGAGACTTTGGAGCCCTAATGATGACATATCATATGATGCATCAGTATATTTATTTTTGGAGGACAATATTTGGCACAATTTAAATAGGACCTCAAAACTTGCGATTAGTCCAAACAGTCATCTTTCAAAAGGTTCTAACTCAAATTTTCTTTGGTTGAAAAAAAATGACCACAAGTATTATGGATAAAGAAAAAATTGAAGAGTCAATTCCAAGGACAATTAGGTTTAGGTGATAGATATACTAATTTTATGTAAGGAGTTTTTGTACATATTTTTTTATGTTAATTAAATAATTTATGTTTATTTGATGTATCCTAAAATGAAATATATATCAGATTTATTATGAAGTGTTTGTGTATGCAATATTTTATTGTATTATGTTAGATATGATTGCACAATATGATATTATATATAATTGTTGGTGAAATATAATTGAATATTTTTGTAGGTAAATTAATTAGTTAGTAATCATCATTTATATCAACTCATAATTATAAAAAGGTTTTTTATGTACTATATTTATGTATTTATATATTTTTTATATTTATGTCTTAGATATATTTATGTATTTATATATTTTTATTTTATTTTGTAGAAGGTGATATTAAGGAGGTCACTTGTAAAGCTATAAAGGTATGTTCAATTCAAAATAAATTTTTATAATATATTGATTAATGGTAAATTTTTGTTATATTTTTTAATATATATACTTTGGTGGTAATATAGTTGTGAAAAATTTATTAGTGAAATTTTATATCATAATAAATTTAATGCTTACTATGAAAATACTATTTTTAGTAAGTGAAGTTGTTGTACAGAGTGAAAAGAACAATAGTTAGTTCAAAGAATTATTATATTACGTACATAAATTGAAAAACTTATTGCGATTAGTTTTTATAATAGGCTGAAATGTCGAATACACGAGCTATGATCATATATTGGGGTGGTCAAATTATTCAAACTGCGTGCGGTCCAAACATAGTAAATGCATCATCGAGAATGATTAATTTTATTGATGATTTTGATCCAGATGGGTTACATAAAATAATTAGAAATGCTGTCAGAATTAGTGATGATAGGATTATTATGAAAATTTTATTTAGATAGCCAATCATGGGATTTAGTGAAAATGCATGGTTTGGTTTTACGCAAATTAAAGATGATTTTGATATTTAGAATATGTTTTAAATGGTAAGGCAGTTTATGGGTGGGCTTGCCATTGAACTATATATTGAATTTACTGGGGGTATATTTAGACATAAAGCATATGCAGAAGCTAGTTCCTTAAGATATATTCAAAATGAAATTGAAGTTGAAGAGGAAGAGGAAGAATGTTTAGATAAGGAAGAACTTCAAGACAATGATGAGGATGTTGAGGAGGATGGGGAGGAGGATGATAAGGAGCATTATTTGATAAAGATGATGATGAGAATGATGATGATGACAATGGTAATGTCGTTGGTGATGTTGACATTAACAATGATGCTTTAATGGTGGCATTAGTTGAAGGGGTAAATAGACAAATTCCTTCGCAAGTAGAATGTGTAAATCTTAAGGATACGTATGTTAATAGAAATCCATCAAATGTAGATGATCTATTCTGGTACCGATCAAAAGAACTTGTGAAGGATATGTTATTTCACTCTAGAGATGCAGTCAAAATAGTTTGCAAGTTGTATTTATTAAGAGTTGGGCATCAATTTTGAAGTTTTAAAACTAGAAGTAATACTATAACCTTAATTTACAAGTTGGACTGCGAATGGAGGGTAAGAGC
The DNA here is from genome assembly GCA_947683625.1 of Mallotus nudiflorus. Taxonomy (NCBI): domain Eukaryota; kingdom Viridiplantae; phylum Streptophyta; class Magnoliopsida; order Malpighiales; family Euphorbiaceae; genus Mallotus; species Mallotus nudiflorus. Next base: position 3,143,611 of record CANTUR010000263.1, on the reverse strand, counting down.
CACTGAGCTTAAGAGAAGTGGGTTTTAGGAAATAACGAGGTAAAATAATCTCCACACTTGTAGTGCTCTTGAATAGAGTCAAGATAATAGAAAATTTGACTACAATATGATTGTCGCATACATACAAGCAATGTTAGAGGTGTAACTAGGCATGAAGGTAAAAGCATTAGTTGTTGGGTTAAAAGAACAGTTTAGAATCACACCGACCTATAAAAAGGTCTAGAAAGGAAAATAGAAGGTAATTACAAATTTTTGGGGAGATTGGGATGACTCTTATAAATTGCTTTGTACCTTCATGCATATAGCAGTGGCACTTAATCCTGGTTCTTTTTGGCATAATGAAGGGGAGGCACATTTGGTGAATCATGTTATTGTTCCAGCAGTACGATAATTTAAACTCATGTTTTATGCATATAAGCCATATATTAATGGCTTCAAATATTGCAAACCTGTTATATATGTGGATGGCACATTTTTATATGGTAAATATAGAAGTGTACTTATGATTGTTGAAGCAATTGATGGGAATAATGTTGTATTACCATTAGCATTTGGTTTAATTGAAAAAGAGAATAAAGAAAATTAGGAGTACTTTATAAAGATGTTGCGATATGGTTGCTGCGAAGGAAGAGATTGCTGCGAAGGAAGAGATGATATTTGTTTCGTTTCTGATCGTCGTATTGGAATAAAGTATTCGATGAAGCAAGAATTGTGGCATGGTAATCCACATCGATACTATTTACATCATGTGCTTAACAATTACAACACAAATTTTAAGAATGGTGTCATAAAGAACATACTTGATAAAGTTGGCCAAGAGTTTCAGAAAAGAAAGTTCATGAGATGGATGACCAAAGTAGAGCTTCGACATTCGGAGTCTAAACAATAGATTGATAAAATCTCGAAGGACAAATGGACTTTATCGTATAATGGTGGTCATCGTCATTGTTATGACCCGATATTTTAAATAATATAAAAATTATTTTGAGATATATATGTTAATAAAATTTTAGATTTTATTTATGTATTATCATTATTTGTGTATATTATTTATTTATTTCATTCAAAATATTTTATTTACATAAAATAATTTATTTTGAAAGTTTTACTATTTCAAATATTAAAGTTATTGTTATTACTATTATTTTTAATAGTATTATTGTTATTATTTTTATTGGTATTATTATGATTATTTTATTTTTATTTTATATTAGGGTTATTATTTTATTATTATGCATGTGTGTGTGTTAGTGTATATATATGTATGTATATATGTAAGTGGGTTAGTCAATACACACACACACACACACATATATATATATATAAGTTGAATCAGGACAAATAAAACGGGTCATTCTTTCCTTCTCTTCTTTCTTTCTCTTTTTTTTTTCTTCCCATTTTCTTCCTTTCCTCGCTGTCACTATGTAGCACCACCACACCCACGTCGGAGCCGCCACTGCCACCACCCATCACCACCATCACCTTCCCTTCTTCCTCCAACCATCGACGTTGCTTGAGGAGTCGCCGGAGCGCCGGAAAATGCAGGAAACCAAGAGTGACCTCCATGAACACCAACGAAGTTTTTGACCACCGCAGCCCTTCGTTCTAGTCTTGTTCGACAACTCTTGGACTGGTGAAGCTTAATCCAAGATTGGTTCAAGCTTAAATCCACTCATTTGTGAGTTATATGAAATTGTAGTCTATGTGTTTTAGGGTTTTGAATTTTTTTTTTGAATTATTTTATTTGATTTATAGATTTTTACTTTGATAATGTTGATTAGTATAACTTAATCTTCTCAAATATATTTTTTATTTATTTTTTTGAATTATTTTGAATAATGGGTATTTTTGAATATTTTAATATTAAAAAATGAATTTTTGATAATTATGTTATTAATTATTTTGAATGGAAATTTTGGTTAATTAGTGTTATTAATTTAAGTTAGTAATTTTAGAATTTAAAATAATTTTTGGTAATTTTATAATATTTTTGGGAATATTTTTAGTATTATGTGAATATTGGATTTATAGGTTAATTGTGTGTTTTTATTGAAAATATACTTAAATTATATATTTTAAATAATTTTGGAATAATAATTGATATTAAAATAATTTTTATGAATTATTTACTATTTTTAACTAATTAATACTAATTTCTGAAATTATATTCAAATAATAATAATATTATTTACTATTTTTGTGATTAAATGGGTTTCTAATTATTTAATTATATATTTAGACTATTTGGGTAATTAATTTTGAATTTTATTATTTTATGTCAAATATTTGTAAAATTGGGATTTTATTGATATTATATAAATATTTGAGATTTTATTAATTATTGTGAAAATAATTATATTTAATGTTTTGATGTTTAAATATTATGTTGTAGTTTATTATTGATGATTCTATATTTTTAATGATTTTATTATATTATTATTTAATATTTATTTTATTGTGAATTGTGAATCTCGGTTGGGAATTTGTGTTGTTTCGTATCCCAACCCGAGGTAGTGAGTGTTTGTGAATTTTGAAGTGTTTTCTGTGCAGGATCGACTCTATTTTGGTAGAGAGATGTCCGTTTTACAAAGAAAACTCTATCAAATTTTTGGTATATTTCTCGTAAAACGTGACATCAAGTCTATTTTAGTAGAGTTGTATTTCTTTAATCGATTCTTTTCGTAGAAATCTAGAATTTATAAGAATTCTGTTTTTATTTCTTCTCTTTAGCCCCGCCTCCAACCGAGTCGACTAGTCGAGGTCGAGCGTGACTGTGCAGAGGAGTGTATTTTAACTATAAGTTAATAATTGAACTGTATATAGGAAGTATGTATATATATATATTAATATGTTTATATTAAGTTTTACATGATTAGTAAATTTTATATTGTTTTAATTTATTGTAATTTTCCTAGTTTATTTTTATTTATTTATTTTAAAAAAAAACCAAGGTAGAACGGGCTACCTGATGGGTTTCATCAAGACCATGTACGCATCGGTAGGGTTGAGAGTGAGTGTTGGTAGTTATAAGGCTCAGTTAATGCTTTGCTCTCGAGCATGATTTTTGTGAGAACATATATATATAAGACTCGATGACGCTTTGCTCCCGGACATGAATTATATATTACTGGGGTCGGTAGCTTGGTGATGTTTTGCTCTCGGGAACCGCTAGTAAATATTGGTTTAAGTGAATTGATTGTGACTGACAGCTCGATTGATGCTTTGCTCTTGGGAACTAGCAGTCTTTAGATTATAAGTGAGCCGAAAGGCTATTAGATTTGTGGTTTAGAGTTCTACCTAGTTTTTATATATAAAATGATTTAAGAAGCTTGTTTGTATTTTATAAAGTATTTTATGATTTTAAAATACTTTATTCTAGTAATACATGATTTCAAATAAAATTTAATAGTTTAAATTATAAAATATAAATTTCTTATTTTCATAAATATATTTTAAAGGAGACTTTTATACTGTATACATTTCTTTTATTAACTTACTCAGTGAGGTCTGACTCCCCTTAATCTTATTTTTTTAAAATCTCGGGGGTCACCTGTCGGTCAGCCTACTCTACGCTAGGTTTCTTCTTCTCCGGCTGTTTTATGTAGGTCTACCTAATATGTATATATTATTATCATGTGTGTATTTAAATCTAGAACATCGCGGTAGTAATGAATTGGTTTATTATTATGATGTATTTTGAATTACCATATGTATGAAGAACGTGTTTTAAAGATTATTATTATTATATATATTAATTAAGTTTGTGTTGGATTTTAATTCATTTGTGCTTTTTACCTTTATTTAAATTATTTCATTTATTCTCGTTTTTATTTTATTAAAAATCTTCGTTAAAGCTTACTATGGGTTTTGGGTATGTTATATATTCTCATTTCCTAGTGCCAGTCACATGCCTCTTTTGGGTTCGAGTCGTGACAGTCATAGTGTTATGACTACAAATTATGCTGAATCAGTGAACACTATGTTCAAGAGCATTAGGTTGATGCCGGTTACTATAATGATGCAACAATTATTTATGAAGTTAGTTGATATGTTTGATCAGTATCGAACTGAATATTCAAAATTGTAGAATAAAGGCTTTTTATGGACACCAACATGTTTAGACATACTCAAGCATCGAATTGATAAGGCAAATGGCCATGCTGTGTAAAGGTATGATGAAGAGAATATGATCTTCCAAATAACAACTGTTTTTAACCATACACGGAGGAAAGGGGGTTATAAATAAGTTGTCGATCTGAAACAAAGAAGCTGCACATGCGGGAAGTTCCAACAAAGTAAGATTTTGTGTTCTCATGCCATTGCTGGTTATATGAGATATGGACTTGATTACATAGTATTTATTGCTTCATTTCACTCCATCAGTGAAAATTTAAGATGTTGGTCAACTTGTTTTGTTCCTTTGGGTGATCCAGCTTATTGGCCAAATTCACGTGATTTGCCATTTGTACCAAATCTAGTATGGAAATGACAAAAAGGAAGACCAAGATCTATGCGAATCCAAAATAAAATGGACGAAAGAAATTCAAATGATGGAACAAACTTTTGCATGAAATGTGGTTTGCTCAAGCATAATGCTAGGAGATGTGGACGAAATTAATAATTACTATTTATGTACTTTTTTATTAATGAATCGAGTTGTTGAATGAAACTTTTCTATATTCAAAATATTTAAAAATTTGTATATCTTATTACGTTATTTCATTACATACACTCAGATTTTAATGGTCATCAACAAGCTTACATATTTATTTTAATATATGTAATAAATTTGATGTTTATCAGGAATGAATAAAAAGGATAATAAAAAAGTTGGATCATCAAATTCTTCCAAGGGAGGACATGGTAAATAGAAATTGAAAATTGTTGATAAATATAAAGACCCGAATGGTGTAATTTGGTATGGAATTAAAAGGCCATTCGAAAATCATCCCACTTATTCATCTCTTGAACTTGGATGTGTAAATCATATATTTGTTGGGTATCATAAATAAATATAGATTATTTTGGACAGTCTTATGACATTATTGTTAAATCAGATCCAAAATGGACCCATTTATGGAAAATAAGATGTGAATTGGAAGCGCATTGCGGGTACAATAAGTTAGTAATACCAAAAGCAATTTCAGCAACTCTATGAAGACACAACAATAAAGAAATAGATATTGTAATAAACCAATTACAAAAGGAGATTGGAGTGATGAATAATCATCTCGACAAGTATGATATGCAGAATGACACTGTCACCCAACAGTCTTCGATGAAAGTAGAAGGTAGTGTGACTGACATAGACATTGAGGGCATAGAAGATTATAGTCATAATGATACTGACTTTATAGAATTACTTCCTTCTTGTTTACAAAAATGTTGCTAATATGTATTAAAATGTGATATTATTTATGAAATCAATAGCATGCAAATTAAATTATTCGGATCATTAGATAAAGTAATATATTTTATAAGTACAATGTCTAGAGTTTATTCTCCAAGAAATATTTTTAAGGCTATAGGTCGTCATTGGGTTCTAGATAATGATTTTTCATATTTAATGGATCCAAGCCAACATAATAGTCATGTTGTTTTGGTAAAAATGATTGAAGAATGGCAATATCATCAACAAGATTTTGAAGCACTTAGGGAAGAAGCTATAAAATTTAATATATGTGTACCTAAAGCATGAATAATTCAAATGAGATGATGTAATATGGATGACATATGAAATGCTTTGTATCATATCAAAGGGGAGAATAATCATATGAAAATACGTTTGAATAGAGAATTCTTTAATGACATACAAAAGAGTCATTAGATTATGGAGATGTAAGACAAGCTAGAAAATATAATTCAATACTTCACTCACATGAACATAAATATGATATTGAAATATCATATGAGGAAACATAATACAATAAAGTACATGTAACAATTTATTCTTCATCAGACATTTCATAATTAGAAATATAAGCTGGATTATTAAGAACATTGTTTACCTTTGTCTGGGAAAGTGTCCTACTCATTGCAGTTGCTTGATTATTAGTAAGCTTTAACAAATAATATCTTGATCTTTGTATAAACATTTGATTGTTCTCCTCTCAAATTCTTTTAACAACAATTTCATATTCTAATTGATTTTTTCGTTGCATTGATAATGACAAATGCCTCACTATAAGTGCTCCTAATTCACATAGTTAGGTAACTATAATATCATATTCATTTACTCAAAATGCTCATTCCCGTCAAAATCTTGCATAGTATTCTTTCATATCTGACCTTCTAATTGGTGATACCCATCATGATATTTTGGTAACATCCATATTCTGCCTCTACCACCATGTGAAGAACCGCCTACCATTTATAATGAAGAAAATTTATGAATGTGTATGCATATATGAATGTGGGTTAATGATGAAATATAATTGAATATGTATTTATAGTACTACACTACATATCTAAGGACATAAAATTTATATGCCCAATCTGATATTGTAGTATACCACATTTATGACTACTTGTTATTTATGGCAAATAAGATACTAGTGTTGTTCAATCAAGAGTAAATTATGTCTGTTCATGACATGTGATTCACATAATTGCAGCTGTGAAGTTGTATCATATGTTTTTTGTTTGTCATATATAATTTTAAATTATGAAATGAATTATTGTCCATGTCACTCGTTTTGTCAAATCAATATAAATTATGTCCTTCAATTAACATGTGAATCTTATAATTGAAACTATCAATTTGTATCACATGATATCGGGTTGTGGTTATATTTTACACAGTTAAATTGATTAAGTTGTTACTAAGATATAAGATGTGAATGTCGTGTCATTTCAATACATGTATTTACAATAAGTAAGATAAATTTTATTAGTCAAAGATGTTGACGACATATTATTTGTGATTTATTTTTGTAGATATGGAGCAAAATTACGTGCCAAGTGATTACATCCAGGTTAGGCCCTACGATGCATCATTACTATATCTACAAAATGAATATAGATCACACGCTATATGGCATGACCAGGTAATTAGGAATGTTTATTTAGGAGCATTGGAGACTAGAGACACATACTTTCCATCTTCCGGATGGAGAGTGCACTATCACTCTCCAGGATGTTAATGTTTTAACGGGGTTATCGGTTGATGGGAGTCCTATTACTGGTCGAGTTTGTTGTGATTACCTAGATTTATGTCAATCACTTATAGGGATTTCACCTGAACCATATGACATTCATAACTTATTTGTTCGCATTTCATGGTTTAAGGTGCACTTTGCAGACTGGCCTCAACAAGTTAACTAGACAATATTGCATAGACACACATGTGCATACATTTTGCAGCTTTATTCATTAGTATTGTTCCCAACGACAATAGCTATCGATAGAGTCAACTTGTAGTTCCTTCAATTCTTGGAAAATTTTGATTTAATTATGTAATGACCCTATATTTTTAAATTATTAAAATATATTTTGAGATATGCAGTGTTAATAATATTTTAAATTATTATTATTATTATTATTATTTATGAATAATATTCGCTATTTTATGTTAAATATTTTCTTACGTAAAATAATTTACTTGGAAGTGTTATTATTTAAAAATATATTGAAGTTATTATCATTACTAATTATCATTATTTTTATTATCATTATCATTATTTTTATTACTATTGATGTTATTATTTCATGCATGTATTATTATTGTTGTATTATTGTTGTCATTATTGTTATTATTAATGTTATTATTTGTATTATTATTATTATTATTATTATTATTATTATTATTATTATTATTATTATTATTATTATTATTATTATTATTATTATTATATGTATGCATGTGCATGTGTGTGTATATTGTACATGTGTTTATGTGGTGAAGCTATATATATGTGTATATATATATATTATATGTTAAAGTTAATATATATATATATATATATATATACAAACAATAAAAGCAATCAAGGTCAGAATTTTTTCGGGTTAACATTTATTTTCTTCTTCCTTTCTTTTTCTTTTTTTCTTTTTCCTCTCCCCATTTTTCCCCTGCTTCCCGAGACCTTCACAGCGCCACCCAGCCTCACCGAAGCAGCCATAGCCACCACCACCCATCACCATCGACTCCTCTCTTCCTCCTTAACCTTCCCATCACCTGAAGATCGTCAGAGTGCCATCGGAATCGCACGAAACAACAACAGTCGAGAGTGAGCTTGTTCGCTGGTGATCTCATTTCCAGTCACCGTAGCTCACATTCTTAAGCTTGCCGGACTCCTTGAGCTTCAAGGAACTTGCTTCCAAGCTTGGTTCAAGCTTAAACCTCTTTAATTGTGAGTTTTCATTAGATTTTAGTTTATGTCTATTTTGGTTTTCTTTTTTTTTTTGAAGCTTGATATCTTGAGTTTTAGGTTAATTGCCTTTAGAAATGTTGTTTAGGGTAGCTTAAGCTTCACAAATATAATATTTGTTGAATTTTTAGGTTTGAATTTTTCGGCGAGTCACTATTCCGGTGACCCTCACTGGAAAATCCTTTTATTTTTAATAAATTGTTTGATTTATTTGGAGTATAGTTTGTGAAGGAAGTTTATTAAAATTCTATCCCGATTATTTACTATGAATTTTTAAAAGTTTATGTGAAAAATTAAATTTTGAAAAAATTAATATAAATTGGTGAATTTTGTATTTTAGTTGATATTATTGTTAATTAGTATGATTTAAGTAATTTTGGGATAATAATTAGTATTAAAATGAATTTTAGAAATTTTTAGTAAATATTTTTGTATTATGTGATTTTGGATTTATAAGTAAATTGTGTGTTTTTGTTGAAATTATAGTTAAATAATATGTTTTAAATAATTTTGGAATAATAATTAGTATTAAAATAATTTTTATAAATTATTTACTATTTTTAACTAATTAACACTAATTTTTTGATAATATATTCAAATAATAAATTATTTACTATTTTTGTGATTAAATGGGTTTTTAACTATTTTTATTATATATTTAAACTATTTGAGTAATTAAATGTGAATTTTACTATTTATTTCGAATAATTGTAAAATTGGATTTTTATTAATATTATATAAATTATTTGAGATTTTTATTTAATTAATATGAAAATAATTATATTAAATGTTTTTTATGTTTAAATATATTATATGTTAGTATTTTATGGATATTTATGAAATTTAAGGGTTTTTATTATATTTATTATTTAATATTGATTTTTGGTGATTTGTGAACCTCGGTTGAGAATTTGTGTAGTTTGAGGTCCCAAATCAAGGTGTTGAGCTTTGTGATTTAGAAGTGTATTTTCTTACGGGATCAACTCTATTTTTTAGTAGAGAGATGTCCGTTTTATAGAAGAGACTCTGTCGATTTTTAGGTAGAATTCTCGTAAAATGTGACATCAAGTCAATCTTGAGTTTCTAGTTTTTAATTGAGTTTTAATTCCTAGATTGAGTTTTACTTTAGAATTCTTAGAAGTATTGCTAGGAATTTATTTTGATTTTATTATTATTTATTTTTCTAGTTGTGCCTAGACCGAGGCCTATCGGACCAGGCCCGTCGAGTCAGTCTCGAGGAGCGTAAACTTGTGAGTTATTATTTTATATATGTATTGCATATAAGATGCATGAAAGTGAGCTTGCATATTTTCATTATATGTTTAAACATCAATTATTTCATTAAATAATTTAGTATATGTTTGTTATACTTTTAGTATATTTTTGGTATATTTTAATATATATGCAACGTATATATCTGATATATTTTTAATATGCATTTGGTATATTTTTAATATATTTATGGTTGACTTTGCTATATATGTAGCATATCTATTAGAATATTTTTAGTATATATTCGTATATTTCTTGTATATTTTTCTTCATTGGGTGCCATTTTATTTTAATTATGCATTTTATTATTTTCCATAAATATACAGTTTTATTGAAGGATATCAATAGAACGTGTTACCTAGTGGGTTGCATTAGGACTGTGTACGTACCGGTGCAATAGATTTTAGGGTTAAGTTTATGAGATCATTTAAGGTGAAATTTGAATGATCGATTATTGAGAATTTCAATGATTGAGTAGTGTGATTGCAGGAGCTCGGTTGACCTAGTGTCTCGGGGCCAATCACACTGACAGTGAGACTACGGGAGCTCGATTGACTAAGTGTCTCAGGGTCAGTCTATTGTCCATAATGGAATAATAGAATTAATTTGGAATAAAGTGAGCATGTACGACTAGTGAGATATTTTGATTGAGGTTGTAAATATTTAGGGTTTTATTTGATCATTCATTTAAATATATGTTTTCTGCATTTATATATATATAAAGTGGATTTTAGCATCTGTGTGAAATGCTTGTATATATGTATATATATATTGATGCTTAACTGTATATGATTTAGATTGCATGTATATATATTATAATAATTCACTCAGTGAGGTCTAACTCCCCTTAATATTTTTTTTTAGAGATTCCTCATCGTCAAACCTTAATAGTAGACCTGTTCATCGATCTTCTTCAGCCCTGACTAGTCTATGTAATTTTATTATCTGAGCTCCTATTGTATTCTAGAAAACAACAATAGTGACGTTATTGTATCAGTACTGTGATGTTTTGGATTTTGGAATTTTTGTATCAGATTACTATATGAATATTTTATTATGATATGATATTAAATATTTATTTTTATATCGATTTAAAGTTTTAATTTTAGCATATTTTTATATTATTATTGCATGGGTTTTTATTTTTAAGGCTTGCTACGGGTTCTGGATTCGAAAGAATTCTCGTTCCCTAGTGCCGGTCATGACTCCCGGTTTGGGTTGTGACAAATTGGCCAATACAGTTGGGGCTCTGCATGTTTAGCTTTCTGGTATAGGGAGCTTTGTCATGCATCGAGGTTGCCGGCAGTGACACAAATGGGCGGTCCACTATTTCTCCTTCAACTATAGGCATGGGACCAATTTCCTTTTCTCGCTCCTACATTGCGTGACCGGTCAATTTCGTGTGATGCACCTTTGGGTCAAAGGTATATTAGTTATATTTTTAAATTTTAATTATATTTTAAATTTTCTTGACAATATCAATTGACTAACACGAGACATATAATTATTTCAGGTTGAGCCGACCACATGTGATTACATCTATTCCTACACATGTCATTTTAGACATTCGTCTGAGACTAGATAATGCACGTCAAGATGAGGTAAAACTTTAATTACGTAATTTTTGCAATATTTATTAGCAAATTTACTTATCTATATATATTATAAAGAAATTTATTCAATTTATTAATAATAATAATCATCGTATATATATTGTAATTCAATATTTAGAATAAATAATTTACTACAATTAATTTTCTAATATTTATTAAACTTTTTTTCCCATAAAATTCTATAGTCTTGTTATTATTGCAAAATAATTACTATTAACTTTATCTAATTTATATATTTAAACCATAATAAATTAGTATTATTATAATAATTATTATTATTGTTATGGTCGTCATCGTCATCATCATCATCATCATCATCAATTACTTATATTATATAAAAAATTTAACTGAAATAACCATATTATTATTTCAAATAAACAAATAGTTATTATTTATACATATTATCTGGGAGCCATACATTGAGGATGTCATTCAACAACTGCCCGCTTATTGCTTACAAGGGCGCGACATATAGCGGTCGATAGTACCTCTCATATACATCTATATTGTTGAATGGCACTATCCTAATAGGATACTATGATAATTTGGATATGTACAACCCATTCCTTATCATCCTTTTCACTTTGATGAGTTGCATTATAATAATTTGAGGGATCATGACATAAATTGGACGAAAAAACATGCCTAATGAACTAAGCTTTGGGGCCGTCAAGCTCATCATGTTGTGGTTGGGGAACCTTCGCATGGATCCATATATTACCATTCATAATATTTGGAGTGGTACCGTTCAGTGACACGTTAATGGATCTCACCTATTAGTGCTTGATTAGGAGTAGCTGTACGTACATAATTTTATTTTCTCAACAAATACCTTACTACATTATTTGTTAAATTTTTTATAAATTTATTTATTTTCAATTTGTAGGCTGATGCATTTGAGCAAATTGCGTTGACTCAAGATTTTATCAAGCTAATCAGATCGCTGACAGTTCATAAATTGTACTTAATAAGATTAGGCGATGAGTATTAAATGATATGCCACCCCCTAACCTTACACCACAACCTACCTCCTCCCACAACAATTGATTAATGTTGGACTTATTAATGAGGAGACACTACGATGTCATCAATGTCATTCACGCCGACACTCAATGGCTCCTAGACCCCTACCTATAAGTGATGGATGTATTCATGTTCCTCAGCCACGCTATACTCATACAGAGATCCCTGTAGATCCTTCCATGCAGGACATCAACATTTTATCGACTTTAGTCTCAAAACTAATTCATTAGACACTTCATTCAATCCTCCGCCTCATTTTTCCTTTACTTACCCATTTGGTCCATTCTTTCATGCTTGAGATCTTGCTCCTCCTACCCAATTACCTTTTTCTTCTCCATCCTTTCTCTCTTTATCACACCATACTCTCTATCCCTTTGTCAGCTCACAATTCACAGACTTCCATCTTAGTCAACTTCCATTTACTTATATTTTAAATTTATCAAAAATGGCTCTGGCTCTACAAAGTCCTCATTTTCTGTCAATTCCTTCCTCAACCTAAAATTTTCTATCCTCATTTCCTACCCCTCAACCTTATGAAGTGCTACCTACTCCATCATATTGCACTCCTCCACCTTATCTAAATATGTATGCACCTCATAACACTACTGTTGATGTTGATGATAATGACAACGACGACGATGACCTTGATGATCACGACATTAATGATGGTGGTGATTATTATAGCAGTGGATCTTAGTTCATTGATATAAGCTTAGCATGAGTTGCTTGTTATTGCAATTTGGGGTTACGCTTTAGAGTTCGCATACATAGACCTTGTGACACCTAACTTTTTTTTTCTTTTTCTCTTTACAACTTTATTTGTATTTGTCGTTATTGTAATTATTATTTATCAATCGTTAATATTTTCTTTTCACCTTTTACCCCTCTCATTTAATTTTAATAATAATAATAATAACAATAACTTATATTGGATAATGAACAAATATATAATTAATCCAAATTATTTTATCCATATAAAATGCTCAACATTATCTCAAAACAACCATAATATGAAGTTTTTTTCATTACGACTACAAAATCGGACAATGTTTGACAAATAATCCTAAAAAGTATATTAATAATGATTCTTATTTATATTTTAATTACTTATTTTTAATACATTAATTACTAATAAAAAAATTTATTTAATTATTTTCACAAATTAGCTACTCTTATTATTATTCATACAAATTCATAATAACTTTTATACAATTTTAGTATGTAAATCTATGTAATTATTATTATTTTTATTTTAAATTATCTTATTTATACAAACATTTCAATAAAATAACTACAACTATTGACTATTATTGTTACTAATAAGATATATTATTATTATTATTATTATTATTATTATTATTATTATTATTATTATTATTATTATTATTATTATTATTAATAAATTAACAATAATTACAAATGCTTATTCTCTAAATATTATTAAAATTAACATAATCTTAACTCAATCATTAGGTACTATTTATTATATTTAAAAAGTTAAAATCATCATTACATAATTATATACATAATCATTATACAATTATTTATATATATATATCTACGAGAGAAAATTTTTTTAAAAATGGGATTAGGCGTAGTTCTATAATTATTAAAAAAAATTAAAAGTACAAAACGCTACTTGAAGTAGCATTTTATATCTATTTCTGTTAACAATTTGCCAACTCAGCCAAAATCACCATAAAATGAAAAATATTTTTCCATTTCACCGTATAAGTGGAAATAAATTTTAAAATCACCATAATTTAGGAAATATATTTTTTTTCTGTAAAACGGTAGGAAATATATTTTTTTTCTGTAAAACGGTAAATAGCCCTAAAATGGCCGGTGAAGAGATGTATTTGCCATGAACTAGCACTATCTCATGTTATTGAATCCATTCCATGCCACTTGCTCCATGGGCCAGACGTATGTAAGAAGAATTTGCCAGAACTGGTTTTTAAATTTGGAGCCCATTTCCAAACCATAGTGTATTATTTTCCATGTCTGTATACATGACCACCAATTATTGAAGGAGATGCGTTCTTCTTCGGGATGAAGAAGTACCTTTACAACCCGTGAATGATAAAAAGAGAAGCAAACAAGCGTTAGAGATTAAAGAGTCATAACAAACAGAAGAAATAGGAAGAGAAGCAAACAAAATCTCAATCAAAACCTTACTCAATAACTTCCAATATTTCCACCTTTTTGGATTGGCTCCATCCACAGAATCTTTACGCCCTTATTTTTGTTTGGTCCCCTCTGTCATCTAGCTTGTACCCTTTGATCATTAGCATGAAGAAAGCCCTTCATTAATATTCAATATAAACATTATTCTCTTAAGAATATAACTTACAGTAGCAAAAAAGCATTATGTCAAAACTATGGTGTTTTTTGTTCATAATTGCATTACTTTACCATTCTAAATTTACAACTTCCAGAAGGGAGCAAGTTCCAACACCACCATTACCAATATTACCACTCCCTTCATATTCTCAGTTAAAATGGCAACAGAGGGAGATTATCATGTTCCTCCACTTTGGAGTCAATACATTCACGGACTCCGAGTGGGGCACCGGACATGAAAACCCTGCCATATTCAACCCGGTCGGTCTCAACGCTAACCAATGGGTTAATGCAGCTGCAGAAGCTGGAATCTCTTTAATGATACTAACTGCAAAACACCATGATGGGTTCTGCTTGTGGCCTAGTAAGTACACTGACCATTCTGTTGAAAGAAGTCCATGGAAGAATGGCCATGGAGATGTCGTCCAAGAACTTGTCGATGCTGCCAAGAATCATGGTGGGATTGATGTGGGACTTTATTTATCCCCATGGGATCGACACGAGAGAAGATATGGTCATAATTTGCAGTATAACGAATATTACATGGCTCAGTTACAAGAGCTACTGAACAAGTAAGAAACCTAGCCAGCTTCTTAACTCCCTGTAATCATTCTTTATTCGTTTGTTCGTTTTGAATATATACGATTTGCTCAATAAATGAATTGTTATTGAGCAAGATTTCTGTTGATAGGTATGGAAGTGTGAGAGAGATATGGTTTGATGGAGCAAAAGGTTCCAATGCACCAAACATGTCATATTATTTCTGGGATTGGTTCGCAATGGTGAAAGAATTGCAGAGCTCAATCAATATATTCTCTGATGCTGGTCCCGATGTCAGATGGGTTGGCAATGAAAATGGATTTGCCGGAAGCACTTGCTGGTCCACCATTAATCGGACTTCACTCTCCATCGGGAACGCCAGTGTTGTCGAGTATGTATATATACCTTAATTACACCTGCCAACCAATTCATTCCATTTTTTTCCTTTGTTTCTTTTACAAGAAAATATTAGTGCTACAACTCTAATCTTTCACCAACGAATCCATCTCTCAGAGTGAAACAAAAAGAACAACAACCCTGTTCACAGGTTGTTTCATTTGAACAATATCTATCTTAATTAATGATAGATATTGAATATAATCTCTTGATAAAATAGTATCTTGGCTGTTAATTTTAGTAATCTAAAACGATATATTTGCTTTGATTTTAACCCAATATCCAAACTATCTCTATATGCGTTTTATCTTTAGCATTTTCATTTTAGGCAATATTTATAAACACAATATCAATCATCCAATATGCTCAAAATTACAAGTTAATTAATTATCAATGATAAGGTATAGGAACAAATTTTCACTCCCCTACTAACACTAATAACTAACAGTCGTGATCTTATGGGTACTAAACCGTGACATTGTAAAAAAAATTCTCCAACTAGCATGCAGAAGTGAACAAGAAAAGGGTGCTGTACACTTCATCTTTCTCCTTTTCTTTACTCTAACTCTTAACTATAAAAATGTATATGTTTTACTCTGCTTGTCTAGATTTATTATGAATGGCTTCAACAAACGAATGAAAAGCCCATGTTTTCTTTTCACGTGCAGGACAAAATTTTATTTAACTTCAAACAGAAAAATAAAAAAACTCATTTGATTAGCTGTACCCAAATGAATTTGGTTGGTCTCGCATGCATGTGTGGCACTTGAATTGAACCTTGTAATTAAGTTGTAGCTAACAGCTATTGTGTTATTGACAAATGCATACAGTTATCTCAATACGGGTGATCCAAAGGGGACTGATTGGCTGCCGGCAGAATGTGATGTTTCAATAAGAAAGGGATGGTTTTGGCATAAATCTCAATCGCCAAAAAAGCTAAGCAAATTACTTGAGATTTACTACAAATCCGTCGGTCGAAATTGTGTTCTTTTGCTCAATGTCCCACCCAATACAACTGGCCTCATATCTGACTCTGATGTCCAAAGATTAAAGGAATTTAGGACAGCACTTGACACAATTTTCACTACCAATTTGGCAGAGAAATGTTTTATAAAAGTTAGTAGCCAAAGAGGAGGTAAAGATGGTGGTTTTGGAGCAGAAAATTTATTAGATGATGATCATTTGTGGACATATTGGGCACCAAGATTTGAAGAAAAAAAGGGTAGTTGGATTGAGATTAGATGCAGTGAAGGGTTAAGATTTAATGTAATTAGGATTCAAGAAGCAATAGGCCTTGGTCAGAGGATTAAACGGCATGAAATTTATGTGGATGGAAAGAAAGTTGGTGATGGGACTACTATTGGGTACAAGAAGCTTCATAGACTTGAAGAAGTAGTAGTTAATTGCCAAAATGTAAAGATTAACTTTTTGGAGTCAAGAGATGTTCCATTGATTTCATCTATTGGCTTACATTATGACCCTTATTGGAACCCAAAATGAGCTGTGTATTGCAATAATAAAGAATGCGCTTTAGCTTATGAATTTTTTTTTTCCCTTTTCTTTCTCTTTGAGAACCATATGCCAACAGTATGTACTAATAATGTTAATGTCTCCTAAAGGACAATGCTAATGGCCAAAAACTGCCACAGACAGATGAAATTTACTGAATCAGCAATTTGAGCAGTTGTTCTTAACTTGTTTCAGTTTGTCTTCATCTAAAATCTATATTCTCAAACACATATAGTTTTCATTTTTAATTTCTGGTGTTATTGGAATTCTATAAAGAAAAGTTTTTAAGATTGGGTTTGTCTATTTTTCTAACCATTTATATTTAGAATTTATTAATTTTTTATTAATTTATTTTAGAATTACGATGACAGAAAAAATTTCTTTACAATTATTTAATTTAATTTTATATATTATTATTTAAATAAAAATAAAATCTGCCAACTCATCCAACTATTGTTATTTACATATTTTAAGGACAATAATGTCTTACCCATCGAGATCTTAGGTTTGCGTGTGCAGTGACTATTATTAACATGCAGATGTTAAGAAATTATTAAAACATTATTGGAATAACTCATATTTTTCTAGTATTTTTATTATTTCACTTTTATTTACATGTGTTGAGTTTTATACTTTTATTTTTCAACATATAACAAATTTTATTTGGGCCTTGAAGCTTGATAAATAAATAAATTGATAAATGTTTTAATAAATATCACCTAATTAAAAAATTTTAAAAATTTTTAAATCTATATACTAATTTTTATTTTTTAAAAAAATTAACTTTTATTAAAAATTTATTTATAATTTCTTTAATTTTTTTAAAACTTTTACAACTAAGTGATACACATTTAAAAAAAAATATTAATTTTAATTATTAATTTAAATAATTTTTTTGTTGCATAACTATTAAAATTAAATTGATGATAAAATTTATTATTGAACTGTTAAAATTAAATTATGAATAAAATTGATAAATTTTTCATATATATATATATATCACTTGGTTTTTTGCCCTTGCAGTAGAGATGATAAAGAACATAAATGATGTCTTGAGAGATGATAAATGACCATTAATGAGATTGTCTCGTAAATGTAATTAGCTTCTTTTACAAGTTGATCTTTATTACATGTTAAATATCAAAGGTCTTTATATGTTCTGTTAAGTATTCATTTCAAATTATAAATTTTTTTACAATAGATTGTTATTGAGAAAAAAAAATACAAGTTTATAGCAGATTCTAATACAAAAACAAAAGAATATATGGAATTATTTTACAATAGAAGAGCAAGAAACAAGTATTATGTTGCATTCAATGGACACGCACATGGAATCTACACATCTTGGGAAGAATGTGCTTGTTCAGTTGTTGGATTTAAGGGGTGTTTGTATTGGTCTTTCAATACTCTTAATAAAGTTGTAACTGCATGGAAAAAATTCAGTAAAGCAAATTTTGTTGTCCCAGCCACATTGCTTGCTGAGAAGGAATCAAAAGTGGAGAAGGTTGAAAACAAAACCATTACAATAAGGAGGAACAATCATTTTTTTTTATGGTTTCAATTTTCTTCTTCTGGGAATTATTATAGTTATGTTTATAATTGGCTTTTGTTTAGGGAAGATAACAAAAGTTATTGATGCAGAAGCCTTTATACCAGTTAGACAATTGCATCCTGGGTTATAAAACAGTTTATGTTTGAAAAGCATAAATTATGATTAGTGTTTTATTTTGAATGTATTATTTATGTGTTAATAACAAACTTTTGTTTGTGGTTTGAAATTAATGATATGGATTACCTTTTTACTAAACTTGAAATTTCATATCTTATAATGTTTGTTAATTTTGAACTTAAAAATGAAATGTTGATGACACATTGAAAAATCATAATGATGGACACACTGGTTAACCGATTTATGGAATTAAGGCTAATCTCAGTGGTATCAACTTTAAGAGTTGCAAAGATGTTATAGTTTGTTGAACATAATGTTTCCTTCACCAAGCGATGGACAAATTGAAAATTAACCTCACCACATATTTAAATAGTAACTTCACAATTTTTATACTTTTATTTGTTGCAAACAAAAGTAGTTAAGTGTTAGTTTTCATTTCATATAAAGTGTTTTTGCTAAATAATTAAACTACAATTTTTTTAATAGAAATAGAAGGGACAAAAAGCTTAAAATACTGATACCATTCTAAATAACTTAGGTTCATTTTATTTTTAATTTTAACTAGTTTGTACTTAATATAGTCAATCCAGAAGTTAGAAGATTTGCTAATATTTTTTATAAACATAAATTCATTAATAAAACTGAAAGGGACAACATTCAACAGGGACAAACTCCAACATTAATCATCATTAAATGATAAAAAGAGATTTGGAATGATGTTTATGGCTCAGCAAAAATGACTTCAAAAGATTATCAAGTTTTAAACTTCATAAGAAATGTTGTTTGACACTTCAATATAGTTACCTAATTGAACTACTATTGCTTCTTGTGCTGCTACTGCTGCTCTTGCCTCTAATAGTGCCCTTCTTCTTGACGGGGTGGTTTCTTCAGTGCCATTATTTTGATGAACCTCCATTATCCTTTGTTCACTTCCTTACATCATCCCTTGCTCTTCTTCTCCATGGTCATCAAGCAATATGTCATACATGGCAGGAAGAGGAAATGGGTGTAGGAGCCCTTGTTGAGTATCATCATGTCGAAAATCAATAACATTTCTCATAATATACTCATTAATTTCCTTCTTCAATGTCTTGAGTTAGTCTTGGATTGAAGCATATAGAGCTTCAACAGAGGTTTTTGATGGAGAAAACTTCCATTCAGTATACTTTCTTCTATTAGTCATGATGTAAAGGATGAGTATTGCAATTAGTGAATGTTTATTTTGGATGTGCACTATAAGTTAACAATTTGCTTTATGTATATACACAAAAGAATGACTTTTGTGTACTTTATTAATTAAACTCACATCTGCATGGTAACAGAACATTATCATATGCCATTGTAAATGATGATTATGGTAATCAATGTACAGTTGTTCCATACTAATGATTTATTATTTGCATATCCCCAAAATGGTTTTAGGGTAGGGGTCACTTTGATGGTGTTGCTTTGATTTATTATGTTGATATGTAATAGCAAGTGTTCATTTCATTAGATGTTTTTCAATTGGCAATGGCTTAATATAAGCATTTTTGAATTAGTATATTTTAAGAAAAATGTTCTTTGACAGTATAAAAGGAAAAAATTTCAGAGCAAGACACGAATATGTATATGAATCAAACATTATTAAAATGAAGATTAAACCATATTGAAGCAAAAATAGAATTAGAGCAGAGTTCAATTGCAATTGTCCATATGCCTAAACAAAAAAAAATTATAAGTAAATGTTTTAGTCCAAAATAAACTAATGCATTAATACAACTGCGTTATATTTTGCTAAAGTCTAGAGACCTCAACTCATGCCACTGTGCGCAATAGGCCTTTCAAAAGCCTTTTTGTACTCTCAGTCCATTTTACTGCTTCTTCTCTCTGTTGCGATAACCCAACAATAATTTCCTGGTATTGAGTCCTGACTTATTACGTCTGAAGGTTCAATCCCTTTACCTTTTCAAGAAGTTGTAGTTATTGCTTCTTCCGCTTTTCAATCTCTTTGGCAAGGTTTTCAATCTGGATCTGCTCGAACAGATACTCCTAGTGGATATCAACTAGTTCCTTGTTTTGTGCTTCCAGTGCATTCTTTATAGCCTTCTGCTTCTCAACATCATTTTTCAAACTCTGTATTTTAAGTGCAAGACCTTTTATGGACTTTGTAGTTGTGGTAAAGGAATTGAAAATTGATTCAATTTCACCTACTACTTTTGAGATACTTTTATATTGATCTATTTTTTATGAAGCATTATGAAGTAATGACATAGCTAAACGAAATATGTCCATTTGATGATGAGCTAGTGCAAGCAATTCATGTTTCAACAAAAGATTAATAGTATTTTTAAATGACTCAATGGCATCTCTTATGAATACTGTGTGTTGTTATAAAGCAAATGTTGTAGACTATTTTAAAAAATTAAAATCAAGACTAATTAATGGTTCTTCTAGTAAAGGAATTGAAAATTCCTTCTTACTTCTTTCATCGTTATTAGGCTTCACAAAAAAAAAAGAAGAAATTCATTAACTTATAAAACTAAAGACATTCGCTTACAAAAAATATATATATTAGAAACATAGTGATAAAGTTAGTTATTACTTGCTAAGGTTGCGCAACTAGAGTGGCTTCATTTTTTGCTTCATCAGATAAACCAGAATTAATGACATCTACATTATTAACTCCACTGTAAACGTTTTTTCCCTTTGTACCTGTTGGTGAAGCAAACAAAGTGTCATTCTATTCATGATCAGACAATAACTTATAAGGAGATTCATTACCATCATTATTAACATCAATGTTGTCTTGTAGATCATCAAGGACATCGTTAATAACATGTACTGGATCTTCCTCAATATTAGTATAGTTTCCATTGTTTCCCAGTCTGTTGGATATTCTTAATCTAATAGAAAAAGTAGCTTTCAAATTTTTCTTAGGTGTTGAAGAAGCAGTTTTCTTTTTTTCATTGGGGTATTGGATTTTTCCTATTTATGTGAAGATGCTTTAACATTGTGCTATTTTCCCTCTCTAATATAGGACTTTCCTTTTTTGGATATTGTTAATGGAATGGGAGGTTTCAGACCTATCATAGTAGGAAATATAGATGATAAAAGAAGAAAATGATTGAATTACAATGAATATTATAATGATGTACTAATTTCAGCTCACCCGCTATAACAGTTTTAACATTAGGAGAAATCACATCAATAAATCTCTGAGACCACCACTTGTTGAAATGGTCAATATTCTTTTTGGATGATATATCAGCATTACATTTAAGATCTTCCAAACCATAAATAATTTTTTGAATTTCTTCAACAGATTAACAATTGAATTCAAATGTGTTTAGGACTTCTTCTGGATATATAGACCGGTGCATTCCAAACTGCTGACTTTAGAGATAAGGCATATAATATTATATAGTTATGTTTGGCTTATTTGAGTCCAATGAACCAGTGCCACCCACATAGAATGACATTACAGTGGTTTAGGCATAGAAAAATTTTAACTGAATTTGCTGGGTAGCTTCGGGTTCATCATAATCCTCCATTACAATTTTTAACCAAGGGTTTTTTTATTCTTCTCCTAGAAAGATGAAAAGCTGATTATTTGTCTTGATTCTCTACTTTGAAAAAAATATCAAAATTTCATGGAATGACATAGAGCAGCTGTAATAATAAACATTCAATCCAATTGCTTCATCTGATTGTGGAAGTTCCTTACTTCTTAATTTTTGGAAGTATGTGAACAACCACAACTGCACTAACCAAAGTGCTCCACCAAACCTTAAAAAAGGCCTTGATATATGATAATACTTTAGAGATCTATAAGTGAGGCCAAGTAAAATTGACCCAAGGGCGAGATACTTTCCTAATGCAATAACCCATGCCAAATCTATGTACTCCACAGCTAGCTTTTCAGAGAAAGGACACATCAAGAATTTACAAATCAACACCCAAAGAAATTAAACATGTTCCTTTTGAGAAGGAAAATTAGATGCTTTAACCTTATGTTGAATTAAGGAATGATATGAAGAATAGCCAATTGAGGCAGCTTAAAAAGATGTCAATTTTTCAATATTTGAATCAATCAATAATGCATTTGGTCTAACCACATGCAATCCTATTAGCAAAAACACATAATGCAAGGTAATTGAACAAAGACTAAAAAGGAAAATAAACAAGTTAAGAATAAGAACCAAGAAATGCATAGTTGTACAAAGCATATTGGCTTCAAATGGTGGTCTAATTTTACTCATTTCAATTAGCTAATTTATCCCTATTACCTTCCACATTTTTTTGTAATGCGATTTCAACTTATCAATCCATTGAATCCACTCATAATACAATTTGTGCTAGGACTTAATGCTAGGAGTATCAATAGGTGGTTTCAAATCTGGTTCCAATAACAATTCTTCCTTGGAAGACAAAGGGAAGGGTGTAACAGGTATTCCATCCTCGCTGCTTGCAAATGGATACATTAAGATAACCAAGTCATTAACTAATAGTGGAATCCAACCCTTACATTCTAAAAAGTGAAAAAAAAATTGAAATTGAGTAGTGAAATAGCTTGGTTAAATTAAATGTTTATAATTGAGAAAAAGTTGAAAAAAAATGTATGTACCACAATGAATTTGCCTTTACCTCCATCATTATTGCATTTTGAATTTCCTGGAATAAAATATTTCAATAATTTTTCATCTTACAACGTCTTCATTATTTGTAATATACATTTAAATATCATTTCACAACACTAATGTACGTAAATTTGAAAAAATACCACTAGAGCACGACTTCGGTTAAAATTCAACTTTTCTTCATCGCTCAATGTTACATTTAATTTAAAAAATAGTAGTAATTGCAAAATTTTGATTTTAATTTAGTCACTCATTGAAAAATTAATATTTTGTTCAATTAAATTTATTTCATAGCCTTTTTCAAATGTATGGAAAAAAATATTGTAGTATTTTTAATAAAAACCATTGGCAATATAAGCAATAATTATTAATTTGTATAACTCACTAACCTGAAGTGCATTTTGTGTTCATTTCTCATCTGAATCACTAATAGACCTCACATCCTCCTTTTTGTCTCTTAATTAATAGAAAAAAAATTGTTAGACAAAAAATAAATTGGACAGTTAAATTAGTTATGCAAAAAAAAAATCTTTGGATTGTGATTCTAAAATTAACTTTTTTTTTATTGGTAGCGCCTTCTAAAATAAGTTTTAATTGAGTGATAGAAATGAGATTTCTTTACCAACCATGGAGAAGTTGTCAGCGATTGTCTACCAGTGTACACAAACGGTAAAGGTTGATCTTCAATTGTAATGGATGAAGGATACAACAAAATTAGGGTACTGAAACTGTTCTCGATGCCAACGAGGGTAATTAATTGGATGGG
This sequence comes from Mallotus nudiflorus, assembly GCA_947683625.1. Taxonomy (NCBI): domain Eukaryota; kingdom Viridiplantae; phylum Streptophyta; class Magnoliopsida; order Malpighiales; family Euphorbiaceae; genus Mallotus; species Mallotus nudiflorus. Next base: position 3,119,492 of record CANTUR010000263.1, on the reverse strand, counting down.
TAGGGACAAATTTAAACATAGGTTATGGTATTGGTAACTGATTCAGAAAGTTGACTGAAAATACTTCTATTGGGTTGTGACTTCTTTTGGAAGCTTGAATTTAAAAGGGATTTGAATTGAAACTATTTCCTGAGTTAAAGATTGGAGCTAATCTTGAGATTATCAGTAAAGTAATATTATTATAGTTAATGACGGAAGGCGATTCAAATTGAAAAGGAAGTAATGCATTCACTCCCGCTTTTTTATTTTTATTTTCCCTCTGCTTTTCCCTCTTTTTTTGCCAAAACCAAGCATCATATATGGTGAACCGTACAGTCGGCCTTATCAATTATTCAAAAAATGTCTGTTCAATCTGACTATTATCACACATAGTACTAATCCTATATATTATATATATATATGTGGTGAAATACAATAAGTATACAATTTTCAATTTACATGAAATGTTTGGTCACCTTTTTTTTATAAGAAAAATATTTTTCACTTAAAAATTAAACCATATTAACATTTAAATTTATGAAACCAATAGTATGGTGAAATAACTTTCGCAAACCATCATTGGGTCCTTTTAATTTTTTTTTATGAAGCTAATATATTAAATACATTATGTGTACTTGACATTACTTGAAATTACATTTAATTTTTGTACCTTAAAATTACTCTAATTTCATAATCAATCCAATCTGTCACAAACAAATTTAACTTCACAGTCACAGTTACAATCCTCACATTCTATAACATCATTATCCACTAACCCACCCCAGCCTACACGCCTATGGAAAAAGCTTTTAGGACATTTATTTATTTTGGGTGTCAAACTCCTCATCACCCATAGCTTTCTAAATACTTAAAGTAGAGATGCCTTACTTTCTTCAAGCTTTTTCATTTCTTTCACAACTTTAACTAGACGTTTGCCTTCCTCTTCATCACTTTTATTACTGCTGCACAATAAGATCACCCCTAAAATGTACCATAATCTGTAATGTCCCGTTGTCGAGGATAACTCTAGTATAATGTGGCCTTTCTCAAGATCAAGTGATATGTCGAAGCATGTTTCCTGTAAAATAATATCACACAATATAAATAATATATTTTTTTCACTATATAACATTCACCATCTTTGTAAATTGATATAAGACACAACATATAAAACATGTAATTTTATAATTATTGTTCCAATTAAGACTAAAATCAAATTTACATACCACTCCTTCCTTGTACAATGACTCCAGATTTTGACACTCGGCACATCAACCTTGGATAAGCCCAAATTTCACTAGGGATGCTATCCAAATTAACCTATTGGTAAACAGCAGGGTGGTTTGCTACATTATGAACATGTTTACAACTGATATGGAATAAACAAAATTATAATACTTTATCAGTTTTTCTGAAAAAAAAAATTACATCAAATCTATAACATTATTTATACCTTAGTTTAAAATTGAAAAGATCTTTCAAAGAATATCTTCCCACTCTTGAGATTATGTTAACCATCAACTCATTAGGAATATTGCATAGGGAAGTCACCAGAACATCTATGTTTTTCAACTTTTCTGTAACCATTATCATTCACAATAATTTGAAAATTAGAAAAATAAGGGACTGGAGTAGAAAGTGTTGTTTAGAGATAAGATAAATGAGTGGTGTAATGTAAATATGTAGAGTATATATAAAAGTATGTAACTATGTAATTCACGAAGTTAAATCATGGCTGTTAACATAAATGTACTTTGAATTAAATTCAACAACATATTTGTAAAAACATTATATTAACATATATGTTTCGATATTTACGTGACAATATTACTTGTAAACTGTCACGGCTCAAAACAGGGGCCATGACCGGTGCTAGGGAACGGGAATTCTTTCGAATTCGAAACCCGTAGCGAGCCTTAAAATAAATAAAACTTGCAATAATAATAATAACAGAAATAAAATATTTTACAGCGGAAACAAAATCATAAATAAAATAAAATAATAATCTGCCAATAGAATTAAATGAACATCCTCATCTCATATATAAATAATCCTTTAACACATATCCCATACAATACATAATACATAAATTTGGCAAACGACTACAACTACTGCAGTATCTAGATTATAAAATAACATAAAGTAAGCAGATTACATAGTGAAGCAGGGTGGAAGAAATCCGGCATAAAGGTTTGCTACTGAGGTCTGAAGACATAGACTCTCCTGAAAAATAGTCAACGGAGGGGAGTCATACCTCACTAAGTGAATTTTTATAATATATATACATGCATAGCTAAATGACAAATGCACACATTCAGTATTATATATAATAAATATATATACAGACAAATACACACAGATGCAGCAAAATCATTTTATATATATATACTGAAAATAACATCCGTTTATGAAGGATCAAATAGAACCCTAAATGATCGCAACCTCAAATAGTGTTAGACAACACTCTAGCCATACAGGCTCACTTATTCCAAATAAATTCACTTGTTCCATTTGGATAGTAGACTGGCCCCGAGACACTAAGTGAACCGAGCTCCAGTAGTCTGACTGTCAGTGTGATTGGCCCCGAGACACTTGGTCAACCGAGCTCCAGCAATCACACTCTCAAATCACATCACATATCAAATAAATCAATTTGATCATAATCCACAAATAGGTTAGCAATAAAGCCTAAATGCTATCGGCGTACCGGTACGTACTCGATTCTAGTGCTGCCCACTAGATAGCACGTTCTATTGATATCCTTCATTATTGTATAGAACATACATTCATAAAATCGATGATGCATGATATTAAATAAAATAACAGCATAAACCATATATATACTAGAAATATACCAAAAATAAACTAGGTATATTTTGAGTATATATATACGTAAAATAAATTCAATTTAATTATAAAATAATCTAAAAATATACTTAAAATCATTTTGAGAATAATTCATTAATAAAACATGCATATAATTTAAAATATACCAAAAATAAACCCAAGAAATAATTAAACCATTCATGCATAATTTATAGAATAAATCATACATTTCTACCAACATGCATCCTAGAATACGTATATATAAAATAACAACTCATTGTTATTGCGCTCCACGAGACTGGTCAGGCGGGTCTGGTCCACTAGGCCTCGATCTCGACGTAACTAATCAAACAAATGACAACATGAAATCAGAATAAATCTAACGGAAATTCTAAAGATTTGATCTAGAATTTTAGACATAGAATTAGAATAGGAATTCGACCGGACATCACATTTTACAAGAATTTTATCAAAAATCCGACAGAACCCCCCTGTAAAACGGACATCTCTCTACTCAAAGAATAGAGTTGATCCTACGAAGAAACACACTTTAAGAATAAACAAAATTCACAATCCCACGATCGGACTTCAAACTACAATTCACCGACCGAGGTCCACAATTCACGAAATAATACAGAACACATGAAAAATACCAAAAATGCCCTTAAATACTCAAAATATAGCAATTTAGATATTTAAATGCTATAAATAATTATTTTACCAATAAATGCATAAAAACCCAAATTTTAAATAAAATATTTTTAAAAATCGATAATTCTCAATAAATTCATAAATATTGACCAAAATACATTTTATAAATCCAAATTACATAATTAACCCTAAAACTTACTAAAAATCAATAAAAACTCATTTATTTAGAAAAATTGTATATTATATATAATTTGAAAATAATTTACGAAAAATAGTTTTAATTAGTTAAAAATATTAAATAATTTGTAGAAATCATTTTTATACCTCAAATAACTATTAAAACCAATTTAATTATATTTTTAGCCAATTTAGTGCCAAATTACCAAAATACCCCTAGTTATGTAAATTCCCTAAAATTAATAAAAAATTCACCAAAAATAGTATAATTACTCAAAATTAAATTTCTCAACATATAATTCAATAATATCAATAAATATACTCAATTAACCAATTAATTTCACTAAAACACATAATTAACCTAATTTCCCAAAGTTACATAAACTAAATAAATTCAAAATAATTATATAAAATTCAAAAAAATTACAAATAAATTTCTAAAATGAATTTCAACACCTATAAACACCATAAAACACATATTCATAATTTAACTAATTAATTTTCAAAAATTAGAAAATATTAATAAAATTCACAAAAATCAAAATAATTCCCAAAAATTCTACAAAAATTCACAGAACTATATTAAACTACTAGAATCAATGTTTGTGAAGAAATTTTGCTTTAATCAAGCAAAATTATTGAAAAAAAATTAAAAACCCTAAAATGGCCGAAACTAAAACGAGTTTGAAACCTCACCACCATGCGTTTTCAGGCTAGAAGGAGCCCAAAATCAACTTCCTCAAAGCTCCATGAGTTCAACGCCACCAGAAACATCTGATTTGGTGGCCGGACAGAGGAGAACAGCGAGAAAACGTGTTTCAGGCAAAAACAGGCAACAGAGGTTGATACCGGCGCCGGGGAAGGTGACAGGGACGGTGGAGCTGCTGGAGAAGATGGTGGCATGCCGGGAGGCACTCTGACAGCCGGCGATAGAAAGTAACAGGCGGTGAGGGTGGGGGGTTGATGATGATCGAGAGGGGAAGGGAAAATGGGATGGGTTTGGTGTTTATATGTATATATATTCATAAAACTATATAATATATTAATAAACTATATGTTATATTGTATATTATTATATTATACAATGTTCACACTCCACACACTTAAGTATACACATATATATACATATATACACACATATATTACACACTATATTCATATATATATATATATATATATATATATATATATATATATATATATTGTAATATCCCGTATTTTTAAATATTTTAATACTGCATCGAGATATGCAGTGTTAATAATTTTTGTATATATTTATGAAATTTTTATGAGTTTGCTATTTAATTAAAGCTAATTTTAATTGTTTATTATTATTTTAAGTGTTTTACGTAAAATTTTCCCGGGACTTTCATTTTCGGGGAAATTTTCACGTAAATATTTTATTATTAATTATTTTAAATAGATTTACGGACTTGCATGAATTCATACATATTTTTAAAATACTAAACACCGTATATATGTGTACTTATTTATCTAATTAGGGTTTAATTAATATTACCCTAATATTTTATTATTTATTTATTAGTTTTATTGTTATTTAATTATTTTTATTTATTATTAAATTTTAAAATGTCAAATTATATGTGTGTGGTGTATATTTAATGTGTGTAATTTAATATTATTTTATTATATAGTGTAAAGTATATATATATAAATATAATAAGTCAAAAAAAATCAAATTTTAGAAAATTACAATTCTGCCCTCGAGCATCTCCTTCTTCCCCGATTGCCTCCATCGTCGTTCCGCCGCCTGTCACACCAATTTCTTGCCGTTGGTGTACCGTCTGGCGTGCCACCACCTTCCTTGCCGCCTGTTGCAGCCATTTCCGGCGTCTGGAGGTTGGTTTTGGCCGGAGAAGCCGAATTCTTCTTCACTGTCGTTCACGATGTTTTCGGCCACTATTTTCAACACCGCCGGTCTCTTTCTTCTCCTTGAGCTCTGATGAGTGTGATTCCAAGCTTTTTTTCACTTAAAATGGTCTTGATTTTCTTAGGTTTCGAATTTTCGATTTCGGCCATATTAGGGTTCTTGAATTTTTTGAACTTCAATTTGATTGATTCATGAAAAATTTCTTCATAAATGTTCTTCCCCTTAGCTTAATCTACATGTATGAATTTTTTTGGAATTTTTTGGAATTATTTTGATTTTTGGGTATTTTTGAATATTTTAATATTATTTTCTAATTTTCGGACATTAATTAATTAAATTATGAAATTTTGTTTTATGATAATTATAGGTGTTGAAATGAATTATAGGAATTTATTTGGAATTTTTATGAATTTCTAAGTATTTATTTTGAATTATTTAAGTTTATGTAATTTTGGGAAAATTAGGTTAATTATGTTTTTAATTGAATTTAATTGGTTAATTGAGTTTAATTATTGATATTATTGATAAATATGTTGAGAAAATTAATTTTTGGATAATTATACTATTTTTGGTGAATTTTTGAAGTAATTTTAGTATATTTATATATATAGGGGTATTTTGGTAATTTTACCCTAAATTGACTAAAAATGTAATTTAATTGGTTTTAATAGTTAGTTAAGATATAAAAATGATTTCTACAAATTATTTAGTATTTTTAACTAATTAAAACTATTTTTCGTGAATTATTTTCAATTATATATATAATATACGATTTTACTAATAAAATGAGTTTTTATCGGTTTTTACTGTGTTTAAAGGCAAATTATGTAATTTTTTACTTATAAAATGAATTCCTATGATATAAGGGTATTTTTGGTATTTTACAATTATTCTGTGATTGTGGACCTCGGTCGGTAAACTGTAGTTTGGAGTCCGACCGAGGGGTTGTTGATGAGTTGTTGTGCCTATTTTTCGAAGTGTGTTTCTTTCTACTCTTTGAGTAGAGAGATGTCCGTTTTACAAGGGAGGTTCTGCCGAATTTTTGGTAGAATTCTCGTAAAACATGATGTCCGGTCGAACCCTAATTTCGATTCTGTGTTTAATATTCTAGATCGAGTTCTAGGATTTTTTTGTTAGGTTTATTCTGATTTCTGTCGTTATTGTTTGTTTAGTTGCGCCGAGACCGAGGCCTAGTGGACCAGGCCTGTCGGATCCATCTCGTGGAGCGCACTAAGTGTGAGTTACTATTTTATATATATGTGCTTTAGGATGCATGATTTTAGAAATATATGTTTCATTTTGATTAAATATGCATAAATAATTTGGTTAGTACCTAAGTTTATTTTTAGTTTACTTTTGGTTTATTTTTGGTATATATTAAATTATATGCATGTTTTATAAATAAATTATGTTTAAAATGTTTTTAAATATATTTCTAGCTTAATTTGTAATTTGATTGGATTTATTTGACGTATATATACTCAAAATATACCTGGTTTACTTTTGGTATATTTCCAGTATATATATGGTTTATATTGTTATTTTATTTAAATTCATGCATCATTTATTGGTGAATGAATGTTTTATATTTAATAAATGAAGGATATCGATAGAACGTGCTACCTAGTGGGCAGCACTAGGACCGAGTACGTACCGGTACGTTTATAGCATTTAGGCTATATTACTAACCAGTTTGAGGATTTTTATTGGAATTGATTTATCTGATGTGTGAGATGTGATTTGGGAGTATGATTGCTGGAGCTCGGTTGACCAAGTGTCTCGGGGCCAATCACACTGACAGTTAGACTGCTGGAGCTCGGTTGACTTAGTGTCTCGGGGCCAGTCTACTGTCTAAATGGAACAAGTGAATATATTGGAATAAGTGAGCCTATATGGCTAGAGTGTTGTCTAACACTATTTTCGAGGTTGCGATATTATAGGGTTCTATTTGATCCTTCATGAATTGTGATTTTTAATAATATATATAAAATGATTTTACTGCATTTGTGTGTATTTGCTTGTATACATACATATTAGATATATACTTTGATTGTGTGCATTGACATTTAGTATGCATGTATATATATTATAGTAATTCACTCAGTGAGGTCTGACTCCCCTCCGTTGACTAATTTTTCAGGAGAGTCATCTTCCTCAAACCTCAGTAGCAGGCCTGTACGCCGGATTTCTTCCGCCCCGGCTTCTTTATGTAAATTGCTTCTCTGAGTCTTGAGTTTTATTTTATCTAGACACTACAGTAGTCATTAAATTGTTAATGAGATGTTGTATTATATTTGAACTGGATTTGTATTAAAAGAGTTTATATATATATTTGAGATGAGTATTTAATTTAAATCCAGTTGGTGGAAATGTTATTGTGATATTTATGATTTTTATTTCCGCTGCATTATATATTGTTATTACTATTGCATGTTTTATTTTATTTTTAGGCTTGCTACGGGTTCCAGATTCAAAAGAATTCCCGTTCCCTAGCGCCGGTCATGGCCCCTGTTTTGGGTCGTGACATATATATACACATATAAAATAATAAACCCTAATATTATATATTGCACACACATAATTTAATGATAATGTATGAAATAACATTAAACAATATAATATTATTTAAATATTGTTCTCTAAAATAATAAGTTTTCGGAAAATTTTTACGTAGAAAACTTTAAATAAACTTAAAATAACATTAATTATTAACAAAGTAACTAAATAATTAAACATATAATAAAAATTTATTAACATTGTATATCTCGATGCAATTTAAAATTATTTTAAAAAAAAATCCTGGATATTACATAAACATATATATATATATATATATTTTTAGATTATAATACATAGTGAAGTTATTTGACCATATAACATTCCCCATCTTTACAAATTGATATTACAACTTTCCTTAGAAGTTTCATTGTTATTGAGCCTATTGGTGAAGTAATATTTCTAATAATTAAACTAAAAATTATTCATTTTCTATTATTGGTGAAGTACTACTTTGTAAATTGTATACATTAATTATAAAATATGTAAACTATGGCCTTTCAAGTTAGGGGATCGAGGAAATAAGCATGATGTTACTGCACACGAGATTTACATTACTGTAATTATCCTAGATTAACAACAATATATAATTATAGATAATCACACCAATTATGACGTAAGTTATAAGGTTTTTTTTTAATTGAGCATAATGAAATTGATTAGATCTGCATCATGCATTTTCAGCTACACCTATAAACAATAGTAGATTAATTATTACACACAGACTATTTAAACTAGCTAGAGTAGATTATCAATTGATATGTGAACTCGTTTTGAAATTACAATAGTCCTAAACAAATTTGTTTAGTGAATTCAACTGTTTTGTGAAATCATTTTAAAATTAGTACTAATTTTGTTTAGTGAAATAAACATAAAACCATAACTCTTACTATATTCACTTTTAATACCAACAATTAATTCGGCAACAAACAAAGAAAACTTCATAGTGACAGCTGCACTCTATGCAGTTGATCACTTCAGAACATTTAGCTAGGCAAACCCATCCATATTGCAAGTGGTGCAACCTTTCAGGACATTTTTTTTAGCACTAATGTACCCATTACCCAAACCCTCCGAAGTATTTTTATAAATTGGAACCTGTATTCTGTTAACTTGTTCAATTTTTTTTACATTTGAACAAGTCTTGTACCGTCCTCTTCCTTATCATTATTACCACCACACAACAAAATAACTCTGAGAATATAACATGCTTAGTAATTTCCTCTTGCTGCAGCCCGCTGGAGTAGCAAATGACCAAAGGCCAAGTTAGGATGTATGCCAAAGCACGTTTTTCAAAAATAAAAGAAATTATTAAAATTTAAAATAACAATATGTCATTTCATATAACACAATTTCACATCATTTATTTATGCAAGTAGCTTACCACCCTTTCCATATACAATGACTTTAGATTTTCAAACCTCAAACATCTTCTTAAAAATGTGATCGTGGACAAACCCACCATTTACTAGGCAAGCTGTCTATGTTAGCTTGTCAGTAAACTTCTAGTTCTTCTGATGCGACATTAAAAGCCTTAGAACTGAAAGAGCAAGAAAAATATAATATTAATTAATGATTAAGGATCTTGAAAATAATCAAAAGCAGTATTCACCAGACATACCATAGTTTCACCTTGAATAAATCTGTTGCTGAATGTGCTCCTACTCTTGCTATTATGTCCACTAACAAATCTTTTGGCACCTCATGGATGGATGTCACCAGAGTATATGTGGTTTTGTTATTCTCAATAGCCATTTTTATGAAGATGCTTTGTTGTCAAAGAAAAAATAGATAAACCAAAAACTAAGAATTAGGGTGAGTTACGGATGAAAACATGCAATTCCAATTTAAAGGTTAATAAGATGTTAATGCATTATCGATACCAGGAAGTCAAATTGACATTATTCATATACGTAGCTTTATAAATTCCAATCAGGTATGGTACATGTACAATGTATAAATTAAACCACAAGTATAGATTAATGTCACATCTAAATGTGAAATAAACATTAATCTAAATGCATAAAAGTAGTAAACTTTAATGTCAATGAAATGCATTTTACATTATAAATGCTTCAATGTCAATGTGATCTATGAAATTATCTACATGAACACACAAGTATAACACAATATCACATATTCAATGTCAATATGATATATGAAATTAAAATTAGTTTACATGCACAAAATTAGTAAACTATAATGTCACAAATTGAATGTCAATGAAATTGAAATTTACATTTTAAATTATTCAATGTCAATATGATATATGAAATTGAAATTTATCTACATGAACACACAAGTAAATTTTAATGTCACATATTCAATGTTAATGTGATATATAAAATTAACAATAATCTACATGCATAAAATTATTAAACTTTAATGTCACAAATTCAATGTCAATGTGAGTCATATTTTGGCAAAATAAACAGGATTGCGGTCAACACATATAAGATTTGCCATACACATATTTTGGTGAAATTGTATTTTATTAAGTTAGTCTGCAGATGAATCAATAAAGTGATAATTACAATGAAAATCGTTATTTGAACAAATCATTTGAAATTACTTGGTGATATCCAAATTTCAGTTTAAACAAATCATTTCAAAATCTATAATCATAGATAGCTTGATGAAATTTTAACAAATTTCATTATGACATCTATTGGTTGTTGAAATAAGTGGGTTGATGTCACCGGATTGCATGTGTTTTTCTTTCTCAGTATGGCAATGATTAGAGACATTATGAATAATAAACAAACAAACAATATAATATGAAACAAAATATATAAGATGATTTTGTCACGACCCAAAACAGGGGCCATGACCGGCGCTAGGGAACGAGAATTCTTTCGAATCCGGAACCCGTAGCAAGCCTAAAAATAAAATAAATCATGCAATAATAACAGTAACAATATAATATGCAGCGGAAAATAAAAAATCATAATATCATAATATCATCCATATCAACTGGATTTAATTCAAAACTCATCTCATCACATATATATATAATCTTTAATACAAATTCAGTTTCAACATAATACATCTCTTTAAAATAAAATACATAAAATCCAATACTTTAATTCACAACTACTGCAGTGTCTAGATAAAATAAATAAGACTCAAGTAGACAGTTTACATAAAGAAGCCGGGGCGGAAGAAATCCGGCGTATCGACCTGCTACTGAGGTCTGAAGAAGTTGACTCTCCTGAAAAATAGTCAACGGAGGGGAGTCAGACCTCACTGAGTGAATTACTATAATATATATACATACACACTAAATGATAATGCATACAATCAACAGTATATATATATCTAATATATATACAGGCAAATACACACAAATGCAGAAAATCATTTTTATAGGTTTTATTGAAAATCATCTTTTATGAAGGATCACATAGAACCCTAGAATATCGCAACCTCGGAAATAGTGTTAAACAACACTCTGGCCATACAGGCTCACTTATTCCAAGTATATCCACTTAATCCATATGGACAGTAGACTGGCCCCGAGACACTAAGTCAATCGAGCTCCAGCAGTCTGACTACCAGTGTGATTGGCCCCGAGACACTTGGTCAACCGAGCTCCAGCAATCACACCCAAACCACATCTCACACATATCAATAATCATATCAAATCAATATCCACAAATAAGTTAGTAATATAGCCTAAATACTATAGGCGTACCGGTACGTACTCGGTCCTAGTGCTGCCCACTAGGTAGCACGTTCTATTGATATCCTTCATTCTTAAATATAAAACATTCATTCACAATTAAATGATGCATGAATATAAATGAAATAACAATATAAACCATATATATACCGGAAATATACCAAAAGTAAACCAGGTATATTTCGAGTATATATACGTCAAATGAATTCAATCAAATCATAAATTAAACTAAAAATATATTTAAAAACATTTTAAATATATTTTATTCACAAAATATGCATATAATTTATCATATACCAAAATAAACCAAAAATATACTTAATGTAAACTTAAGAAATAATCAAATTATTTATGCATATTTAATCAACATAAAACATGCATTTCTAAATCATGCATCCTAAGCATATATATATAATATAGTAACTCACCTAATGCGCTCCACGAGACAGGTCCGACGGGCCTGGTCCACTAGCCCTCGGTCTCGGCGCAACTAAATAAGAAATAAATAACCGATATCAGAGTAACCCTAATAGAAATCCTAGAATTCGATCTAGAGTATTTAAATACGGAAACAGAATTAGGGTTCGACTGGATATCACATTTTACGAGAATTCTACCGAAAATTCGACAGAACCTCCCCTGTAAAACGGACATCTCTCTACTCAAAAGAGTAGAGCCGACCCTGCAAAGAAACACACTTCGAAATACAAGCTCAACAAAATCCACAACCCCTCGATCGGACTCCAACTACAGTCCACCGACCGGGGTCCACAAACACAGAACATATTCCAAGTATACCAAAAATATCCTCACAATATAGAAATACATCTCATAGGTAGAAATTACATAATTAACCTTGAAACACTATAAAAACCGATTAAAACTCATTTTATTAGAAAAACCGTATATTATATATATAATTGAAAATAATTCACGAAAAATAGTTTTAATTAGTTAAAAATACCAAATATTTTGTAGAAATCATTTTTATACCTTAAATAAATATTAAAACCAATTAAATTACATTTTTAGACAATTTAGGGTAAAATTACCAAAATACCCCTATATATATAAATATACTTAAATTACTTCAAAAATTCACCAAAAATCATAAAATTACCAAAAATTAATTTTCTCAACATATTTATCCATAATATAAATATTTAAACTCAATTAACCAATTAAATTCAAATAAAAACACATTTAACCTAATTTTTCCAAAATTCCATAAACTTCAATAATTCAAAATAAATACTTAGAAATTCATAAAAATTCCAAATAAATTCCTATAATTCATTTCAACACCTAATTTAACCATAAACTCAAATTTCATAATTTAAATAATTAATTTCCGAAAATTAGAAAATAATATTAAAATATTCAAAAATACCCAAAAATCCAAACAATCTCCAAAAATTCTACAAAAATTCATACATGTAGATTAAGCTACTAGGAACAACATTTGTGAAGGAATTTTTCATGAATCAATCAATTCGAGGCTCAAAAAAATTGAAAACCCTAATGTGATCGAATTGAGTTTTAGCTCAAACCTCAAAATCCACTTGATTTCAGGCCGAAAGGAGCTTAGAATTGGAATCACCGGAGCTCAAGGAGTCGATGAAGATCGGCGGTGCACGAAATGGTGGCCGGAATCGTCGTCGACGGCAAAAAGCTCAACTTGCTGCCATGGCGGATTCCGGCGTTCCAGCGGGCTTCCGGCGGCCTGATCACGTCGGAGAGGAAGAGGAAGGAAGGGGAAGGAGGTTGGCGGCAGCTGGTGGCGGCGAGGGGCGGTCCGGCGTGCTGGAATGGGAGGCGCAGTGAGGGTGAGCGATCGGGAGAGAAGAAGGAGAGGGAGGGGGCAAATGTGTAATTTTCCAATTCTTTTTGATTTTTGACAAATATATGTATATATATATACTTTATACTATATATTAAAATAATATTAAATTACACACATCAAATATACACCACACACATAAAAATATTAATAGTTTAATAATTTATACTAAATAAAATTAATTAAATAACAATAAAATAATTAAATACTTAATAAAATATTAGGGTAATAATAAACCCTAATTAATTAAATATACACACACAGGCTTTATTTAATAATTTAAAAATATGTATGAGTTCATGCAAGTCCGTAAATATATTTAAAATAATTAATAATACATTGTTTACGTGAAAATTTCCCCGAAAATGCAAGTCCCGGGAAAATTTTACGTAAAACACTGAAAATAATACACAGTAATTAAAATAGGTTTTAAATACATATTAACTCGTAAAAATATCATATAAAATACAGAAATTATTAACACTGCATATCCCGGTACAGTGTAAAAATATTTTTAAAAACACGGGATATTACAGATTTAAAAGAGAAACATGAATTATTATTGATAGCAGTTACACATTTATATTTCGATGTTACTTTGGAAGTACCACTCTAGCAATTAATAAGCAATGCAACCGTCATGGTGCCAATATGCGTCATTTCATTAATATGGTGCCATACTTTCAAACTCTCGTCATGGTGCCAATTCGCATCGTTTCATTAATTTGTAATTTTTCTTTGATTAAATTTTAATAAATTTCTATGTGCTTTACATATATTGATATTGGAACATCAACATCATATTTTGGTACCACAAAAATAATGTTGAACAAACCAATACAGTCAATTCTTTTACATATATTGATATTGAAACATCAATATGCTTACACAAATAAACATCAATTTGCTTCATGTAATTTTAAAATAAGACCAATTTCCTTAATCTAAAATAACACCAATTGAAATGTGTGTTTACAAAAATGTTGAAGTGTAATTACCTGCTAACATGTGTTTGTAACATTAGTAAAAACTAACTTCAAAAATCTAAATTTATACACATGTTACCTTCACACATAAAGTTAATGTCCTTCAATGAAAAAAAAAATTCATTAATGAGATTAATTAAATTAATATCAATTGAAACATATGTTCGACCTTACAGTTCAAGTTAAATTACATGTTCAATGTGATTGATGAAATATACATTACTCTAAACCTTAAGCAATGATAAATTCACATATTACATTCATAAACCCTCTTTCAATTACATTGTTGAAAATGACATTTATATGCTTGGTTTCCTAACCATCATTTAAAACATGCATTCAAATTCATGTTAAAGACATTAATATTAATCTACTTGCTTGGTTTCCCCTACAAGCAATTTATGTATCAATTACATTATTGGTGAAGCATCTTTGTGTGTGTTATAAAACAACAATCCTTGGTGAATTCTTTCATGCAAGTTATTTTAAACAGTAGTAACTGTAAACATAGTGATCAAAATTCCATTCAACTGTTTATATGTTACACTCTTAGCCAATTTTGGCTCATATATTATTTGTTTGTGTTGCTGAAATTGTTAAAATTTACAAAACTAACTTGACTACCCATTACTTCACCATCATTACATAGCTACCTCTGCATTGTCAGATTATTCAACACACCAACAACAACACTTTGTTGCTGCAAAACAATTAAAAAAAAATCCTTATCATTATTCCAATTTATAAAATTGAATAAAAACAAACAAAATTTGAATATAATTTACATGTTATGAATTCATTATAACAGGTCATCTTGTACAGAAGATTGTACATCTCTCCTATGACCTCGACCACCTCTGCCCCCTTGGCTACCACCTCCCCCTATTCTCCTTCCACTAACAGCAGTGGTTGCTCGTCTTGATCTTATTCTAGTACTGGGAGGCCTTCCACGAGGAACTGTGACATTTGGATTTAGAATTGTTGCACCAACATTTTGATTGCCTTCACCAGCATTCTACTCTTTGGCATTATTATTATCCAATACTCCATTCTAGTTCAAAAGCTCATTATAGGCAGCTTTCAACCTTTTAATTAATAACAACTTTTTAGCATTTTCAAACAAAGCCAAATTAACACATTTGTTGGAGTACTTCTGCAATTCAATGCTTTTCTTGTACTCCTCGGTCATGTTAGGATAACCACCAGCAAAAATATTATTAAATGAGGATAATGCACATCCTTTCGCCACCTTCTGCTCACATATTGTTCGTTAACTACTTAAATATCCTTAATAAACAACACTGTAAGTATGTGGTAGCATAGTACATTACTTGATTCAAATTTTCTACTGTTATGGCTAATATAATTATCTTTTGTCCTAAAATCAACTGTATAAACAAACTCTTTCACAAAAAGTCAGTCACTAAACATCTTTCACGCACCGGTGCAACTTAATGCCTCTTGGGTTGACTTGAGTATGGTCACTATTCAATATAAGACAATATATCATACTTTTAATTTGTTCTTGCACTTTTTCAAACATACTATTAGTGAAGGCATGCTGAAATTGCTTTTCCCAGTTAAAATTCGTGAAATAAAAAATTTATTTATTCTTGCTTTTAAATTCAGCAATAAATTCCTTCTCAACCTTGTTGCTCAATGCAATCTCATATTGGTCAACAAACTATTTCAGTGTACTCCTCGAGTGGACAAAACTATTAGAGTATACATGCATGCTTTCACTTCTCTGAGTTGATGTCATTCCAACCCAAAATATATGATTTAAGAATACTGGAACCCAGCTCTCCTTCTCATTATACAACTTCACTAACCATGTATTTTTGGTAAGATTGTACCTATTTGTGAAGTTTCTCTAATTATTCTTAATACTTAGGCTTTCATACACTAAACCTTTAAATTTCTTACAGTCCAAATTTGTTAACATGTTTAAACTTTTCTCCTACCTTGCACATTATATGCCATATACAGAAATGGTGAATGGTATTTCGCATAATTTCTCTTACAGCTGCCTTAATGCTTTAACACTGATCGGTTATAATTGCATGAGGATGAATCTCACCAGTAGCAGCGATCCACGAAGACAACAACCATTTAAATTATTCAACACTCTCATTTGCAACTAAAGCACATCCCAACAAAATCCACTGACCATTATGTTTCACACCAACAAAAGTAGCAAGAGGCACCTTATATCTGTTCTCAAGGTAAGTTGTGTCGAAAGATATAACATCATTGAGCTCCTGATAAGCAACTTTACCTCTAGGATGAATCCACAGTACATTTCTCAAATAGTTTTCCTCGTCAAGATCAATCAAATAAAAAAATTCTCCATCTTTCTACTGCATTAATATAAAAAGTTTTTTTATAGCTTATATATCTCTTTCACTAATCCTTGACCTCTTCTCCTTATCTATGAAATTCCTCATGTCCATTTGCGAGCATCCTAAATTTTCTAGACCACCAGCTTGCATGATTGCCATTCTCATGCTTTTATAGGCCTAAGTCCTACAATGTTCTCGACGACAAATGTTCTTTGAAATGTTGGAGTCAAACACCTATGGCTACTCATTAACCTAGATATTGAAGGATTCAGCTCATGGTTGTGTTCATGTTTTATTGAACTAACAACCCACATTCCATCTCTCAGTACTGCATTCAAATGAGTTGGGCAACATTATCTCTTTGATTGTATCCTTGTTTTTTATTTCCTCCCTTTTTCACATTTAATGGTTTGATATCTTCTTAAACCATCTCTACCCTTATGAGCAAATCTCTTAGCAACAGAAAATCCCTTCACGCTAGCATGTTCTTGATAAACTTTTAACAATTTATCTATAATTAGTGCAGGGCCATCCTCTATAATATGTTCATTCAAATTTATATTCTCACTATTTTGAGAATTTAAACTCACCAACTTCACCTACGTTGTCATCGTCATCAACCCCAACGGGTTTAGTAGAGTTTTCTTCTGGTTCAACAGAGTTTTCATCTAGTTCAACAAAGTTTTCCTCTCCATTCACGAAATAATTGTAAATTTCAGAGCCAAAAATCTGTCAAATCGTTCTCTGTGATCCATTTCCTTAATCAATACTCATAGAAGACAATGGAATAGCAATTTTAATCCATTTTGTTATTATGTTTCCTGTCCAATTCAAAAATTAATTATGTCTTAATTACGGTACTTTTCTGATTTTCTTTTGAAATAGAAGTGAATTTAGCACGCCTAACAGTAGCATTTAACGAGGTAAAACAGTTCAATGAGGGTATATTAGACATTCGCATAACCATTAATTGCTCATTTAATTATTCTATTTGGATAGATTCTATCCATTCATCTTTGCCGATAATCTAATGATTCTAATTTCATTTATATATTTGATAAAAATAAAAATTTATTTATATAAATACAATATTTGTACTGGAAAAGGGCGTTTAATCTTTGATGCCATACTGAGTAAAATATTGAAGTGTGCAAAACGTTCTTTCTTATTTTAGAAAAATTATGTAAAAATAGTATTTTGCTCTTATTTTCGTGATTTTTTTTAATAATATGTAGTGATTTGACATTATATGTAACTAGTCATATACTTGTAAAATTAGATATTTTGACAAATTACCGAAATTACAATAAATTTTTTGTGCGAACCATTCATATCCACACTTACTGAAATGTGACTAAATAGCAATTTTCTTATTAAATTGAATTCTATATTTTTTAAGGATATATTTATTTCTATTATCTCTTAATATTGTGACACGAAGTACTGCTTGGCAGCAACGGGTTGTAGTATAGAACTCCTCATACATGTAGAGCAAGGATAAAAATATTTAAGTAAAACCATATCAAACTGTTTAAGAAACAGATCTTAGCTTTTTCTTATGATTCAATCTTTAATGGAAATAAAAGAGGAAAGAAATAAAGGAAAAGACAAAAAATTAATTGAAGATGATTTTTTTAAAAATTTAAAATTATTTAATTATTTTACAAAATAAATTTTAATTTGTAAATAACTACAATGTGTAGAAATAACCTCATCCAATAGTGATGAAAGCAAAATAAAATTAAAGTGAAGAAAAAACAAAATTATGATTGAATGCACCTTTGAGCAACAAGAAGAAGGCAAATAAAGGGGAAAAAAAAAAAAGAAAATTGAATGTCATTTTCCCCATAAATAAAGGAAAAATAAGTGTAACATATTTTTTAAAGAAGTTTGGTTTCTTTAAATTGTAGAAAAAGAAAGTAAAATGAAAAAAAAAATCTTTTATATAGATTTTTTTTTTTTTTTTGAAATAAGAGAAAGAAAAGAAAAATCAAACTCTTCAATTTTTTCCCTTTTATTTTATTTCATTCAAGATTTTAACTAATATTAAAATGATTAACCAAAACACTTATTTGAAATGATATTCACTTCAATATAAAATCAAATCTTCAATATATATACATATTCAAAATTCATGTAAATTTTGAATTATATCATATAAAATTCATGTAAAATTATATCATGTAAATTTTTCAAAATTCAAGAAAATTTTTAAAAGTTATTTTGTAGGTTTATATATATATATATTAAAAAATTACTAATTTTATTTACTAGTTAACTGTCAAAATTATTTTTTTAATTTATAGGACTTAATTGTATTATAAAAAATGAAAAGATGTATTTATATCATACTCATCAAAGTTCAATTTTATCTAATTTTACAAAGGAAAGGTTCTACTAATTTAGCTAAAAAAATGAAAAGATCTAACGTAAAATTAAGGTAAAACATGAGGATGCAATTTGTGTCTTCGGCAAGTATATTGTGTCATGGTGCGCTGATGCCCCTAATACATTGTCACCCGCCTCTTGAATTAATTTAATTTTGATGAGGCATTCGCAGCGAGCAAAGACACCTTACATGTTAAGAAGTTGAGCTTGGACCGACTCAAATCTTGGGATAATGAACTAAATTTGGCCCTAAGGTAGTTCAATGTTAGGCCCAAGCTGAACTACACTAGAAAAACCTTGAAAACATATTTGATTTGTTCAGATTTCAGAAAGTTTCATATTCTTATGTAAAGAGACTGACAAACACTGTGGTCAAGGTATGTGCAGCTATAACAGTAAGAGCAAGGCATTGAACATTTGCCTGCAGCAAACACTATATGCAACAAAGAAAGTTGTCTGGCATCGATACACACTCTAAAACTAAACTGTGTAAGCCTAAAAATAGCATATGTATGCAGTCCTTGATCCATGTGAAGGGTAAACACGGTTCGTTCATGACTCATATCTGCAAGTTAGATTCTCAAGAAATAGAAAAGAGTAGCAGCCAATATTTTTCATTTTCCTGTAAGCAAATTCCTTTCCTAGATGAATCCATGGCCAGCCTAATAATAAAAATACAGAAACACAAAATGTAGTATTAATATGAACCAAGGACCAATTGAATGAATTGTAAGAAATATATGTTGCTGACCTGAAATGCAGTGATTTTCAAAGGACTTTCTGATTGAAATACACCATCATGAAACCATCTTTCTGGATGAAAATCCTCAGCATCATCTCCCCAAATGTGTGTCATCCTTTCCTTGGCATAGGCCATGTATGTTATCTATCTCCTTTTTTCACTCTGAAACCATCAAGGAGAAAATCATTCTCTTCTGACTCTTGCCATCCTGCATCAGTGAACAAATATGGCTGAGTTGCAAACAGAATCATCACTACAACTTCGAAATATTTAGAAACATGAAAGCAGAACCCAACCAGCCTCTCAAGCCATCAGAACCAACTAAATTACGTTGTGCACGTGCAGAAGCTTCTGATTGATAAACTAAAATAATTTCATAGAACATTTATTGTGAACAAATGCAAATGCCTAGTGAAGTCAAAACCATTTAGCATATGAATTTCTCTTTTTTTTTATTCATAGGTAAACATATATCAAGTGTTCATAACATTCTACAGAGCACTATTAACTTAAGACTCTTCTCTAGTTATAATTTTACTGAGTGATGATGAAAGATGGTATTCATGTTTTAGGTTTTTAGTTTCATCAATGACAAAGCCAAGGAAATATGAACATCAAATCCAATGCATATGTCAATTTTCCTGCTTAACACTTTAAAAGAAAAGAGGAGGAGATTCCTCTTGCACAATGTTTAGATATATATAAACATGCTATTATTGTACGGCAATGCCAAATATTTTCATTTTCTTGCATTTCTCAATATACAATACCATTGGAACTGCTGGATAAAGTCTCAGAGTTTCAGTAAGAGCAGCACAAAGGTACTGCATCTTATCCAGAGCTTCTTCAGTAATAAGTTCAGTAAAGTCGTCAGCAGAAATTCTAACTTCCACTGCAGTTGCTTCTCTCATTGGCCTTACTGCCTCATATTGAGCAAGAGGATGTTTACGGAGCATTGAAAAGAACTGAGTGTGTTTGCAGGTGTATCTCGGCCAGCTACAATGAAGTTTACAGTTACATTTCTCAAATATTGATCATTCATCTTATCTGGATCCTTCTCACTTTCCGGCAAAAACCTTGATAACATACATCCACCATTCCCTGCTTACCAACAGAAAAGGGAAAGAAAAAAACCCCAGTAATACATATTGCAAAGAATAAGAGCACACCACTGTAACAGTCAAATTTATTCACACTGGGATGTTTGTTTTTTATCCACTCTCTCTAGCACCTTATAAATTCACAAATAAAATTATCAATGATTTCGATGTTTTCCTTTAGGGAGGCTTCCAAGCCAACATCAAAGGACCTTTTAATTTTCCACAATAGATCAAAATATCACCAGTAAACTATAGCATTAGAACCATCAAAGGCTTTTAGTAAGTCAGCTTCCAAATTTATCAGAGCCTGATAGAGCATTCAGTTCAACCCCAAATCCAACCTTAAATATTAAGTCTAAACTTAATTTCATCAGCATATCCTGCAGAAAATTATTTAAAAAATGCTACATTATAATTTAAGAGACAAAAATCTACAGATTATATGGATTCAACTTTGAGTACTTCTAAGTTCTGAAACCCTTTCGCACGTTTTTTTTTTCTCCCATTTCATTGAGAAGAAAAAGAAAAGAAAGTGCTTAGACATGCTTCAATTACTATCTCTTTGTCTGAAACTTTCTGGTTCTTGAAAATGTAGGCAGCATTCACATTTGTATGAATTACTTCAACTATAATATTCTCACATAATATAAATTTGCATTGAGATAAAATTCATTTGTTATATGTCCTCTTTGACCTTGTATTTATAGTTAAACTGTCCAATAGTAAGCATGAAAATTTCATTTTAAGCATAATCAGATACCTGCAATCTATAATCTGCAAAGCTGTTGCTGTAATAGTAAGCTTACATACTAACTTTACAGCACTAGCTCAAAAAACAGCAGTATTTTAGAAATTTTGTTGAGAATTCAAAGCTTGCAAATTACCGCTGATGATGCCATTTATCTCCATCTACTGCAAAAATTCCATCACTAAAGAGACCTTTCATTATTCCACAATTATAGGGGCCCTGAAAATGCCATGAAAGAAAAATTACACATCAACTTATAGCACAAACTAATAGGCATTAACAGTATCATAAATGTCTAATACCTTGGCATATATAGACAAGTCAGTTTTCAGTCGACATTAATTCTTTTATATATTGCAATCAACAGCATTTGATTGGTATCCACTTAGGGCCACCAAAATGACAAACTCCAGTTGCTATCCACTCACCTTTACTCTTTCATCTCACTACTTAATGTATTCGCAACATAAATTACTTCCTCCATCAGCACATTAGGGGAACCTATTACTGAGAATTCATGAACAATCCCGTTGACTTCAATCATGCTACAGGCTACTTCCTTTTTGAACCCTTGTTCATTCATCAAGGCTCTAATTCTCTTGACATCGTTATATCTAGCACTTTTTGCATATATATCACATAAGTTCGCATAGAAAGCATGGTTCTGTGGTTCTAAATCAATTAAATGCTGTGCTACTCTTTCCCCTAATTTTACATTACCATGCATTTGGCATCCTCCTAATAAGGCACCCCAAATAAATACATCAGGCTCTACTGGCACGTTTCTAATAAGTTCCTCAGCCTCATCAAAGAGTCCAGCCCTACCAAGTATATCAACCATGCATGCATAGTGATAGACTTGTGGCTCAATTGAATAAATGCTTTTCATTATGTTAAAATAATAACGGCCGATCTCTACTAAACCAGAATGGGCACAAGCTGACAATAACCCAACAAAAGTGACATGGTTAGGCTTCACCCCTTCTTCTTCCATCTCTTTGAACAGACCAAAAGCCTCCTTACCAAATCCATGAAGCGCAAATACTGAAATCATAGCCGTCCATGCCAAGGTGTCCTTCTCAGGCATTTCTCTGAAGACTTCATAAGCTGTTTCTAGACAACCGCATTTACCATACATGTCCACCAATGCAGTCCCAATCACCATATCACAATCTATGCCACTTCTCGTCAAGTAACTGTGTACCCACTTCCCGTGATCAATAGCACCAAGATACGCACAAGCTGAAAGTACGCTAGCAGTAGTAACCTTATCCGGTCTGATCTTATTGATACCATCATCACTAGAACGCTGCATTTCATGAAACAATTCCAACGCTTCCTTTGGCCTGCCACCCTGAACAAACCCTGTAATAATCGAATTCCAAGTAATAACATTCCTATCATTCTTCATTTCTCCAAATAAATTCAAGGCCTCATCAAGATATCCACTTCTTAAACACCCACTGATCATTGAATTCCAAGAAACAACATCCCTAGTAGACATTTTATCAAACAACTTCCTTGCACTATCCACAAGCCCACAAGCCGAATAAAAACATATCAGTGAATTTTGAACAAAGAGATCACTGCAAAGCCCAAGTTTTATACCATGTCCATGAATATTACTGCCAGAGCGTATAGCTGCATTCCTCGTGCATTCCTTTAGTAGAAATGGAAACGTGAGGCAATCAGGTGAGATGCCATCAGAGAGCATTTGCTTGTACAGAGCTAAAGCCCGGCACAAACGAGCATTGTAGTCGTATCCGTTGATTTTCGATGCGTAAGCCCTGATCATGATGTTATAGATTTGGAGATTTGGTTTGTTTATGGATTGAAAAATATCCCTGGCGTACGAAAGAGAGCCCGAATCTGACAAAGCCGTAAAGAAGAGAAGACGGGAAATTAAAAAATAATAGTCTTTTTGGTCCAATTTTGGAGATGTTACGATTTTGCAATGAATTTGTTTGAGTTGGCTAATGTTTTTGGATTCCTGTATCAGCGGGGCGATTATGTTCCTCAGTTTCTGGGACAACCGTTCGAGTTCAACCATCTTTTCTTCATTGCAAGGAAAGAGTTGCCGCCGATCGCGACACTATCTACACTGACCGACGCAAGACAGCGAACGAAGGAAAAGTCAGATGTGCGGATGATATGGCATGATGCACGTTACCAACTAAGTATTACGTGGCATAAGCCACCTCATTAATCAGAATTATGTAGCAACCATAACAAAAAAAATGATTTAGCATAAACCACATCATCAATTTGAATGATGTCACATTAGCCACTAAGGCGGTGAATGAGTCATGAGAACCCAAACGTCCTGAAAAATTGAACTGAAAATCTCTAGAACTGAAAATGTTCATTGATCATTTAACTTTTTCTGAACTGAACCGAACTATCTCGAAAATATTTATTGGAGTGAATTTGGAGAATATGAGTTCTCGAACTGAAAACCAAACCGAACCATCATGAACTACACTAAACCGATATATTTATAATATATATAAATGTACGAAGGGGGGAGACAGACAAATTACGAAAACGTCTTCATTCATTATTATATAAAAATTGAATAATTTAGTAATTTACTAATAAAAGTAAAATTAATTAATTAAAATATAATTTTAATTTGATAGAAAGTCTATTGTCTATTTTAATTAGGTTAACTTCTATTTTATAGGATTTCTATTTAAATTAAGATTAATGCTTAAATATATTAAATACAATTGAATTTATATTATGGATTCCTATTTGAATTAGGATTAACGGTCAAATTAAGTTTATAAAAGGTAAATACTTTGTTTTATAATTGCATCAATTAAAAATATTTTCAAAGAGAGTTTATAGTTTTTATATTTGATGAAATCTACTTAATGCATGTCTTGATTGATCGTGACTGTATTAAGTATGCTTCAATGAAAACAAAATTGAAAAAAAATATTACGTGATGAATTTTACTGAATTTTTTTGTCATTTTTATGTATTATTGTTATTATGATTTCATATTATGCTCTGATGATGAGGAAAAATGTGAAAAAGAAAAAATCTGCCAAGAAGTGTAGTGAGAAAATGTTCAAAAAAATGTTTGATGATGATGATCCTATGGTGAGCACTTTAGGACAACCCTCATAAGAGTATGATACAAAATAATCATACTTTCCTGAGGGTTGTCCTAAAGTACTCACCATAGGATCATCATCATCAAACTTTTTTTAAACATTTTTTCACTACACTTCTTGGCAGATCTTTTCTTTTTCACACCTTCCTCATCATCAGAGAAACAGTAATTATCACAATCACAATAATCAAAATAACAATGACTATCATGCTTAAAAGCATAGATTGGTCTCCCAACATCATCAAAATGGGTTACAGGAACCTTTTCTTCTGTTTGACAAGAAGAAATCATAAATTGAGTATTAAACATCGTAGGGACTTATTGTCTTTTTCTAAAAATTATTTCAACAGTTCCATTAGTTCTTAACAAACACCAGATTTGAACTTTAAATTAGCTCAACTGCTTCAAGGGTTTTTTCATAATTTGTAATCCACTTTTTTAGGAATAAAGTTAATAACTCATCCTTAGAAATTTGCTTTAGGATGTGGATACAAGTTGGACTATTATGAGAGTCTACTTTTATGAAAAGGGCATCATTTTGGTCAGACGGTAAAGGTAAATTTATGGCATGGTTTTGTAATTGATAAATAATTTGATAGTGAAGGGTTGCTGCTTTTGCTATATTTTTCTGCTCAGCACTAAGGATTTGGATTTGGACTTTCAAGGCTGACAAGGCATGTGGGTTTGACAAGGCTAAGTTGTAATTTGGGAAAAAGGTAAAAAATATTGACCCAGCATTCAAAGAGGTTTCAACCATCCCAATCATAGCATGACTATATTGTTTATAACTAGAGTCTAGAAGTGCAACTATAGTAAAAATAGGTAGTCTAGGTTTACCATGATATATGAGTCCCAAACTTATAGCACCAAAATGGATATGGGTATATCCTTGGCTTAACCAAGTTTTAAGAAATTCTAAGGGAATTTCTAAAGTTACAAATTGCTCAGTTTAAGAAGTAAGGATTTGGTGTTGATCAAAGCTAGAGGCTTGGACATATTCTTTAGTGGAAGTGGATGGTCTTTTTACAATGATCTCAAAGGTTTGTTTCCAATTGGATCTGGTTATGGAAAAAGCATCATAAGGATTGAGTAGAGGGGATTTTGATTCTTCTATCTTTTAATCTTTTGGGAGATAAATGAACTCATATAAGTAATTGGATTTTTCGATAGTGGTGTGGCTAACTAGAGGTGATATAGTTATAGAGGTGGATTTAGTAGGTACATATTTATAGTCATAGATAATTGCGGGTATAAAAGAGCTGGAGGATTCAGACATGTTTTTCAAAGATTCTTCTTATCAAGTTTTTATAATAATAACAATCTCTCCTTATAACATCGTTAGGCTCTGATATCAATTTTTCAGAGCTCTAACAAGATCATAATTAAATGAACTATATTATAGACTAGCTAAAATTGTACTTATAATCACAATAACCAATTTTTGCCTAAAGAGTCTTTCCCCTTTTTACAATTCACCTAACTATAATCCTAATAGAGTTAGTTAATAGGATCATCTATTATCAAATTTTTGATATAACAAATCCTCATTAGAAGCAAGTACAGAGCATACTCTTTAATAAAAAGTAGAAGAGATAGTTATTATTAGTAAACCATTAAAGAAGAAAAACAAAGGTTTTATAAACTCATGGTTTATTTATTACAAGTAATGTATATCTAAGGTTCTATGCCTTAAACACAAATAACAAACCTCTTTTTATAGTGATAAGAAGCACTAGAATTCAAAGGACTAGCCTAATCGAGGAATCAATTAAGACCACAAAATAAAAGAAAAGACAAAATCAAAAGTGGCCAAGATAAGATAACCACAAACAGAGCATAAAAATACAATAATACAACTACTTTATTAAAAGCAGACTATTTTACTATAGGCTTATGACTTGGTGACAGGTTGCCTTCATCTCCACTATAACTGCTTGCTGAGTTAAGATCTTGTGATTATCCTACTAAAGGCCCTTGTGGGTCATCTTAAAAAGATTCTTCAGTGAATCTTGATGAGCTAGCTCTAATTTGATATGTCTCTTCCCAAAATCTTTTATTTGCCAGTAGTTTTTATCAATATGTTGTTGGATAAGTTTCCCATGGTGCGTCTTCAGATATCTTTGGTCATATCTCCTTTGGAATGATTCCATTCTTTTAGAATATTAATCTTTGAGAATCTTACCAAAGTGACAAGTCATCATCATCAGAGATAAGGTGATGAATCATTGAGAGTCTGTATTATCCATAAATATTAAAATAAGGGACTATGGTAAATTCATCTCTTATCTTTAGGAAATATCTCCGAAAGACAATAATAGTGTGACATTCAATAGCTAGTGAAACTTGTTGAGTTTAGGCTTCATTTGTTAGCCATGACTTCCATCTTGACAAGTTCTAGAACCATTTCATGAAAGTTAACAGATGAGGATTTGATCTTTGACCTTTTTCAAGCATTCAAATATATCTTGCAAGCTTTAATGGCTATAAATCAAAAGCAATCCAATAGAGATGACAGAGATACCATAAGAAGATTAATGATTCTGGTGGCCAATAAAACTCTTTTTCAAGATTTTGATCTAAGAAATTGAAGATATAAATGAAAGGATAGTCTGGATAAAACCTAAGTCTTTCATAAAATCTAAACAATAATTTCTAATTAGATAAGACTAGAGTTCAAAAATTTAATGGGTGGCTTTTTGGTTAAAAATGTTTATGGAAATGCTTGCGGACAAGTTTAGTGGAATTCCTTTTTCAAAGAAATTGGTAATGGGTTGGAACATATAGATTACAGGTAAAACCTTTAATTGAAAGGGTTTATTGCAAGAGGTTGATGGTCTGCTCAAGAGATTAAGGATAAGGTTGTCTTCTCCTTTGCGTGTTCAACTTTCAAGTCATATTTACTAAACCATTCTTTCCATCTCAATAGTGGAGGATAAATGAGAGTTTTTCCTTTGAACTCGAGCATCTTTGGGAAAGATGAACAGTCCATGACAACTGTGAAATGATGTCTTACTAAATGAAATTCAAATTTCTTTATTCCATATTTAACTACAGGACTTCTTTAAAGGTTGAGTGATAATGGCATTCTCCATTAGTAAACTTTCCACTAGCATGAGCATAAATTCTTTGTTTCTTTTAATTATCCTCTTCAAGGAGGATTGCTCCCTAAAATTGATCACTAGTATCTGTTTGAAGAATTATTTTTCCTTCTAAAGTAATCTATAAGTCTGAAAGTTTCTTTATATCAGCTTTTAATTAAGTAATGGCTTCAGTTTGAACTGCTGACCATGGAGGAGAATTCTTCTTTAGAAAGGCCCATAAGGGTGATGTCTTCTTCATCAAATGAGGAATGAAATCCCTGAGATAATTAAGTATCTTAAGAAATTGTCTAATTTATTTGATAAACAAATTTTCCTTAGGAAACCTTTACAATTCTTCTGCAACATGAGGACCAGGGTGATATTTTCCTTCTTTGAACTACATTCCTAAAAACTCATTTTTTTTCTTTTCCAATGTGCCTCTTCATGGGTGATAGCATAACTCTATATTTGATCGTAAGATCAGTAAACTATTTGAGCAACTTCTCATATGCTTCTATGTTTAGTGAGAAAAGAAGTATGTCATTAATGTAAATTAGAGCACTGAGCAAAAAAGGCTCATATATTTTGATCATCGCCTTTTGAAATAGAGATGGGGCCACTTTCAAACCGAATGGTAAAACGTTCTAATGATAATGTCAATTTATAATGTAGAACCCATACCTATCATCTTCTTTTATTCCAAGTTGCCAAAATCCTACCTTTAAGTCAAATTTTGAAAAAAAAAAATTGCTCTCACCAAAAAGGTGAATAATGAAGAAATCTTTGGTAAAGAAAATTTATCGTCCCTTAAAAAGAAATTTAAGGGTTGATAATCAATAACCAATCTCTTTTTTCCTTAAATCTGCTCTTATCTTTTATTCACATAGAAGGCTTGACATGCCCATTCTGACTTGGCTGGCATAATCAGACCTTGTTCTTCTAACTGTTTAACTTCTTCAATTACAAGTTTCAAGTTTATGGGAGTCATTCCTGGATGAGTGGCCTTTGTAGGATTCACATCTTCATTTTGCTTGAAGGGCAATGAAATGTAGAAATCATGATTTTTCCATAAAGGAAATGAACATTTATTTGCAAACTTAGTGTGAGATTGTAGATTGCATTTCTTTATCAAAAACTCATGAATAGGTTAAAGGTCAAGGGTTGAAATGGTTTTGTCTATGAAAAGGATAGAGGTTTATATGGTGAAATGTGTGAAATATTTCTTAAAGGCAAGCCCATTAGGAAAAATTCTCAGATATTTCATTTTCTAATAAACATCAAATCTAAGAACTTTATCTTTTCTGGGTAAGGGTGAACCAAGAACATGAGTCTAAATATAACATTCTAGAAAGAATTAAATTTTTATAGGTTGTCTAGTTTTTAAGGTAGTCTTAAAAATTTCTCCATTAGCAATATGAAAATATTTTGAATGGTTTTTACAATGCTTTTCAGGAAGAGTTACTAGGTTAAGGATGGTTGTTCTAACTTCAATATCAATCAAGGTTATGACTTTTATAGCCTTAGAGTAATTAGTCAGGTAAATTTGAATAAGGAATAATGGAACATGATGGCTTTTATAAGTCAAAGCAATCATATCATTGACCAAAAATTAATCATGATATTGCAGTGCTTCTTCTTCAGAATCTGAAAATTTTGAATATGATTCATGACAAACAACAAAAATGCATTATGACGAAGGATCTTCTTCTTCTGAAAAGAGAGACTCAAGATCTACATCATCAAAATCAACCACTATAATTTATTGGATTTGTTGAATCATCTTTTCTACCTTTTTTTATTTCGAAGGACAATTCTTAGCAAAATGTCCTTTTTTTTTGCAAATGCAACATCTTTCTATTTTTTTATTTCCACTTAACTTTCTCTTCTTATAATACTTTCATTTTTTTGGTTTTCCCTTTCTTCTTCTTCCTTTTTGTTTAAAAACATGGCATTTCTTCTTGCCTAGATAGAGACACTTTTCTAAATCCTTACACTTGATCTATAGGTCTAGTCTGTCATAAGATAGTTTTCCTAAAGGATTGTTTTTACCACTGCCTAAATACATTTTGATCATCTTTCTCTACTTACATAACTGTGTATGGGCTTAAATTATTATTTGGTACAAGTGTCCTAAAGGAACATCTCTAACTTTTGGGTTTAATTGCTGGAGAATTAAAAATATTCTAGTAGCAAGAATCTTTGGAATAGAGGCTATAAATGCTTGTTTCAAGTATGGATTGGTTATTTCGCCTAAAAGATAAAACTTTTGGACATGTTTTGAAAATGTTAATCCAAATCTTTTTTCTTCAAAGAACAATACTTCATCTGGTAAAATTCTTTCTAACAACTCCAAGATCATCATCCTATTTTTCTAAGAACTTATAATACAAGATTCCTAGAAATTCTTCAACTAATGTAGCATTTACCAGTTGTGTTTTAGCATACACATTAAGTGAAGCAAACCAATTTGCCAATTTTCCCACCATATTTGCTAGAAAGGCTTCAATAACATTTCATAACTCAGCTCTGGGGAGAAGCATTTGATTGTTTATCCAAGCTTTAAACTCTATGAATCTATTTCTGTATTGAGTAAGAGAAATATTATCTAGAGTAAAATAGATTCCAATAAAAGTAGACTTGTGAGAGTCTTGCTGTTGAGGTTGAGCTCATGATTGTATTTCAGAATCACTTGTTTCTTCTGTAGGATCTCCTACTTCTTCAACATAAGGATCTTTGTCCTTGAAGTTTCAGTATCAACCATTAACTAAAAAATAATTTCATAATCTGACTCAAAGGAGCTAGAGTCACTCTCAAAAGAATCAGCCGTTAAATTTTCTTTTATGATAGAATTAATTTTAAAACTAGGCATAACATTCACAGCACATTTCTCCAAAAATGAAGAAATTGGATTCATTATCATTTTTGGAGGTTTATCTGCTTCAATTAACTCAGTGGAAGAAGAGGAAAATTGTATTTTCTCAATGGGTAATTCTAGTTGAGGAAATTGGACTGTTTTTTCCTTTTTCTTAATAGTCTTAGAGGATTGGTTTTGAAAGGTAGTTTCAGAGGGTTTTTGTTTTCTGAGTCCTTGAAATTCTTGAGGTATGTTTAAAAGTGAAGAGGCTTTTAAAAAAATGCTAGTTTGAAAAGCTAGAGGTCATGTAGGTATACTGGTTTGGCATTGGAAAAGGGTTATACAAAAATCCCATTGGGTTTGGAGAAAATATTTTTAGAGTAGCTTTTGAAGAATCTCAAGTCTTTTTCAAGCTTAGTGACCTGAACTTTTAGCTTTTGAATTTTAGCTTCTTTCATCTAAATGCTTATAATTGTGCCTCTATTGCTGATAATTTGTATTAACTCCTGATGTTTTGACTCAATATGTCTTGTTAATTCTAAGTGAACTGTTCTTATTTATCTCTCAAAGTCAAAGAATCTATTGTCAATCAATTTAACATGCTCAACAATAACATCAATCTTTTCTTCAATTTTCTTTAGTTTTTGGTTTTAAGCACAAGCATTTTGTGTTTGCTAATTTAAGACTGCCTCAGCAGGTGTAGTTCTTCGAGGTCTTCCATCAGCATCAACAATATTAGAGTTTAGTACATATGGTTGGGTGGTTTTTTTAGCATCAGTCTATGAGTTTAAAGGTGGAAAATTTGAATATTAAAACATACAGATTTGAGGTAAAGGTTTTGGAATTTATGAAATTTATGAGGTTAAAATTAAAGGTAATGGGTTTTCTTTTTTTACCCATCTCAGAGCTTGTTAGTAACAGAGTTAGGGTATTGGTTTAATTTTGGTGAAGATGGAGGTATTTTAGGTTTGCATGTTTTTGGTAGTAGCTTTTTAGTGTTTGGGGTTTTGTACCAGGCAGGAGGAGATGCATGTTTGTTTTTTTCCATTGAGTTTGCAAATTCTAATTGTTATTAGAATTCAGAAACACATATTGTTTGATTTCTTCCATGATCTCTTTCTAACTATAGCTATAAAATTTCATCTAAGTTGAACTTTTCTATTCTTCGAAATGCACTAGCCACCAATTCTAAGGTTATTTTATAGTTTTTTGAACTTGAGGTTTTTTTTTATGTGTAAATAGAGTTCATAATAATAGAAATGCTTAAATTGTTTGAATTTTTTTAGAAAAAAAAATTAAATTAATCATTTAATAAAAATTATTTATAGATGAATTTTAATAATAAAAAAATTAAGATGCATAAAATTACTTTTATTTAATAATAATAATAATAATAATAATATGCTTAATTGTTTATTTATTATATATTACGAGTCAAATAAATTTTTTGTTTACATGTGAAACACGTAGTTGTTTACTAGTGTGTGTGTGTGTGTATATATATATATAGTTGATAATTAATTCTAATATGTGTTACAAGTAAAATTTAGTACCATTTTAATAATTAATTATATTTAAATAATTTATTTTAGAAATCTATTATTAAAACTTAATATATAATATTTGACATTTTAAATACTAATTAATTAATTATTTAAAATAAAATAAATGCAGTCATCAACTAAATCTTTTTATAGTTAATTTTCAACATATGTATAAATCATAAAATAAATTTTTATAGTGAAATTTATAATCATAAGTAAAGTTCACTTTCTCAATAATAGTCATTATATGATAAAAAGTAATCTCATCATGTAGTAATGAAAGTAAAATAAAATCAAAGTACTTAAAAAACATAGTAACCATAGAATTTCTCTAAAATATAAATATTAAAATAAAAATAAAAATAAAATTTTAAAAATTGGATATATATATATATATATATATATATATATATATATATATATATAAACAACCGTGTATTTCATATGTAAATAAAAAAAATTATTTGACTCATGATATATAGTAAATAAACAATTAAGCTTAATTATTATTATTAAATAAAAGTAATTTTATAATCTTAATTTTTTTATTGTTAAAAAATGCATTTCTAAATAAATGATTAATTTCATTTTTTTTCTAAAAAAAACATTTAAACAATTTAAGCATTTCTATTATTATGAACTATATTTATGCATAAAAAAAATAAACCTCAAGTTCGAAAAAACTACAAAATAACCTTAAAATTGATGGCTAGTGTGTTTCGAAAAATAAAAAAATTATGAAATAAACATGTGTTTATAGCTATAGCTAAAGATAAATTATGAGAAGAAATTAAACAACATGAAAAATGTATCTCTAAATAAATGAATAATTTAATTTTTTTTCTAAAAAAATATTCAAAAAATTTGAACATTTCTATTATTATGAACTCTATATATACATAAAAAATAAACATCAAGTTAAAAAAAAAAACTATAAAATAACCTTATAATTGATGGTTAGTGCATTTCAAAAAAAAAATTATGAAATAAATATGTGTTTATAACTATAGCTAGAGATAGATCATAAAAAGAAATTAAACAACACGTGTTTTCGATTTCTATTAGAAATCAGAATTTGCAAGCTTAATGGGAAAAAAAGACACGCATTAATATTAGAGGGTCAAACATGAAATTATAATAAAAACAATACATACAAATTACAAAAAAAAAAAACAATATGTCATTGAAGCATACCTATATACATTCACGATCAATCAAGGCATATATTAAGTAGATTTCATCAAATATAAAAACTATAGACTCTTTAAAAATATTTTTAAGTGATATAATTATGAAAGAAAGTACTTATCTTTTATAGACTTAATTTAACCATTAATTCTAATTCAGATAGAAATTCATAATCTAAATACAATTGTTTTTAAATATATCTAATAGTAATCCTAATTTAAATAGAAATCCTATAAAATAGAAATTGACCTAATTAAAATAGAAAATAGACTTTTAATCAACTTTAAAATTCTATTATAATTAATTTAATTTTACTTGTATTAGTAAATGACTAAATTATCCAATTTTTATAAAATAATGACTGAATACTTTTTTATAATTTTGTTTATCCCCCTTCGTATATATATATAACCATTTTAAAATATTCGTTTGCATATTAAAATATCTGTTTACTCCAAAAAATTTAAACCTTTGCTCCGAATTTTTTGATCGGGTCTAAAAAATTCATTTTTAAATTCTCAAACCTTCAAATTGGGTTAAGAGAATTTGTATTTTTCTAATTGTTTCAACCCGTGCATAGCCTTATTAGCCACATAAAAAATAAGGATTACATGGCAAAACCATATTGTAAAATGAATGGCATGGCATAGCCATGTCATTAGTTGTCATTATTGACATAAGTCATGTCATACCACTAAATGAGATGGACAACACTATCATACATGATAATGACGTAGCTCATAACACATTATTAATACAAATGACATGACATTCATCACGTCATAAATATTAATAATGTGACATTCACCTCGTTACAAAAGATGAATGATACGACATGTGTCATGTCATTCATATCATGCCAAAGCCCTATGACGAAGAAGAATGGCATGGCACCAACCACGTCATAAAGATGAATGACGTGGCGTAAATCATGCCATAAAAATCAATGACGTGGCACTGGCCATGTCATAAAGATGAATTACGTGACACAAAGCGTGACATAGTCCATGTCATATACATGAATGACATGTTAATATACACATCATATGTCATAATTACATGTTAAAATCCACGTCATAGTTCTTTATCACGTGACAAATTTCACATCACAATTCTATGTCACATGATAAAATTTGTCACAATCACAAATGACATAGCTTACTCTACTTCATAAGTTGAAAGACGTGGCTTATGCCACGTAGCAAAATCGAAATGACATGGTACATGCCATGTCATACATGGGATAGCGTGTCAGTTGGCTATATGGCATTTTCCACATCAAATGTTATACTCATGATTAAATTGTTTTGATTTTGATACAATTCTAGCATTCAAGTTTTTAGAAAATTACAATAACTTATTTGAAAAAAAATAAATTTATTATGAAGTCTTTAAATTTTAACAGTAAACTCTTCAATTTTTATTATGTTTTATTAACTTTTAATCTTTTATTTTTTATAGTATAGATTAAGAATAAATTAGAGCAAAATAATGAATAAAGTGTCAAAGTTGAAGGGTTTATTATTATGGGTTGTCCTTTCGAGAAACTATGCCGAACCAACACAGACGTGGAAGCTGTAGAAATCGGAGCTTCAACTCCTCCTCCACCAGCTGACGCAGCTCCATCTTTCAATGTTAATAACCGTCAATGCTCATAATGGTGTCATCAAACGCGAGCACAGCGGACTCCTGATTATTGGAATCGGAGTTGGTGGTTTCCGGCAGCCATTTGCCAGTCATCTGCACTGCAACTGCCGCCAACTACGTACGAGAAAAAGAGAGAGAGAGACATTTAGAGGCAAATTTGGAAGTTGATGTCAAAAAGCCAAGTTAGATTTTAATTTAATTCTAGACGAAGGTAGAGGAAGCAGAGCTCAAAGACAAAAATTTGATTTGATTCCCAAATATGATTTGTTTTTTCACCATATAGTGACTTTAACTTATGGATAAACTGTAGAATTGAGTCCTGCATTGTGCACTTCTCGCTATCAGGCGTTAGAATGTAGTACAGACTATTCAGTCCACTAAATTCATGCTTTGTGTGCATTGTCATCGACAAAAATAATGGAGCATTGAGTTCATTTGCGTTTTGATTTTTCCAAACACAGTACACTTTTTTGTTCGAAAAAAGAAACACAATGCACTTTCAAATCTACCAAGGCAGGGCCTGGGCGTTCCAAAACTATCTAATTCAATGTTCCAAAACTATCTAATTTCTGCTATGCGATACCAATCTATTGTTCCCTATTACTCATGGCAGATGAATAGCTTGGCGTGTATCAGTAATAAAGGCAAAATGCCCCCATGAATCATCAAAACTAATGCATAAAGGGCACTTCAACCTCGGCCATTCCACAGCAGCAATAGCAAATTGAAAATGCAGCACCACACAACCAAGATCTAGCAGAGACAGCATAGTGCTGCAAGCTTAAATTTTATTAATACTAGAAATGAACAAAGATATTTGACGTCGCAGGAAATGAAAATACAGTTGCAAGGAAATTAATTTATTCAATTAAAAACAAGTCCAACCAGCAAACTCTACACTTGATGATAATGCCAGGTAAAAGAAAGAACTTCAAACAGAGCTTAGACAGATGAGTGTCTTTTCACCTTCATGGGCAGCAGCTACTGCTCACAAGTGTAATTGTGCTCTAAAGAAAAAAGCCTTCAATCCCACGTCCAGCCACTCTATCCCCATAAAGGGTAAGTGCTTCCTGCATGACTTGAGCTTGGGCCAGCAGTTGAGCTCTCTTCTTTCCGGATGGGTGAGTAGAAAGATAATCCCTCAATGCTGATTCACCGGTGATTTTCCCCAGTTTCTCATACACCCTAGGTGCAATTCGAGGATCATATCCTGCAGAAGCCATCAACAGCAGCCCAATATAATCTGCCTCGATTTCCATCCTAATAATAAGTCATTTAAACAAAGTCAGTTCCTGCATCATTGGATTTGCATTCACTATTTTCTGTCCTGCTGAATTATTTATACACAGGCCATCTGAATGGAAATCACCCAGCAAAAAAACTGCAAAAAATTGTTTTGATGCAAATATAACAAATAAATAAATAAATCAACATTTATACAAGAAATTAATATATCACATGGAAATGTCAAAAAGACAATTCATTGCATGTACATTGTAGACTGCTGTCTGTAGTTGCCAAGGTCAACTGTTGTAAAGCCCATACTTATCCTTTGAATGTTTGATGATTGAAACTCCAGTACATAAGCAGAGGTATGCGGGCATTTTTCTTATTTCCCTCGCTAGCTGAGGGATACCTAGGCAAGAGTGGATTGGGATCCATACATCTCAAGAACTCTAATAGACAATTTATACTGAAAATAAACCCCTAATATAGTTATATGTTTCAAACACAGAACAAGACAGACAACTATTGCTGATGCATTGCAGACCATGTTGGTAGCATTTCCAACAGTCTCTATTAAAATCATTAAAGGAGAAAAGTAATGATTTCCTTGAACTTAATAGGAACAACTTTCTGGATGCCATAAGAGCATTTTCATACACTGGAACCACAAATCTCTAGCTGATTAAATGCACCATGACACTATGGAGATGCCGAGGTCATACACCAAAGAAGAATTGAAGAACAGAAATTGCAGTAAAATAACCTCTGACGGATGGTGATTTATATATATATATATATATATATATATATATATATATATATGAAATCCACAGCATCAAATACACATATGCATTTGTGGTAATTGTTGACAGTTTCAAGCTCATATTACTTGCATATGGAGCTTGATGGTACACTGATATATTAAATTAAATACAACTCTGTAAACATCATAGGAATTTCACAAAAGTGTACAATAAAACAGCACTGGCAAAATAACCAATACGTAAATTGGCAGAAGTGCAAAGTTGCCACAATGGATGACATGATAGATTACTAGCTTAACTAACAAAAGACGTCAAACGGCAATTCCTAGTTCATATGCATTCAATATATGTATACTTAAAGTAATGAAATTGAATAGCACAAGCAATCATGTTGAACATGGCAACATAAAAACTAAAGATTACTTGAGATAGCAACCGCAGGAATGTACCTCCGGGAGAAAGGTAGTCTCAAGAATAGAACTGACATTGCGTTGGCAAGGTCAGGCATAACAAACTGATAAAGAATAAGTTGCAAGATGGCAAACCACAAATTCTTTGTAATCCCTTCTGCTGCATGTCGAGCCACAGCATGACCAACCTAGTTATTAGATGGCATACACGAAAAACCATCCTCAAGTAAAAATGTCATTGATAACCATCATAACAGATTCAAAAACAGATGTCTGTAGAGCAAACTCACCTCATGCCCAATAATGGTTGCAATCTCTGCATCAGTTTTGAAGTGATCAAGCAACCCTGTAAACACAACAATCTTCCCGCCAGGAAGACAAAAAGCATTTACCACAGGCTCATTAACAACCAACACCTCCCAATTCAATCCTTCCAAATGCGAAGTTTCTGCTTTTGATCCTTTCTCCCGACCCTTCTTTCTAGTCTGTTGAACCCACTTATCATCAAGAACCTCATCGTCTTTATACCACTTTGTCTCCTCAGCCTTCCCTTCAGTCTCAGTCAAGGCTCTCAACGTCTCAAGTGAACCCTTCTCATCATCTATTTGGCTTTCAGATGAAGAATACTCCAAATCACTCCATGTTCTCTCTTGCCTTAAACCTTTCTGCAAAGCCTCAATGATGTCCTTTGCAATTAAACGAACCCTCACACTTTCAGGGTGTATTGCTGGCAAAATTTTCCCTTTGAATGTAGTTTTGATTTGCTGGAATTGATTCTCTCCTACATTTTTCTCCATGGATTTGGATAAAAGCACTAAATGTTTTCTTTTTGTATATGGTACAGTCTCCAAGTGACCAAAATAGACGGTGATGACAACACCAGAACCAGCCAAAACAACAACCAATACAGTTCTTGGGTTCTGAAACCATCGCCTAGGGCCCCTCGGCTTGAAATGGTGAACCTGATATCGGTCAACATAGTAAAACCGCTTGCCACCATTGTCAAGAAATGGATTAGAATGTATTTTCTTTGAACCCATTTGGAAATTCATTCCTAATCTTTGAGAAACAAAAGAGCATATATAAAACCCAGAAAACTTAGCTTGATTACAAGAAGAAGAAGATATTGAAAACTCATTTTGGTAGATTCTCGAAGCTGAATCTTGAAGTGGAGCTCTGTGTTTAACCTTTGAAGCGTAGTTTCGAAAGATATCAACTGCGAGCTTAGCTTTCTTGAATCTTTCCATGATTGCCAATGAATTCTTTAAGGTTGGAAACCGTGGCTAAGCTATTGAACTTTCTATTGATTTTGACATCATAAATTTCAACTAAAACCAAACCAGCGAAAGTAGAAGTTGGGACACGGTAAAGGAGAAGCCTCTCGAAGCGTCACGGTGGAGAGCTGAAAACGGTGGACATGGTTAGCATGGTGAGCCATTCTTGGATCGGGTTGATTTGATTCGAGTCCAACGCTAACAAGCTCCCCCTTAGCAACTGTATCTTTCTATACATAGGGTAAAATTGTTTTTAATATCCGAAAAATTCCAAAATTCAGATAAACAATGAAATACTTATATTTGCAGAAAATGCCAAATTTCTTTTTGGTCATTAAAAACATAAAAAAGAGATTAGTGGGCTTTTGGCAATTCTTAAAAGTACAGAATATTTGTTAATGTCCTAACAAAGATTAATCTGTTTATACAAGTGCAATCTATTACTGCTGTTCCAAAAATTATATATTATAGAGATTCGTAAAAGAATAAATTAAAAAATTAAAAAAAAAAAAAAAAAAAAAGCCTAATGAATTTATTTAACACAAGAAAATACATTCATGGGGGGTAATGAAATAATAAAATATTATTCTCTTAAATTCAGAATTCAACAAAAAATAAAAATGGGGAGACTCCAAAATTCCCCACGAAATTAAATAGAATATTGAAAAAAGAGAAGTAGGCCAACAAAACACACACAAAAGGACAGAAATAAATTTACTATGTTAGCCAAATCCGGACTATAAATTCATTTTCCAGTCTCTACACTACAATTGCATGTCTTCTTCAAATCAGAAAATGCTCATCCACTAGGAAGACAATTCAGGTCTTTCACCATTTCTTCCCATTGCTGCGACCTCTCCCACCGCCAAACCTACCATTTCTTCTATCAGAAAATCCCCCACCTCTGCCCCCTGAGAACCTACCACCGCCACCATTCTGATCACCGAACCCACCCCGGCCTCGAGCACCACCACCAAATCTTCCTTTTGATTGGTCTCTCTGTTGCAAGGGAGGCAATGCTTTTAACACCTCTAAGCTGACATTAGCTGCATTTTCTTGACCTGCAGCCAGTGTGTGGCAAATAATGCATGCAAGTATCACAAACTTTGAAAGAGGCAATAGAAACCAACAAGAGAATACATTTGAAAGCAATCGTTCTTATTTTAAAAGGATTAAAAAAAAAGTGCTTGGGTTCAGGAAACCCCTCTAACAATTCGCTGTGAACTATTACCAGCAAGAAAAGAGTCCACATCCGCTGCATGCACATCAAATACTGCACCCTTCCCATCAGCTGTAAGGGTCATACCGTTCACCGATTCAACCTTATCCTCAGGCAAGAATCTCCTCAATACACCAAAAGCATATCTGACAAAAATTCATGAAACAAACTTATTGCACAGATAATCATCACTAAAATCAACTGAGCTACTTAGTGGAACTTTGGAATTCGTATTCTGTACGCAATATTTGTTACTTTTGGTGCTCTACTGAGAATAGTTTCTTGTGCATTTATTATTCCAATTGTATAATCTACTATTCTGCAGGGCTTGAATATTGACAGACAATAGTGAAAAGAAGTTTCAAGCACTCACGATGGTGTGTAGATAGGCCTTCCAGCTTCAAGGAGCAACGTAACATGGTTCTCCGTTGATGTTAGAAGTGATCTACTCTTTATCTCAGTATAACCCTGCATATAGCAAAATAAGAGTCCATTTAAATTGAAGATTTTCAATTGAGCAGGAGAGATAGGGAATACAAAATAATTTTGAAAGAGAGAAAGGAGGGAGGGACTCACAACAGCCTTGGCAAGTGCTTTTGCTAGTAGTTCTACTGCGGACAAACCTGAGGTATTCAACAGATTCTCCGCCGCAGACTTAAATGCAGGAACCACACTACAACATTTGCCACATTTTAATATATTCAGTTAAAGCATAAAATCACCCCAATTATCCATCAGTTAGTTGAGTTCTGTAGCAGATATACCTGTCAGAAACCTGAGTTATTTTATCTGCTGCTTCTGCACCAACAGCTTTAGCAATATCAGCAGGTTGAGGGGCAGTAATGTGCTCAAATTTCACACCAGATTCTCTTTCAATTTTAGAAATATTGGACCTTCTTGGATCATAAAGCATCACAGCAACACCAGTATTTCCTAAAAGAAAAAAAATTACTCGATGTCACTAAAACCAATATTTCTTAAGAGGCATTAGTCCTAAATCCAATATCTAAAAGGCACTAATCCTATAAAAATCCGTATTTACCTGCTCTTCCTGTTCGTCCAGATCTATGGATATAAGCTTCTACGTCACGTGGAGGTTCACACTAAAACACAAAATCTTACATTAGCATATTTGATAAGAAAAATTCACAAGGTTTGCTAACTAGTGCATACATAAAACGTAAAAGATATGACTTGTGCATGTACCTGGATGATTAATTGCACATCATTTATATCCAGCCCCCGAGCAGCCACATTTGTGGCCACCAACGTCATGAACTTGCCTGACCTGAAGCCAGAAAGTGTGACCTGCAAATATTATATAAGAAATTAAAGGGGGGAAAAAACATATTAAGCAAGCTCCACAAGCCCAGAACCATCCAAAATAACCAGTAGGCAGCCAATACTCTATGCTGATACTAAAGTGGTACAGATAGGCAACAAATTCTTAAACTACCAATGGAAATATCAAGAAGAAAAAATACAGATCTCCAAAAATAAATTCATACCCATTCCTAAACAAACACATTTAAAGAAAAGGGATAATTTCCGTGTGCTCCCTGTATTTTGACCTATTACACTATTTCATTCTTGACATTTAAAAAAAATACTTATTCATCCCTGACAATTGTAAAATTGTGTACTATTTCATCCCTAAAAAAGAACTAATGAGTGTTAACTATTGCAAATGTCAAAGATGAATAAATATTTTTTCAAATGTCATAGATGAAATAGTGTAATAGACCAAAATACAGGGGGCATACAGTAATTATCGCTAAAGAAAAATGTAATCAAGGTGTATAAACCACAAGTAAACACATTCTGCTCATGGAGACACATCAAAAAGAAATTAGCAAAACATTGGCCAGATAAATACCTCACGTTGAGACTGTTGTATATCCCCATGTAGAGCCCTCGCACCGTCTAACAAACCAGCAAGTTCATTAGCAGATTCCCGTTTCTCTGTGAAAATAATAGTACGGCCTCCACTGAATAAAAAATCATTACAAAGGGAAATGAATAAACAAATTTTTCACAGGATCAAAAAACCGCTAGAATGTCACAAATAAATGAAAATTCATGAAAAAGAGCTAACCTGCTATAACAACGAATGACATCAGGAATAACCTTAAGTATTGCTGATGCAGAACAAGGAAGGATGATGTGCCTAACATTAGTACTAGCTTTCATTTTCTCATTACCAACAAGATCTATGGTTTTCTTGGATGCTTTAAGAAATCTTGTAGAAATCTGATAATAAAGGAAAACAATTACTGTCAAATAGGACAGATAAAAATTGAAACTCGACATATGTTTCAGCAGTAGATAGTATTTAGAATATATGTAGCATTATTGGAAAGGGAGACTGAGCCATTATCATGTTTAAGAAACTAACTTGTTTCACCCAATCTGGCAAGGTGGCACTGAAGAGAAGTGTCTGAACTTTGCTTACATCCTCAACTTTTCCTGCAAAATAAAAAATAAACACAAGCCACAAAGTAAGTGGCTCTATATTCATAATACAGCTGAGTGGAGTGCAACAACAATGTCCGGAACATACTCGATGGTAACTAATACTGTGCAATAAAGTTTGACAATAGAGTTCTCAGTTTTCAGACTATCAAAAATGCTTTATCCAGAAGCACATTTGACAAGCTTAGGACAATCAGCTTTACAATGCACAAAATCCATAAATAAACATGATACAAAAAAGTCCAATCAGAACATCTGATCTTTTAACATTTCTATGAAGGGCTAGAGGACTGGGACTCACTTTAGGTGATCCACAGTACCACATCATTCATTCAGTTGCATGCAGAAATATGTTAAAAAAAAGAGACTGGGCTACTGTCATTTGGGAAAGAAACAGGGGAAGAAGGTGAAATCTGAAAACAAAAGAAGCACACAGCACACAATTCCTTGCAAATACATAGAAAATATGGACCATATTCCCCGTGAAGCAATATTCAGTTAGATAATCAGTCAGAGTGAATGTACCATATGCATATCAATCCTATGACCCAAAGAGAAAATCTCCTATTATGATTCAATTGCAAGAAGGCATAAAAGCATGAAGTCCATCCTTAAGCTTGAAGCACATAAAGGAATATCTACATGATTCAACCAGTTCAATGCAATATCTCAAATCTAATACTAGTATTTCCATAACCTTCTAATACAAACATTGCATTTGCTTAGTATAAAAGTGTAAAAGATTCACTTTAGTAGTCAAACATCAATCCAGAAAGTACCACCCTGATATCACAACATTCACAGAATACCGATTTAACGGTGCCCTATCGATATCCAAGGCATAATCCAAGTAGTGAACAAGACATAATTACTAGTGATGCTAATTACTAGTTATGCCCATGGCATTTTCCAAAAGGCTATGTACCAAGTATAAGTTCAACATCTTCAACAAAGCCCATCCTCAGCATTTCATCAGCCTCATCAAGAACCCGAAACTTAAGAAAGCTCAAGTCAATGTTGCCCCTCTCTATGTGATCCTATAAAGGTTAAGATGAAACTTTTATAAGGCACATAATAAAACAAAGAATTAAATCCAAAAACAAATTGTTGCTATTAAATTAATGCTATTTTCAAAACCATTTCAAGAACTCAAATAATAAGCCAATAAAGGAAAACACCTTTACACGCCCTGGTGTTCCAACAACTACATCCACCCCTCTCTTTAAGCTCATTTCTTGAGGATGATACGAAGCTCCACCATACAAGCAGCATGATGTCAATCCCAATGCTTCACCGTATACTTTGAAGTCTTCATACACCTTTAGACGTCGAAAAAAAAAAAAAAAAACAATTATTATTACACTAACGGAAAAACAAAATGCCCATAGAATAAAAGAGTCTAGAACAGCCATAACTATTGCACCTGATTAGCTAATTCTCTGGTGGGAAGAAGAACCAGAACGCTTGGAGGCCTCCCATACCCTGTCTTTCTTGATGATTTTGCAAGCCCATTTGTTAAAGACTCCAAAAT
The DNA here is from genome assembly GCA_947683625.1 of Mallotus nudiflorus. Classification (NCBI taxonomy): domain Eukaryota; kingdom Viridiplantae; phylum Streptophyta; class Magnoliopsida; order Malpighiales; family Euphorbiaceae; genus Mallotus; species Mallotus nudiflorus. Next base: position 3,075,253 of record CANTUR010000263.1, on the reverse strand, counting down.
AGGCAACACAAAAGCCAATGTTTTACCCTGCATGGCAAGCACCCATCAGATTATTTCCTCACAACAAAATTCACACAGCAGACTACAATCAAACACAAGAAAACGAAAAACTATGTAATGAAGCATTACCTGACCAGTTCGCGCACGACCAACCAAATCAGAACCATTAAGAATGCCATCAAAAGTCATAGCTTGAATTGGAAACAACGATTCAATTCCTTTAGACTTAAGCTTCTCCCTTAAAGATTCCGATATTCTAAAATTGGAAATCGCATTAGGATTCTCAGCTTTCTCCACCTCTCCTTCTCCTTCGTCATCACCGTCCTCCTCAGCAGCAGCTTTTGCCTTCTTATTTTTTTTCTTTGACATCGAACTCACTGGCTCGACAAGCTCAGAGCTCGTCTCGCACTCTTCATCGTCAAGCTTGGTATCTGGAGCTTTTCGCTTCTTCTTCTTATCTTTCTTTATCTTCTGCTGCTGCTTGTCAACAATTACTTCCTCTTCAGGTTGTTCAGAGATTTCAATAGATAACTTCTTCTTCATCTTCTTCTCAAATTTCTTGTCTTTCGAATCGGCTGAGTTGCTATTATCAAGTGCTATTGATGGCATGCTGCTCTCTATATAAATTTCACAACAGAGTTTGATTGAAAGAGCAAGCAAGATGTGTGCTTTCTCCTGCTATGAAAGGTTATGGAAGTGAAATCGCACGAGCAGGACAGAGCGTAAGAGGAGAAGACTTTGTTAGGGTTTTCGCTTTTATGGTTTTGCGAGGCTTGTAATTGCAGCCGTCAGATCATGAAACCCTATTTAATTTTGATTTGTTCCGTTAGATTAAAATTATACTAGCTGGCTTCACCAAAATAACGGATTCCCTCCTACTTTTTTTTTTCACAATAGATTGAAAAGTTTAAAATCTTACCAAGTTACACCCCTTCATAAATTATTCAGCAAATTATATGTATATGATAGTGTAGACACTCGATATGATCGGTCTATAATAGGGGCAAACTTTAAGTATTCAGTTTAATCGTCCCACAATGAGACCCAGTAATGAGAACGCGTGAAACTTGAATGCAAGAGAAAAGCCTGAAATTTTTTTAAAAATAAACTTAAGAGCTTTAACCCTAAAATTCAATCCCAAACTCATGCAAAGCATGATCTAAACCCATAAAAATGAGCCCAAACCCACTTCAGCCTAAAGGCCCAGTTTGGGGCTAAGGCCAAAGAGACAACACCTCTATGGCAGCTACCTCGATGAGGTGACGCTTCATCGAAGAGGCACTACCTCTTTACTAGCCATTGCATTAAATGTAGAGGTGATAATGGTGGTCAAATTGGTAGGGCCCACCTGTTATAGACCTGTGTTGGTTGCATAAAATTGAGACTTTGGAGAGCAAAAGGAAAAGAAAAAAGGGAGTGGAATGATGAAGGAGAGGTCTTGTCAAGCATAGGGAGTTAAAAAGAGGTCTTAGGGGTAAGTATCAAAGGGTTAGCAACTCTTAGCAACAAGAGGAAAAAAAATTTCAGAGAGAAAAAGGGGGAGAGAGCTCTAAAGAATAGAGAAAAAGGTTTTTGAGAGAAAAAAGAAGAAGGAGAGCTTGAACATCCATTCTCTTGAAGGAAGAACAGAGAGATCTTACATCCAAGTGCAGTTCTAGACCAAAACCAACCTTTGAAGGCTAATCATTTTGAAAAATAAACTCCACAAATAGATTTTATAAGTTCTGAAAATTAATATTTTGTCCATTACAAGAATTTGGGATGGTTTTAATCATCCAATTTTAATTCATATTTTTTTTTTAGTTTTATTTATGTTTATGTTTAGTTTTACTTCTGTTTACTTTTGGTTTATTTTATTTGGTTTTGCATGTAAAAAGGGTTGTAATTTATTCTCCTCCCCTATTTCTTTGCATGTGTACATATTTATTTATTCTTATTTTATAAATATTTTGTATTACTTGTAGTGAACCACCTTCAAAATGCATGAATTTGGATTAATATGCAAACTTGGACTTAAAGTATAAAATTGAAAGTTGATTGAAAATAATTATAATTTGCATGTTAATAAGGAAATAATTGGATAATTAAAGGTAATAAAATACAAAATACAAATGGAGGCCAACTGTAAGGTTGGGTAGGCATTTCAAAAGCCCATACCCAGTTTCTAAACTCGTTCTCTAATGACGGCTTCTAGCAACCTCTGTGGAATCTAGTTATCATATAGTGTGTTTCGGCTCTCATTTAAGTGGTGACTCCTTCTCCGATTTGGACTCCAAGTCTATCTTATATTTCCTAGTAAGACTTGAGCTCACACAGTGCCGTAGTCGCCAAACACTTAAGCGTGTGCTAAACCCGACCGCCTACAGTGGCAACACCACTGAGGATAGAGAAACTAATTTTGATGTTTTATATTTTATCATTTTTAATTATTCTCTTATTTCCTTTGCATTTCTTTTGCATTCATTACACATTTTTGTACACAATGAGCACTAAAGTCCCTATTAACCCGATAATAATCATTATTTTGCTACTTACATTTCATTCAAACCTGAAGGTGGAATACTTTATTATTATCACTCATAGCACGTACTTATCTTTATTGCATGAACCCTAGAGTGAGGAGATGTAAATGGAAGTATATCGCTATGAGAGTTGTAGCCTACTATCCCAGACTCAAGCTCATGTAATGACTTAGCAATTTTCCTTAGGTTTTTTTTCCAAATGCATATGTTTTATGCCATATAGTGGATTCTCAAAATAAATCCCAAGCCTATTATAAATGGACCTTATCAAAATAGGGCTCTCGTGCCTATTCAAACCCATTATAAATGGACCTTGTCAAAATGGGCCTTTTATTGTAATAACCCAAGTTTTAAATTATTTTATTTTAAAATAGGATATGCAGTATTAATAATTTTAAAATCCTATTTGATTATTAGACTATTTTATAAATAATTATTATTGTTTTTATGTTTAAATATAATTTTCTACGTAATTGTTATATTGCAGTTTATTATTTTGGACAATATTGTTTTAATAATACTTAAATTAATGCATTAATATTTTAATATTATCATTCTAATAAATTACATTATTTAATTATATTTTATAAGTTAATATATATATATATGTGTGTGTGTGTGTGTATGTGAATATTTAAGTGTGTGGTGTGTGAATTTAGTATAATATAATAATATATAATATAATATATAGTTTATTTACATTATATTATACAGTTTTATGTAAATATATATACAAAAAATCAAAAACCCCACTATCATCTTCTCTCTCCTTAATCCCCCACCCTCATCGCTTGTCACTCCCATTCGCCGGCTGTCAGAGTGCCTCTCCCTTCAGCCATTGACTTCCGCCACCTTCCTTTCCTTCTCTGGCGTCGGTAACGACTGCAGCTTCCATTTCTGCCCAAAACACGATTTCTCGCGGTTCCCCTCCGTCTGGCCTCCAAATCAAGCATTTTCAGTGCCATTAAACTCGTGGAGCTTCGAGGAGGAGGAATCCAAGCTCCTTTTGGCCTGAAAATGCATTTTGGTGAGGTTTCTAGCTCGTTTTCAATTTCAGCCATTTTTGGTTTTTTTAATTTTTTTTTAATAATTCTTGCTTGATTAATGAAAAATCCTTTTAAAAAAGTTATTCTCCTTAGCTCAATCTACATCCCTGAATTTTTGTGTGATTTTTTGGAATTATTTTGATTTTTATGAATTTTTGATTATTTTATTATTATTTTATTATTTTCCTAAATTAATTATATAAATTATAAAATTGTGATTTTTAGTGTTATTGGTGGTTATTGGTAATTTTAGAATTTATTTTATAATTTTTATGAATTTTATGTAATTTTTATAATTTTTTTTAGTTTATGTTAGTTTTGGAAATATAGGTTAAATATATATATTTAATTAGAAATAATTGGCTAATTATATGTATTTGTTGATATTATTGAGAAATATGTTGAGAAAATAATTTTTATTGAATTTTTTAGTATTATTAGTATTTTATGTGTATTTTTAAATATTAGGGGTAATTTGGTGATAATTTTAGTTAAATATTAAGTTTAATTGGTTTTAATATTATTTGAGGTATAAAAATGATTTTTACAAATTATTTACTAATTTTAACTAATTAATACTAATTTTTGAAAATTATTTTCAAATAATATATAATATACTATTTTTATAAATAAATGAATTTTTAGTAATTTTTAATATGCTTTTGGACTAATTAAATAATTTGGATTTATAAAATGAATTTTTATTAATATTTGTGGAATTATCGAGAAGAATGGATTTTTAATAATATTATATTATTAATTAGGGTTTTTAAGTAATTATTAGGAAAATACTTATTTTTGGTGTTTTAATGCTAAATATGCTATATTTTGGTATTTGAAGGGCATTTATGGTATTTATTGAATTTTAATATATTTTATTTTAGTATTTGAAATTGTGGTGAATTGTGGACCTCGGTTAGGGATTTTTGTAGTTCGAGATCCCAATCGAGGGTTGTTTGAATCCTGATATTTGAAGCGTATTTTCCTTGTAGGACCGGCTCTACTTTTTAGTAGAAAAATGTCTGTTTTATAAAGGAAGTTCTGCCGAATTTTTGATAGAATTTTTGTAAAACATGACATTGGGTCTAATTCTGATTTCTGTGTCTGTTTGTGTTTAGAATTATAGATCAAGTCTCTAAAAGTCTAAGTTAGATATATATTATGATTCGTGATTATTTTTATTGCTTAGTTGCACCGAGACCAAGGCCTAGCGGACTAGGCCCGTCGGACCAGTCTCGAGGAGCGCATCCCTGTGAGTTATTATGATATATATTCATTGCTTTAGGTTGCATATTTTAGAATTATATGTTTTAAATGTAAGATTTTGCATAATTGTTTTATTGAATGCTTAAGTATATTTTAGGTATATTTTTAGTATATTATTGGTATATTTTAAATTAAATGCATGATTTCTTTTTTATTTATATTCAAATTATGTTAAGTATATTATTGGTTGATTTTGAGTATATTTTATGAATTGTTTGAGTTGATTTTACGTATATATACCTGAAATATACTTAGTTTATTTTAGGTATATTTCTGGTATATATATGGTTTATTTGATCATTTTGAATGTCATTATGCATTATTTATTTTTCTGTATGTATGTTTTATTTTTAATGAAGGATATCGATAAAATGTGTTTCATAGTGAGCAGCACTAGGACCGTGTGCATATCGATGCGATAGATTTAGGGTTGAGTGAGAATCATTTGTGGTATTATGATTTGATTAAGAATGATATGATTGATTTGATTGAGATGTGATGTAATTGATGGTGTGATTACTGGAGCTCAGTTGACCAAGTGTCTCGGGGCCAATCACACTGACAGTCAGACTGTTAGAGCTCCGTTGACTTAGTTTCTCGGGGCCAGTCTATTGTCCATATGGATTAAGTGAAGTTACTTGGAACTAAGTGAGCCTGTATGACTAAAGTGATTCCTATTGGTATTTGAGGTTTTGATAACTTAGGGTTTTATTTGATCCTTCATAAACTGATATTTTTTTTCAATATTAAATATAAAATGATTTTCTTTGCATATGTGTATACTTGCCTGTATATATACTTATTATATACACATATGAGTGTTTGAATTTGTCATTTAGTAATGTGTGTATATATATTATAATAATTCACTCAGTGAGATTTGAATCCCCTTAGTTAATGTTTTTACAGGAGAGTCCTTTTCTTCAGACCTCAGCAGTAGGTCTATCCATCGGATTTCTTCCGCCCCGACCTTATTATGTAAATTACTTACTTAGTTATTTATTATTATACTCTAATAAACTGCAGTAGTTGTATTTGTAACAGTAGTGAGTTTTAATTATTTTGTTGTGTGAGATTTCAATTCAGATATTTAATCTGAATATTATACTAAATTATTTCATGATATGAAAAAGATTATCTATTTATGTTAAATTGAAATTTTAATTACAGTATATTTATTTTATTTATTGTATGTTTTATTATTTTAAGTCTTGCTACGGTTTTCAGATTCGAAAGAATTCTCATTCCCTAGCACTGGTCATAGCCTACAGTTTGGGTAGTGACATTTATACCTATTTTTACTTATGAACCTTGATAAGTTAGGATTTTAATAGTAAATCCTAACCCATTGAGAATGGACTTTGAATTTATATAAAGAATTCACTACTCATTTGAACCATCTCAAGAGTTTTCACGTGTACGTCAGTTTTACCATCCCCTGTTGATGATTAAGACCCATACAAAAAATCATAAGATAAGAGACTTATTATTGAACATGTGTGTGGGAGAAATAAGGGTGGAGATTATCGTTTGAGAGCTTTTTGTTCGTCTCTTTGTTATATGTAAATAATGTGTATAGCCTAAATCCAAATAATTATGAAAGATAAAGGGACTAACACCTCAATGGACTACACCAACCTTGATTTAGACAAGAATGATGATCCCTTGCCCCAAAAATTCAAGTTTTCTAACATGAAGAAGTATGCCGGGACTAACGACCTATACTTAAATTTGAAGCAGTATGTGATTTATATAAAGGCAACAGGACTAACTAAAGCTCAAATAGTCAAATAGTTCCCTATGTCCTTGGAAAGGGGCTCTTATCTGTTATATTTATGCTTTAGAACCAAAAGTGCAAAATGATTGGAAAGAGCTATGCACTGCATTTGTGAAACAGTATAGTTTTAACACTCGAATGGAGGTATTTTTGAGAGACTTATAGAACATTAAATAGAGGTTTAATGAGTCTTTTGCTAACTACTTAACAAAGTTAAAGGGAAAGTCTGCATAAATGAGACACTACCTTTGTCACGACCCAAACCGAGAGCTATGACCGGCGCTAAGGAATGGGAATTCTTTCGAATATGAAACACGTAGCAAGCTTAAAATGAAAATAAGCAATAATAATAATAAAATATGCATCATAATTAAAATCATAAACCAATATAATAAAATGAAACTCTTTCATATCATAACATGAAATATCTTAATACAATATTCAGAGAAAACCTCTGAATTAAAATCACAACAGCGAATATAAAATACAACTCACTACTGATACTAAAATATGACTACTGCAGTTTTCTGGAGTACAATATAAAATTAAGTAGATAATTTACATAAAAGAGCTGGGGGCAGAAGAATTCCGGCGAATAGGTCTACTGCTAAGGTTTAAAAAAGAAGACTCTCCTGTTAAAATATCAACTAAAGGGAGTCAGACTTCACCGAGTGAATTGCTATAATATATATACATGCATTTTCTATATGTCAAATGCAATCAGTCATCTGTATATATAATAAATATATATACAGACATATACACATAGATGTTGAAAATTACTTTATATAATAATACTGAAAAATATCAGTTTATGAATAATCAAATAGAACCCTATTTAAATGGCAATCTCAATCAACTATAACATCACTCTAGCCATACAGGCTTACTTAATTCCAAAGAAATTCAATTATTCCATATGGATAATAAATTGGCCCCGAGACACTAAGTCAACCGAGTTTCAACAGTCTGACTGTCAGTGTGATTGGCCCAGAGACACTTGGTCAACCGAGCTCCAGCAATCACATCATCAATCACATTACATTTCAATCAAATCAATAATATCATAATTTTCACAAATAAGTTAGTAATTCAACCCTATAATCTATCGCACCGATACGTACTCGGTCCTAGTGGTGCCCACTAAGTAGCACGTTCTATCGATATCTTTCATTTAAAATAAATCATACATTCAAAAAATAATTAATGTAGAATGACATTCATAATAGTAAAATAAACTAAGTGTATTTTGAGTATATATATGTTAGATAAATTCAAATCAAACATAAAATATACCAAAATAAACCAATAGTATACCAGAAACATGCTAAGTAAAAAATCAATTAAAATAACATGCATTTATTTAGAAATATACCAAAAATATACCCAAGGTATACTAAACATTTAATAAAATAATTTATGAATAAATTTAATTAAAACATGAATATGTGCTAGAACATGCATCATAAATGCAATGTACATATAATATAACAACTTACATGTGTGCGCTCCACGAGACTTGCCTGACGGATCCGGTCCACTAGGCCTTAATCTCAATACAACTAAACAAATAAAATAATTACAAAATCAGAGTAAATCTAACTTAACTTCCAGAGACTCGATTTAGGATTTCAGAACATAGAATTGACCCGATGTCACATTTTATGAGAATTCTACCAAAAATTCTGTAAAACCTCCTCTGTAAAACGGACATCTCTCTACTAAAAAGTAGAGTTAGTCTTACAAGAAAAACACACTTCGAAAACTAGAATTCACATAACCTTCAATTGGGATCCCGAACCACATAATTTTCCAACCGAGGTTCACAATTCACAAAAAATACAAATAATTCAATAAATATATTAAAAATCAATAAATACCATAAATATCCTCAAAATATCAAAATACAGCATATTTAACATTAAAACACCAAAAATAATTATTTTCTCAATAATTACGTAAAAATTCCTAAATAATAATATAGTATTATTAAAATCCAATTTCTCGATAATTCAATATAAATTAATAAAAATTCACTTTACAAATCCAAATAACTTACTTAGTCTAAATACATATTAAAAATTACTAAAAACCCATTTAATTACCAAAATAATATATAATATATTATTTGAAAATAATTTTTGAAAATTAGTATTAATTAGTTAAAAATAGTAAATAATTTTTAAAAATCATTTTAGTTCCTTAAATAATACTAAAACCAACTAAAATATATTATTTATCTATAATTAGCATAAAATTCCGTATTTACCCCTAATAATACAAAAATACACATAATATACTATTATTACTCAAAAATTCTATAAAAATTATATAAATGCATAAAAATTATTTTATCAACATATATATTACTAATATTAACTAAAACACATATTTAAACCATAATTTCAATAAAAACCCAACTTAAACCTAATTATCCAAAATTGACATAATATAAAAATAATTACAAAAATTACATAAAAATCACAAAATTTATAATCTCAACTCTAAAATTAATAACAATTAATAATATCTCCAAATATACCAAATTTATAATTTTAATAATTAATTTATGAAAATTAATAAAATAATAATAAAATATTCAAAAATTCACAAAAATTAAAATAAATTCCAAAAATTTTTAAAAAATTATTCATGAAGATCAAGCTACTAAGAACAACTTTTCTTAAGGGAGTTTGCCTAAATCAACCAAAAATCAACTCAAAAAATTAAAAAACATAAAATTTTAAAATAAAAAAATCGAGAAAACTCACAAACGATCGGGTTTAAGCTCAAACGGAGCTTGGAATCATAATCATCGAAGCTCAAAGAGTTGATAGAGACCAAAAGCTCAAGAAAAGGTGGCCAGAAGTGATGGAGGCACAGTGAAGGTTAGGAAACGAGTTGCGCAGGAGGGAAGAAGATGAAGTCTCTATGTTTATTTTTTGTTCTTGCATTTTTTTTGTCCATCATGTTTTTCTTTCTTTTTCTTTTATGCTGTGTGTTGGTGTTTAATGCATGTGCATGTATGTGGGTTTGTTGTATGCATACATGTGTGTATATATATATTCACAAATATAATAATAATAAACACACACACACATGCAAATTACACACATGCACAAATACACAAACCCAAGTTAATATATATATATAATATATAAAATAACAATTCAATTAATAAAATAATTTATTAACAAAATAAATAGTGAAATTTAATAAAACAATAATAGAAATAATAATGTTAAAATAACCATGCAAATTAAATGATTAAAAATAATATATTTACGTAGAAAATTTAATTAAATATAAATAATAGTAATTAATCACAAATAATGAAAATAATGAATAAAATTTTCAAATCTTATTAACACTGCATATCTCATTTTAAAAATAAAATAATTTTAAAAAAATATGGGTCATAACAACCCTACTGAATTTGATCAATTAAAAATAATAGTTGAAGGTTGTGTTCCTTTACTATCCAAGAAGCGAAAAGATCTCAAAATTTAAAATTTTGAAGAGTTGTATAGATTTGGGGTTTAGAAAGAGTCTAATTTGGCTCAGGAAAAGAAATTCTTTATTGGACAATTTGGGGGCAAAGAAGCGAGTGCATTAAGTAGTAATATGCATATCAATGCCATCAAACAACCATGAAGATTCTCCAATCTTGGTAGACCACTCTTAAAAGTCTTAGAGAAACTAATAGAAAAGAACCTCCTATAACCTTTACCCCTTAAATAGCCTTTACCAAATGCCAACCCAAAATTTTATTGTAAATTTCATCAAGCTATTGGTCACAATACTGATAATTATTCTTGATTGAAAAATAAAATTCAAGACTTGATTGAGTCAGTTAAAATCATTGACCTTGAGACCAGAAAATCGAACACCTAAAATAACCCTTTACCTAACTACATAAATGTTCCACCACCAAACGCACCTATTCTTATAATTAATACTAGCTTCATAGAAGAGCAAGGCATGAACTCTTTTATGGATGTCAAACCTAACCCGCCAAAATTTGGCCTTAAACTAAACCCATCATAACCTAGCCTCAATATGTAAAGCACACCTGAATCTTACCTACAACTCAATGAACTTGTTGAACTATCAGTTAGGGTTTTGGATATTTGGAGCTCAGATGATGAAAGGGGACCAGTACAAGTAGGCATGTGGAATAATAATGAGGAAAGGGAGATTCAAGCGATTAAGAGGATTGGTGAAAAAGAGAAAGGGATGGGTGAAGCCCATTTAATGTCTAAAGTTGAAAAATAAACTAGAAATAAGAGGGTAAAAGAAGATGGACCAAAGGAAGAATCAAAGGAAGATGAAAAAGTTATGGCAAGCATATAGGAGTTGTTGATGAATTGTAGAACACATCAGAAGGCTCTAGTTCAAGCCTTGGATCAAAAAAAGGTCCCTAAGGCCTATAATCCCAAGCAAATGGTGAGCTCCTTAATAGATAGTCCTGAGGGTGCTATTACATTCACTAATGATGATTTGCCATTGAAAGGATGGGATCATTACAAAGCCTTATTCATTAAGGTTGAAATAAAAAGCAAATTAACCTACTATCCAATGGTAGACAGCGGTTCCGCCATAAATGTATGCCCTTTTAAGATTTTGCCCAAGCTAGGATTGACTGCTAATGACTTCAAGCCTTTTGATATGATTATTAAAGCATATGATGATACAAAGCGATATGTGGAGGGAATATTTCATGCTTTAGTAAAGACTGGTCTTATTAAGAGCTGGGTAAATTTACATATGAGTGACATCCCAGTCACTTTTGCTATCTTATTGGGAAAGCCTTGGTTCCATCCTTTGGGAGGTGTACCATCCATTATGCACCAAAAAATTAAGTTTCCACATAAAGGGAAAGTGGTTATTATTTCAACATAAACTGAAGTTGATATTGTTGCTTTAAAGCTCACTTCTAAGGAAATTCTCATTAGCCTAAGTTTTGAGGTTTGTGTGCTTTACGAAGATGAGAAGGTCATGAACATAATAAAGAGCATGAAGTTTATACTTGGCTTGGGATTAGGAAAAAAGTAAAATGGGCCACTTAAGTTTATAGAGCCAAAAGTCCTTATTTTAAAGTATGGAATTGGGTATTATAGGCTTGAGGATTCTGAAGAATATGATGAAGTCATTGTTGAGACTAAGAAGTAGGGGTTATGGGATGTTTTTGCTAAGTAGGGTACTGGTAATCCATACACTGAGACTCCTAAACCTCTTCTGATGGTTGGGAAAATGATTCCAGGATTTGAGATCTTTACCGAGTATATGAACGGGGTAAAGAAAACTGTTGTTGAGGAAATTCTTGTGGAAGAGCTAGTACTAGATAAAGAAGAGTCTAAAGAGGACATTGTTACTAAGGAGATAAAAGTTACTACTAATCAAAAAGAGGAGTTAGATCTCAAGGCCTTCATCCTAAATTCCATCACCGATATTTTTTATGATGATTTTAATGTTTCTATTGCAACTTGTTTGAAACTGATGATGTGTTTTTCTTAAAAATTGATATAATGAAATCTGACTTTACCTACATGTATAATATGTTTCCTAATGGTTATTCTATTTATGATTATCATTTCATGCATATATTAAACATTAATTTTGTGCAAACTATATTAATGTAGTTTAGGCACAAATGATAACCCTAAAAATATATTGATTACGTCTGATTTAACTCTTGATAAGAGAGAAAAATGAAAGAAACTTTAAAAAGAAGATATAAAGTATTTGCTTGGGGCTATGAGGATATACCTAGGATTAACAGGGAGATTATATAATATAGAATCCCTATGTATCCCACATCATACTAGTTCAATAAAAATAAAGAAGGTTGTTGCCAAAATGGGCTTTGTTGATCAAGGAAGAAGTTGAAAAGTAGCTAAAAGCAAAGTTTTTAGAGGTAATTGAGGACACCTAATGGATAAAAAATATAGTTTTGGTCCCCAAGAAAGATGGTAGAGTCAAAATGTGCATAGATGACAAAGATTTGAATAAAGCCTGCCTAAAATATGATTTTCCATTGCTATATATCAACACACTGGTTGATTGTGTAGCTTCCAACACGATGTACTCCTTCATGGATGGTTTCTCAAGATATAATTAGATCATAATGGTAATAATTGACAAGCTAAAAATGTCTTTCACTACCGAATGAGGTATCTATTGTTACTTAGTTATGCCATTTGGATAAAAGAATGTAGGTGCTACGCATTAGAGGATGGCTACCACCTTGCTGTATAACATGATCCATAAGGAGATAGAGATATATGTGGATGATATGATGGTGAAATCTCCAACTAGAGAAGGGCACTTTGAGGCTTTGGACAAGTTTTTAGTAAGAGCAGAGAAGTACAATCTCAAGCTAAACCTAAAGAAGTGTGTTTTTGGGTGACGTTTGGGAAGCTACTATGACACATTGTCAGCCAGAAAGCAATAGGGGTGGATCCAGATAAATTTTGAGCAACTAAGGAGATGCTCACACTAAACAATAAAAAAGAAATCACAGGGTTCATTGGGCAATTGCAATACATCAGTATATTCATAGCCAAGTGGCCTAATTTTTAAGCTCTTGAGGAACAATCAACTAGTAATTTGGGATGATAAGTGTCATCAGACTTTTGAAGCTATTAAGAATTATTTGATGAATCCTCCAGTCTTACAGCACTAAGGCTAGGAAAACCATTAATTCTTTATTTAGCGATCGAGAAAAAGGTAGTAGGCACGATGTTGGCTCAAGAAGGTGAAGGAAAGGTTAAACATATAGTGTATTATTTGAGTAAGAAACTTCTACCGTATGAAGTCAATTATAGCCTAGTATAAAAGACGTGCTTAGCCGTAATTTGGATGACTAAGAAACTTTGGCATTATTTTGAATCTTACAGAGTGTAGGCAGTCTCCCTCTTAGATACCTCTAATAAACTCCCTCACTAATAGGAAAATTAGCAAAATGGTTGGTTCTACTCACTAAGTTCAATATAGATTAAGTGGCGAAGAAGGTAGTGAAAGGTAATGTGATAGTAAACTTCTTAGCTTAGAGTACAATCGACGATGAACAAAAATAGGAGCTAGAGTTTCCAGATGAGCATTTGGGAGCAATTAAAATCCAAGGTGGAGAATGTATTGTGATAGAGTAGTCAATAACAAAGGGGCAAGCATTGGTATAATTCTAATCGCGCTAGAAGGAGAAATGATCCCAATGGCAAAAAGGTTAGAGTTCAAAGAAACTAATAACCAAGTCAAGTACGAGGCTTGTATCTTTGCTTTAGAAACACTTCGGAACATAGGGAAAAAGAGATCACAGTGTATGGTGACTCTATATTGGTGATAAAGTAGGCATCAAAAGAATGGGAGGTGAAGGAAGATAAATTACGACTATATTGGGACTATTTGGCTAATATTTTATTATCTTTTACCCATTGCAAGTTTGTTCATCTACCCTGGGATGAGAATAAAGTAATTGATGCTTTAGTTACTTTGGCTTTAGTATTAAAAGTGGAAAACCAGTAAAAGTCAAGCCCCTTATTTTAGTAAAGTCCTGAAACCCTTGTTATAAAGAGATAAGGGGGATGTCAATTGACACTGTTGAAAAACCCCGGTTTCATAATTTGCAACAATATTTGGAAACGAGACAATTTCTGGTAAACACAAATAAGAAAGAAAGAATATCCTTAAGGATGCTATCCCGATAATTTATTAGTTAAAACAACATGTTGTACAAAAGAATGCCAATGGAAGTCCACCTAAGATGTGTTGATAAGGATGAGGTATGACACCTGTTAAAGATGTTAGGCATACATTGTATGCATGAGACTCATAAATGATATATCCATAAATGTCTAACTTGAGTTCACATATCAATATATGCAAAAAAAAAATTTTTAATAATATATATCACACGTCATAAGGCTCACAACATCAAGTAGTTCAAATCTTTCCTTATATTATTAATATACAATAAACTAGCCTTAATGAAAAATATGAAAATTTATCAAACATGCTTCATTTTAGAAAAATTGAGGACAACCTCATACTAACCCACCTGGTACAATGCTAGTGTAATGGATGCAATTATTTATTCAAAATCGACTATCGTACTTCTAATCCTGAAAAAAAAATAATACAGAAGAGTGAGCTTGCAACTTAATAAAGGAATAATAAAATATCCTATGAAAAATAACACATTCCAAACATGTAGTATAATGAATTATCCATTCATTTAATGTTTAGCTATGAATTTATCTATGTACATAGCATAGTGTTTCTTTTTGGACAAAAATGAACTTGTGAATTATATGTAAAACCAAAACTTCTTTCATTTATTTATAGACCCTATACACACATAGTCTGCCATAATCTTGTATAACATTTTCTGTAGCCTTTTTATGACATAATAAGAGGACTCCATAATGCACACAACATTGCCTTATTCACACGTAGCATTACGTTCTCATACTCATCCAACCATATATACATATATATATATATATATATATATATATATATATATATATCACATGCCACTTCATTAAAAAATTTACAAAAATATACCCATATATCAACATGGCAGATTTGAAGTGCAAATTCAAAAATATACCAAAAATTCCACATTATAAGTATCAAAACCATATTCTTCATATCAATAAAATCATAAGTCTAAATTACTTTACAATTAATTTCACATCAATTGAACATATATAGAAAGAGAAACATTAAAAAAAATCTACCATGGTCAAGTTGTCAACCAAATTAAGCAACCAAAAGTATTGCCCATTTTGGCCATCAAGATAGAAAAATTAAGTTTCTTATATTTTTATCAACTTTGTAAATAACGTCTCCAATTTTTTATAGGAGTAAATAGCACCCCATTTGGATTTATAAAACTCTAAATATGGCTTCAACAATTATTCTATTCTCACCTAAATAGGACACTCGAATTTAGCAACCACCATTCATATGTACAATCTTATTCATATATACAATCTCATATTAAAACAATCAACCACCAACACAATAATCAAAATCAGCCTTTAGCAATTGGAATATACATATTCCCTATAACCAATTAGCTTAATAAATAAATTTATAATTACTTATTTTATATGTTGTATTTACATAAAACATTAGGTTATTCTCCTTCCTTTATTGCTTCCTTCCCTTTACTTGCATTAACATGTGTGATAGCCTCATTTCCATATGGTTTAGTTGAAATAAATTTCACTTATTTTTAAATATCCAAAAAAAATAATGAACTCTCATCTAGCATGATAACATCACTAAACTACCTAAACATATGAAGCTGCCAACTATAACAGATTTAATAAGGTGAATTTAAAAATTCACTAATAATTATATATAATGAATCTCAAGATGAAACTTTCCAAATCACTAACCCTATATGTCTAGAGTAATTTAAAATTGATTTTACTTTAATTGGAGGTGTATAGAGGAAGACCCTAAGAAATAATCTACCACACTCAGACCAGTGATGAAAACTGAGTAATAAAATGTTTCCTTTTATTACACTAACATAAAGTCTGAATCAGATCAAGATCAAATAGGAATAGTTTTAGATAACTCATCAAAGTTTTTATATCATTAAAATAAAACTCAATTTGAAGCTTTCTATCTCAAGATATGATCAAAACAATAATACTGAAAAACTAGTTCCTAAGAACTCGAATTCTGTATCTTCTAAACATTAACTCAATTCAACAAAAATGTCAAAACTACTTACCAAATAAAAATTTAAAGCCTTTGAAGATGAAGATTATAATCTAGAATAAATTCTAAACCTTTAAATTTCACTTGAAGTTCAGCATTCTATTTTTTTTAAAGAAGAATAAGAATAAGAATAAGAAAAACGCAACCCTCCTTCCTTCCTTTTTCTATCAGATGTCTCTTTTTTTTTTTCTTCTTACAACAAATGACTACCACATACCCAACTCAAATCCTTACATTCATCATTTTATTTTTACAATAATTAAGTGCATATATATGTATATATATATATACACGTCAAAGATCAATTTAAACCTTTAACTTCTTATTTCTTGTTTGGATTTAATTGCAAATATTAAAAATAATACCATATACATCTCATGCATTCCTCATGTCTATATGAGATACATGTTATGCAAATAAATGTAAATACATTATGTGGGCATTGCATTTCTCCCCTCCTTAGAGAATTTCATCTCTAAAATTAAATGTGACTCGCCAATCTCAAAAAAATAGATAAGGTTATTAAACTCTTATGTCCTTTTCCAATTCCCGTGTAGCTTCTTTTAGTGAATGCTGACTCCATTTAAATTTTACTATTGGAATTTCTTTGTTATGTAACTTCTTTATCTGTTTATCAAGAATTTCAATTGGTTATTCTTTATAACTTAAATCTTCTGTCAATTGTATTTATGATTCTTGTAATATATGGCTAGGATAAGATCTATGTCTTTTTAATATGGAAACATGGAACACATCATGCATCTGAGATAATTCTTCTGGTAGTGCTAATATATATGCCAAAGGACCAAATCTCTCTAATATTTCATAAGGGCCAATATACCTAGGACTCAATTTTCCTTGCCTACTAAATCGTATAATGCCCTTCCATGGTAATACTTTCAAGAACACTTTTTCACCCACATCATACTTCATTTCTCTTATATGCTTGTCTATATAACTCTTTTGTATGTCTTGTGCAGCCTTTAAACACTTTTTTACCATTTAAATCTTGTCTACAGTTTATTGTATCAATTCAAGACCTTCTAATTATAGCAACCCTTCCATATCCCAAGAAATAAGACTTCTACATTTTTTGCCATATAAAGCTTCATATTGAGCCATGTCAATACTTGAATGATAACTATTATTGTAAGCCAATTCAATTAATGGCAAGTGTTCATCCTAATTCCTTTTAAATTCAATTATTACACACTCTCAACATATCTTCTAATGTTTGAATTATCCTTTTTAATTGTCCATCTGTCTGGGGGTAAAATGTTGTACTGAAATGTAGCTTTGTCCTTAAAGCTCTTTGTAAACTTCCCCAAAAAGGAGATGTAAACCATGAAACCTTATCAAACACAATTGATGTTGGCACTGTTAGTGATATGCACTAGGTCAATCAAGTACGACCATGTTTTGACTTTATCATTTAATTTAATAAAGAGGCATTTTTCATCATCATTTTATGTTATGAATATTACTTGAATAGTCATTTCTTACTAATGTCCTCAAATATGTGACTTGATATAAAAAAATTAGATTAAATATGAGTCCTATTCAAATTATCCCCAATTATAACAATGTATTATGGCTAGCATTGTGTTGATTGATGATTATGTTTTACTAATCATGAATATGAGATATTAAGTCAACTCATAGGTACTTGTTTCAGAAATAAAGTGCTGGATTGACCCATTATGAGAATACTAAATAGATAATTGTCATGAATAATTCTCATCACAGTAATATTGGCTTAGTCCTCTGACCTTGAAATCACTATGGATTTATACATAACTATTTTATATTTTGATGTAATCTTACATTATCTTTAACCGGATGATAAAATAGGTTGGTGTTAGGTATAAAATAAGTTGTGTGAGAAATGTGAATGATTGAAAAGGAATTTTTCTCTCATTTAATATGAATAAGATATCTATAGACCCCTTGATAAGATAGACTGAGAAAAATGCATGGCCATGCTAAATTAAATTGATAAAGAGTTATTATCTCAGTCTACTTGGAATCAAGAAATTATATGATTGAATTCTATAAGGATGACATAATCTATGCCTTATATTCAATCAAGATATCATGTGACAAAGGCACTAGAATATTCATTGTATATTAGGTTATGTCGGATTATTGACTTCACATGACTTGGGTAGTCATAATGTCTTGCTAGAGGCTATTTATAACTTATAGGCCTAAATAGAGATTTAAGGCCTACTGCCAACATCATGTGAACCTATAGGGTTACACACTTTGAACAAGCCTAAAATGAATATGGGTTTAATAAGCCCAAATAAGTTCTGTGGAAATAAATAAATAAAATATTTATTTATTTATTTAAGGTAAAAGTTATCTTAAATAAATAGAATATTATTTCTGATTTACTTTTAAATAAAATTAGAATAAGAATAAGTGATAAATTATCAAAAGGTTGTTTGGTAAGTGAAACCCTAATTTAAATATCAATAAATATGTTAATTCTCTAGGGTTTTATACACTCTCATTATTCTGCTACCAAATTCATTTTCTCTCTTTTAGAAAATAAAACACAAAGTTCTTTTAATTCTTGATTTGTGAGAAATCAAGAGAAAGTGCTAGCACACAAATATTCATTTTCAAAATCAAGGGTTATTCATGTGGACACTTATAGAGGACGGATTCTTTTGGAGACGTCTCAAATCTGAACTGCTAAATTAAAAGCTCGAGGTAAGGTGTCACCGGAGTGAACCTCCTCTCTTCCTTTTAGATTTCTTACCTCTTCTGCATTTGTGGTAAGAAAACGAAAATCCTAGATTTAATTAATTAATCGAATTAATTGGATCCAGGTTCAGGTTTATGATTCAAATTTTATTTTTCTACTACATATGGAATCTCGAAACCCAATAGGCACTCCACGTAATCTTATAATTTCTTACCCATATATTCTAAACAATTTGTCTAGTGAATCACTTTTTTGCACAAGTAGAAAATGAGTTGATTTGGTAAGCCGATCAATAACTACCCATATGGCATCATGCTTTTTGAAGGTTCGAGGCAATCCAAAAATAAATTCCATTTCTATCTTTTCCCATTTCCACTCCAAAATAAATAATGGATGAAGCTTACTAAGCAGTGCCTGATGTTTAGCTTTTACTTATTAACATGTCAAAAATTTTGCTACACATTTTGCTGTATCTTTCTTCATTGTCAACCACTAATAAAAAGGTCGTAAATCCCTGTATATTTTAGTGCTTTCATAATGCATGGTGTACAGTGCATAATGGGCTTCATTTAGAATTTCTTGTCTCAATTCCCTTATTTTTGGAACATAAATATGTCCATTAATCAATAACATCCCATCGTGTCTCATTGCAAATTGTTCATTCTTTCCTTGTTGCACCCTATCCTTCATTTTTCTCAAATATGGATTATTCATTTACTTTACTTGAATTTTACTTTCCAATAAAGGCTTGACATGCATACTTGCAATAAGTATATCATTCTGAAGTGAAAATTCTACATGCAATATTCTATAAGCTCTACTAATGATCTTACTACCTGATAAGTCATTCTAGCACTTCTCTCAATGGCTTTCCTACTTAAAGCATTAGTAACTCTGTTGGCTTTTCCCGGATGGTAATCTATGGTACAATCATAATCTTTTATCAATTCCATCCACCTTCTTTGTCTTAAATTCAATTCATTCTGTGTTGGGATATATGTTAGACTTTTGTGGTTAGTGAAAATCCAAAATGTTTCTCCATATAAATAGTGTCTTTATATTTTAAGAGCATGGACAATTGCTGCTAATTCTATATCATGAGTCAGATAATTTAGTTCATAACTACTTAACCGATTAAAAGCATAAGCAATAACTTTTCCATTTTGCATTAACATGCATCCCAATTCCTACTGTAATACATCTACAAAAAATTACATATCCAACATTTCCTTATGGCAAAGTTAAAACCAGTGCAGAGATTAGTCTTTTTTTCAATTCTTTAAAACTTTCCTCACACTTAACATCCCATTTAAACACCACATTCTTCTTTAATAAGTTTGTTAATGGTTTGGTAATGATAGAGAATCCTTCAATAAATCTCCTATAATATCTAGCCAATCCCAGAAAATTTTGTACCTTTAATACATTTTTAGGAGGTTCCCATTCCACCGCTGCTATAATCTTTAAAGGATTAGGTTGTACACCATTTTTAGAAACAACATGCCTCAATAATGCAATCTTTTCTAACAAAAACTCATATTTATTGAATTTTGCATAAAGCTGCTTTTCTCTCAAAATCTACAATACTATTCTCAAATATTCTTCATGTTGCTCTCGAGTTTCAGAATAAATCAATATATCATCAATAAACACAATGACAAAGCGATCAAGATAAATAAAAAATATTTTGTTCATTAAGGACATAAAAGCAGTCGGAGCATTCGTTAGTCCAAATGGCATCACAATAAATTCATAATATCCATATCGTGTTCTAACTATAGTCTTTCGTATGTGTGCCTTTGAAATTCTCAACTGCCAATACCCAAACCTTAAATCAATTTTGGAAAATATAATTGCTCCTTTTAACTAGTCTAATAAATCATCAATCTACAACAAAGGATATTTGTTCTTTATGGTAACTTGATTTAACTGCCTGTAATTAATTGTTATAACCCGAGTTTTAGATTATTTTATTTTAAATCGGGATATGCAATGTTAATAATTTTAAAACTATATTTGATTATTTTACTATTTTGTGAATAATCGTTATTATTTTACGTTTAATTAATATATTTTATGTAAATACACGTTTTTTTTTAAATTATTATTTCAGGAAATAGTATTTTATTAAGTCTTTAACTTAGAGCATTAATATTTTAATATTATTACTTTAATGAATTACATTATTGACCGTAATTTGTATGAGTTATACATATATATGCATGCATGAATAATATTAGGGTTAATAATTAAATTGTGTATAAATTATATTTTTATTATGTGTATATATTGTATTTTATTTGTGTTATATATATATATATGCATGTGTATTAAATGTGTGGTGTGTGTTTTTGTGAAATTATATATTAAGGTTTATAATATTATAATATAAAGTTGTATTAATATATATATATACAAATATCCAAAAAACCTATTTCTTCTCTTCTTCTTCCCAATCGTCTCCTTCCTCACCCTCACCGTTCGTTTCTATCCATTTAGAGCGCCTCCAGCTCTTCCACCATCGACCACCTCCTCCTCCAACTGCTCTGTTGTCTCCAATCACCATCTCCTGCGCTGGTGGAGCTTGGCTAACCAGTTTTGGCCGAAAATCACTTTCTCCACTGTTCCTCACAATTTCGGCCACCAAAATTGATGATTCTGCTGTCGTTGGACTCCTGAAACTCCATAGAGGACAATTTCAAGCTTCTTGTAGCTTGAAAACACGATTTAGTAAGGTTTTGATCTTATTTCCATTTTTAGCCATTTATGCTTTTTTTTTTTTAACTTCATTCCTTGTGATTCATGAAAAGTGCCTTCATAAATATTGTTCCCCTTAGCTTAATCTACATCTTGGAATTTTTGTTTAATTTTTGGAATTTATTTTCATTTTTTATGAAATTTTGATTATTTTATTATTTTCGTAAATTAAATAAATAAATTGTGAAATTGTGATTTTTAGTGTTTTTGGTGGTTGAAATTTATTTTAGAATTTAATTTATATTTTTTGTAATTTTTGTGTAATTATTATAATTTTATTTAGTTTATGTCAATTTTGAAAATATATGTTAAAAATATATTTTGTTAGTAATTATTAGTTAATTAGGTGTATTTGTTGATTTTATTGAATTATATGTTGAGAAAATAATTTTATAGTATTTATATAATTTTTATTGAATTTTTTTAATGTTATTAGTATTTTATGTGTATTTTTGTATACTAGGGGTATTTTGGTAATTTAGTGATGATTTTGGTTAAATATTAATTTTAATTGGTTTTAATAATTATTTGAGGTATAAAATGATTTTACAAATTATTTTCTAATTTTAACTAATTAATACTATTTTTCAAAAATTATTTTCAAATTTAATATAATATACTATTTTTGTAAATAAATGGATTTTTTTAGTAATTTTTAATATGTTTTTGGACTAATTAAGTAATTTAGATTTATAAAATGAATTTTCATTAAAATTTGTGAATTTATCAAGAAATATCGATTTTTAATAATATTATATTAATATTAGGGTTTTTAAGTAATTATCGGTAAAATAATTACTTTTGGTATTTTTAATGTTTAAATTGCTATATTTTAATACTAAAGGGCATTTTTGGTATGTATGGAATTTTAATATATTTTGTGTATTTTATTGTGAATTGTGTATCTCGATCGGTGGAATTTGCAGTTTGGGATCCCAACCGAGAGTTATGTGAATTTTGTTCTCGAAGTGTATTTTCTTACAGGACCGACTCTTCTTTTTAAGTAGAGAGATGTCCATTTTATATAGGAGGTTCTGCCAAATTTTTAGTAGAATTCTCATAAAACATGACATTCGGTCAAATTCTTATTATCTGTTTGTGTTTAGAATTCTAGATCGAGTCTCTAGAAGTTAAGTTAGAATTATTCTGATTTTTGTGTTATTATTTTATTATTAGTTGCACCGAGACCGAGGCCTAGTGGACTAGATCGTCGGACCCGTCTAGAGGAGCGCACAACTATGAGTTATTATGATATATATGCATTGCTTTAGGTTGCATGTTTTAGAAATTATATGTTTTAAATGTAAATTTTACATAATTCCTTTATTAAATGCTTATATATATATTTGGTATATTTAAAAATAAATGCATGTCTTCTTTGTGATTTATATTCAAATTATGTTACGTATATTATTGGTTGATTTTGAGTATATTACATGATTTAATTGAATTTATTATACGTATTTATACATGAAATATACTTAGTTTATTTTAGGTATATTTCTGGTATATATATATAGTTTATTTGTTTATTTTAAATATCATTATGCATTATTTATTTTTCTGAATGTATGTTTTAATATAAATGAAGGATATCGATAGAACGTACTTTCTAGTGGACAGCACTAGGATCGTGTAATTACCAGTGCGATAGATTAGAGTTAAATGAAAATTAATTTTGGTAATTATGATTGATTTGATTGAGGTTAATGTGATTAAGAGTGTGATTGCTGGAGCTCGGTTGACTAAGTGTCTCGGGGTCAATCACACTGACAGTCAGACTGCTGGAGCTCGGTTGATTTGGTGTCTCGGGGCCAGTTTACTGTCCAATTGGACTAAGTGAATTATTTGGAATTAAGTGGGCATGTATGGCTAGAGCGAGTTCTATTGATATTGAGGTTGTAAAAACGTAGGGTTCTATTTGATCCTTCATAAATTGATGATTTTCAGTATTAAAATGATTTTCTTTGCATCTGTGTGTATTTTCCTGTATATATATTTATTATATATACTTTTAAGTGTCTACATTTGACATTTAGTTATGCATGTATATATATTATAATAATTCACTCAATGAGGTATGACTCCCCTCCGTTGATATTTTTACAGGAGAGTCCTCTTCTTCAGACCTCAGCAGTAGACTTGTCCGCTGGATTTCTTTCACTCTGGCTTTATTATGTAAATTGCTTACTTGAGTTTTATTTTGTACTCTAGACACTGCAGTAGTAGTTGTATTTAAATCTGTCATGAGTTGTATTTGTATTTATACATGTATGAGGATTTTACTTCAGAGTGTTTCTCTGAAGGTTTGTATTTAAAGATTTTTATTTATGATATGAGATGTGATTTTATGTTATTAAAGGAAGTTAAGAATTTATTTTATTATTTGAGATTTAATTTTCGATGAATAAATATTTTATTTATTTTATTTTATTACATGCTTTTCTTTTAAGGCTTGCTATGGGTTCTGGATTCGAAAGAATTCCTATTCCCTAGCGCCGGTCATGGCCCCCTGTTTTGGGTCATGACATTAATATAAAATCTTAAACTATCATCTTTCTTCTTTACAAACAACACCAGAGCTCTCCACGGCGATGTACTCGGTATAATAAACTCTTTTTCCAATAATACTTTCAATTGCTTCTTTAATTTTTTCAACTTTAAGGGTGTCATTCTATATGGTGCAATTGATATTGGCGCTACCCTAGGTATGGTTTCTATCTCAAAATCAATCTCTTAATGTAGAGGTAAACTTGGTAATTCTTTTGGAAATACATCTACAAATTCCTTTACTACTAGAACATCCACTACTCCTGGACTAACTTTGGATACATCCACCATATTGGCCAAATAAGCTTACACCCCCTTTTAATCAAATGGAAAGCAACAGTAGCCAAAATTAAACAAGTTGGGGACAATTTTTCTTTCACCAATGAAAATTATTTTTCTCTATTCTGAGGTCTCCATAACCACTTCTTTTATTTGACAATCCACTACAATATGATTTTTAGATAACCAATCCATTCCAAAATAACATCAAATTCTTTAAGGTTTATCACAACTACATCTGCATGCAGTGTATTCCCATTTGTTATCATAGGATAGAATTTTACAACCTTATTTATAATTACAGTACTCCCAGAAGGCATTGATACATAAATGTTATACCTTAAAGTTTCTACATTGCTATTATTTTTCAATGCAAAATCACATGAAATAAATGAAAATATTGATCATGGATCAATTAATGTGTACGCATCAAAACCATAAATAGAGATTATACTGGTCACAACATCAAATGCAAAAGGTGCTTAGTATCTTGTCACTGTAAATACTCTAGCTTAAGATAATGATTGTTGAGGTTGGACAATTTGTCTAGCCTATACCATGTTAGAACCTCCTCCTCGTCCGCCTCTACCCAATGTTACTATAGTAGATATACTCATACTTTAATGACTAACTCCTCTCCCATAATATCTACTCCCTTGAGACCCAAAACCTCTAAAAGAAAAATCTCTTCCTATTCTTTCTGTTTGCTGACATTACATTTTTCTCAGTTAAACACTCTTCCACCCTCACTACAACCTCTAATAAAACACGGTAACTTGGTAGCTTCAAGGAAATCTTTTCTTAGATATCCATTCTCAATCCTTTCTCAAACCATTTTTGTTTCGTATCTTTTATAGCCACTTCTTCTAATGCATACTTTGACAATGAGAGAATTGCATCTCATATTCTGATACTGTCAAGTTTTCTTATTCCAAGCTTAGAAACTCCATTTTCTTTCAATCTCTGAACATTGGTGGTGTATATATATTTGCAAATTCCTTAAGGAAGTCATTCAAAGTTAAGGTCACAAGTCTGTTTCTACTTCTTGAAATCATATCTGACCAATATAAAATTAATTTTCTCAATAATGATACAATATATTTCAACTTTTGTACTGGTGTGCAATCCAGCCTATCTAGCACCCTATCTGTTTCCCTTAACCATTCCTTTACTACCTCAGGATCAATGGTCCCCTCAAATTTTATAGCCCATTACTTTCTCAGTTTGTCATAACTTTTATATGTAGCCTCTGTTTCTTTAACTTCTGTTATTAGTTGCATTACTGGTTATTAAATTGGCTAGTTGGCAACCCGATTAACTGTCTATAATATAGGCTATTTAATTTACTATAAAGTCTTAAGAAATTGTTGCATTATTGATGGTAATTCATGGGCTGGTTGTGGTGGTGCATCTGCATGCTCAACTTCATGCACAAACTCAGACTCACTTGGGTCAACAGGATTTTCAATTGGACCCTCTCTACTCATCCTATTCAAAGTACAAACACTTAATCTTAATAAATTTAAATATTATTAATTTTTTTAACACTTACATGTATTCCTAACATGTATATATCCATTCATACTTCTATTCTAAAGTATTCTAAACCATGCTTTGATACCACTAAACATGACACCCGTTAAAAATGTCAGGCTTACATTGTAGGCATGAGACTCATAAATGATATATTCATAAATGTCCAATTTGAGTTCACATATTAATATATGTAACAATATTTTTTTAATAACACATATCACATGCCACAAGGCTTACAACATCAAGTAGTTCACATTTTTCCTTATATTATTAATATATAACACACTAGCTTTAATGTAAAATATGAAAATTTATTAAACATGCTCCATTTCAGAAAAATTAAGGACAATCTCTTGCAAATCCATCTAACACAAAGCTAGTGTAATGGATGCAATTATTTATTCAAAACCAACTACCATACTTCTAATCTTGAAAAAAATATTGTAGAGGAGTGAGCCTGCAACTTAGTAAAGGAATAACATAATATCCTATGAAAAATAACACATTCCAAACATGTAATATAATTAATTATCCATCCATTCAATGTTTAGCTATGAATTTATCGTATGTACATAGCATAGTATTTCCTTTTGGACAATAATGAACTTATGAATTATATATAAAACCAAAACTTTTTTCATTTATTTATGGATCCCTATATGCACATAGCCTATCATAATCTTGTACAACATTTTTCTTTAGCCTTTTTACGACATAACAAAGGGATTCTATAATGCACACAATATTGTATTATTCACAAGTAACATTATGTCTTCATACTCAGCTAACCATATTTCTTATATTTACATACTTACATACATACATATACATATATATATATATCACATTCCACTTCATTAAATAATTTACAATAATATATAAAAAATATGCACATATTTCTACATGACAAATTCAACAGTGCAAATTCACCAATATACCAAAAATATACCCATATCTTAACATGGCAGATTTGAAGTGCAAATTTAAAAATACATAAAAAAATTTCATGTTATGAGTATCAAAACCATATTCTCCATATCAATAACATCATAAGTCTAAAATTTTTTGCAATTGATTTAACATCAATTGAACATATATCGAAAGAGAAACATTAATCTACCATGGTCAAACTATTAACAAAATTAAGCAACAAAAAGTATTGCCCATTTTAGCCATCAAGACAGAAAAATAAATCTTCCTCTATTTCTATTAACTTTGTAAATAACATTTCCAAGTTCTTATAAGCGTAAACAACACCCCATTTAGAGTTATAAAACTTTAGATATGGCTTCAACAAGTCTTCTGTTTTTACTCAAATAGGCATTCGAATTCAACAACCACTATTCATCTGTACAATCTCAGCTTCTGTCAATTGGAATATACATATTCCCCATAACCAATTAGCTTAATAAATAAATTTATAATTACTTATTTTATATGCTATATTTACATAGAACGTTAGGTCATTCTCCTACCTTTATTGCCTTCTTTCCTTTGCTTGCATTAACATATGTGACAGTCTCATTTCCATATGGTTTAGCTAATATAAATCATAATTCACTTATTTTTAAACATCCAAAAATAATAATGGAATCTCATCTAGCATGATAAAATTACTAAACTATCTAAACATATGAAACAACCAATTATAACAGATTTAATAAGGTGAATTTAAAAATCTACATTTATAACAGATCATAGTAGATGTACTTAAAATTACTAAACTATTTAAACATATAAAGCTGCCAATTATAATTCAATATAGGGTGTATAGAGGAAGAACCCTAAGAAATAATCTACCATACTCAGACCAGCGATAGAAACTGAGCAATAAAATGTTTCCTTTTATTACACTAACATAGAGTCTGAATCAGATAAGAATTTTAAATAACTCATTAAAGTTTTCATATCATCAAAGAACACTTAATTTGAAGCTTTCTAGATCAACATATGATCAAACCAATAATACTGAAAAACCAGTTACTAAGAACTCGAATTTTGTATCTTCTAAACATTAACTTAATTCAACAAAAATATTAAAAATAATTACTAAATAAACCTTTAAAGCCTTTAAAGATAATGATTATATTTTGGAATAATTTCACTTGAAATTTATCTCTCTATTTTTGTTTAAGAATAATAATAATAATAAAAATAAGAAAAACACAATCCTCCTTCTTTCCTTTTTTTATCGGATGCTTCCTATTTTTTTCTTCTTACAATAAATGGCTACCACATACCTAACTCAAATCCCTACATTCATCATTTTATTTTTAAAACAATCAAGTGCAAATATATATATATATTGCTAAAGATCAATTTAAACCCTTAATTTCTTATTTCTTGTTATGGATTTAATTCTAAACATTAGAAATAATACCACACATATCTTATGCATTCCTTATGTCTATATCATATGCATATTATGCAAATAAATGTAAATACATTATATAGGTATTATATAAGGCCCAAAAAATTATGGAAGCGGTGCACGAAGGAGTATGTGGGCCACACATGAATGGGAAAGTCTTGGCAAATAAAATAGCTCAATAAGGTTACTACTGGTCGACTATAGAAACAGACTGTGTTAAGTTCATAAAGAAATGCCATAACTATCAAGCCTATGGGGATGTTAGTCATTTGCCATGCATGAAGCTTTAAGGAATGACTTTTCCTTAGTTATTTGCAGTTTATGGAATCAATATTATAGGACAGATAAGGCCAAAAGCATCGAATGGTCATCGATACATCGTGGTGGCAATTGATTATTTCTCCAAATAGGTCAAAACTAAATCTTATACTACTGTCGGTTTAAATCAAATAATAAGATTTATTGAGAAAAACATAATTTGCATATATGGGCTACCCATCATATTGTAACTGATAATGTTGTATAATTTCAGGTGGAGACAACTGCATTGTTAAAAGAATACAAGATTGAGCATCATAGGTCATCTCCATATAAGCCACAGATAAATTGTGCAGTGAAAGCTACAAATAAAAATATAAATAAGATTTTAGCTAAGATGATAAAGAATTA
The DNA here is from genome assembly GCA_947683625.1 of Mallotus nudiflorus. NCBI lineage: Eukaryota > Viridiplantae > Streptophyta > Magnoliopsida > Malpighiales > Euphorbiaceae > Mallotus > Mallotus nudiflorus. The sequence continues at coordinate 3,046,029 of CANTUR010000263.1, read as the reverse complement.
CTGGGATTAGGTCGATTATCTATAGTTTGCACTATAGGGTTATAAAACTACTGCTAAAACATTAATTGGGGTTACTCCATTTTCCTTGGTGTATGGGTGTCAAGCAGTATTTCCAATGGAGGTTAAGATATAATCTTTAAAGGTCCTTTTGGAATCTAAAATCCCTAAGTATTAGTGGGTGGAAAGCTGGTTGGCACAACTAACATTATTGGATGAGAAGAGGATAAAAGTTATGTATCATTCTTAGCAGTATCAGAAAAGGATAAGTCGGGCTTATAACAAGAAGATTAAGCCAGGAATGATTAAGGAGGGTGATTTAGTGCTGAAGCTCACAAAGCCGATCATAATGGATTCATGAAGAAAGTTCAAGCTGAATTGAGAACGTCCTTATATAGTGAAGAAGTTATTTTCTAAGGGTGTTATTGTTTTGTCTAAGTTGGAAGGAAACGAGTTCAAAAAGCCCATCAACCTAGATAAGCTGAAGAAATATTTTATATAAAAGTCTCGCTAAGGAGAAAACCTTGAAAAGAGACCATCTAGGCAAAAGTTAGAGACAAAAATAGAAAAAAGGGTCCTATTGGATTGAAAACCTTAAAAGAAGCAGTCCATGAAAAATTTAAGGACTTGTAAAAGGATAGGGAAAGTATAAAATAGTTAATTAGAAAACTTGTAAGGGCAAACTAATTAATGACATGAGTTGTGTCAGAAGCGAAATGTATATCCATTTATGCTCAAATTAAATGCAATAAATTGCCTTTACAAGTGTTAAATATTGTGTTAAGTGTTCTTTACATACTATTTAACTAAAAGGAAACTCCATTTAATAAAAAGGGTAAAGTAAATATTCAATCCTATAAACTAATTTTGTCTCTTTTTCTTTTACTTTACACTTTGAACACTCAACATTTGCAGCTTTCTTATTTTTCTGTGCCTTATGAACTCATCCTTTTCAGTTTGTTATAATTGGATCCACACCTCATATTAATCATTAGTAAACAGGTCTTTATCACAGTTAATGTTCCTCAGAATGACTCTATGTGGCCAAGTCATAGCTAAGTTATCAAGAAAGCTCTGAGTAAGAGGTCCTGACTCAAATTTATGGATAGGTTCTATGATCAACTATTTATGTCCATATTATCTGCAAAGGCGAGTTGGATTGTAAAAGGTAGCAAAGTGGAGACCCGTTATTGGAACACAGTACTTATAAGTCCACATGGTCACATGTTGAAGCCTCCACCATGGACATATTCAACAGACTATTGTATCAGGGAATATCGACAACTAACCATGGATGTTTGCTAGAATAGGAGGAAGTCATCTGGTCCGATAGTGTTTTGCCTTATAATGCATGATATCCTATGGGGGTTCTAGCAATCTTAGCTTTTTGTGAAGCCACATCTACAAGAGTGACAAATGAATGAATGAATAAAAGTGATAAAATAGCAAAAAATAGTGATAAAAAGGAAAACAGCTAACCTCTAACAATAGTGGGCACCTAAAAAACCTCTTAGTTTTATAGAAATTATCTAAACCAATGATAGTTTTGCCAAAATAAGAAGGAAAGGATTGAACCCTATTTCCACTTGATCCAGTATATGGAGGATTTTTTAGTCATAGTTGCTAGAAGAGGAAACCAGTAGGAACTATGCATACAGGCCAAAGGACATCATCCAAGGCCAATAAACTTCTCTTTTCTCTACGCCAGTGATAATTTTAAAAAAAGACTCTAACAGGATCTCAGGGCCAAAAATGCAGCAAAATGAGGATTGGGGTGGAAGATTGAACATCTAGGCCATTTGATACTGAATAAAATGTAAATCTGGAGTTCCAACTTGAGGGATCACGAGTTGATAAGCAAAATCTAGTTGGCAGCCTAAAATAGCTCTGAATTCCTTGATTATGGGGCATATTTCTAATGTATTGAAATAAAAAAAATATGCTTACTTGGATCCCAGAATTAGGCTATGGCATGGAGGAAAGGGAAGTTAATTCTTCTAACATGTAGTGATCTGAAAGTAGATAGATGAAAAGGTTCCAGTTTTGCCTATGATTTACCATCTAAGCTCTTTAAGATTATTTAGAGTTGTTTTAAGCTTCTCTCAGTCATGTTTAGGATTATTAGAGATGTTTGGAGAGAGGGGATGAAGAGTTGAGGTATTGGTAAGGAGAGAGAATGGATATGTCCTTATGTAGAAGAAGAAGGACTTTAAAAAGGGGGTTTTCATATAAGGTCCTTTGAAGAGGCATTGCCTCATTGCAAAGAGGCATTTGTCCATCACCATTTCATAAAGGGATGATGCCTCATTAAATAGGCGATCGCCTCTGTGGCAGTCTAAGGGCATTTTTTTATTGTAATTTTCAGTTCTTCCTTTATATTTTAATTCATTAATGAAAATTTTTTGAGATTGGATGACCAATTTTGTGAAGCACAATGTTAGAATAATCATAATTTTCTATTAGGATGAATTAAAATGATTAAACATTTAGTTGAATATAAACCCAAACATCTAAAACTGAAATCAAAACAATCTATCTATATTAGGGATCAGAGAATAACAAAAAAGGGATTATAGCCTATGATGCCTCTGACTCAATAGCCTCTGTATCACCACCTTCTCCATCCACATCTATACCATCTCTATTATCATTAGTAATGTCCTCTCCTTATTCTCCTTCATCTTCCTTTTCCTAACCTAAAGAGCAGCAACCTAGCACTGAAGGGTTGTGATCCTAGCCTAACTAATCGTGTCATGATCCTGTCTATACATGACCCAAAGTAAGAACTCATATAAGCATTCATACATACAAAAATAAGGAAAATTATTACCTTTCACTACTGAGTGATGTGCATCAAATGGTCCTGTTGAGCCTCAATCAGACGATACCTGTACACTCCTAGATCTAAAGGAATCTGCATGATTAAAAGTCAGTTATTACTAATGCTTTGTTAAGATTAATTATGAAAGCTAGAAAAGGAAAAGGCTTACATGAGTAGCATCATGAGTACATGCTAGTGATAGAATCTTGTCTAATATTAGGAACTCACGAGATAAGTCTCCTGGAGGTACCCAACAACGAGCCATCAAGTTAGGTGTGTGAGTCAAGGAACCAACAACCATCCTTGAGCTAGATCCAACAAGGGCTCTATGAGGTAGCATGCCAGTCAAAGTACCTTTTCTACTATCAATGTGAGGACGCTGGAGTGGTCTCTTAAGTGTATAAGGCTTAGGTTTGTGAGTAGGACCTATGGCCACCATTTGCAAATAAAGGGTCGAGTTAGTACATGATCTGAAGGGATAAAAAAAAGGAAGAGATGAAGTTAAATGAGTATATAGGTAGGAGTAGCAATAGTAAAAGGCACCTACTGAAGTAGGTTGGCTTAAATAAAGCCCAAGTAGAGGCTTTTGCTCCTCACAGTATGTCCTTAGTGAGATACCCTACAACCGCTCGAGCCAGCTTAGCACCTTCTAGCGAGTGCGCCTAGAACATGCCCATAGGGGGTGCTGTAGGAATGCACCTAGTAGAAGCACAGCAATCCCAATAGAGGATCCTCTCACCGAGATACCAAACCCAGTAGTTGGGCCTACAAAAAAGAGCTCATCGTAAGGATAGTGGCCTCAAACAGGTCATCTCTAGAAGCCATCTATCCGGAGAGCCCTATAAATCTTGAGGCAACTGCAATAATGCAAAACAGATAAGTAAATTACCCTTATATTTTTATTATACTAAAGACATTTTTGTATTTTGCAGGTACCTTACCATAGGTAAGGGAGTTTAGCTACTCCCTATGAATGTGCACATTAGCCAAATGCCTCCTCCATGAGCGACTACTGTAGACAGTGGGGTTTAGCGTGTGTTCAAGATTTTAGCAATCGCAACATTATTTGACCTCAGGGCTCTAGAGAACACACTACAATATCACAAAGACATAGCGTGGAGATGATGAGTTTCCACCTAGGGTAATAACTGGGACAACTAATGAGTGGTGGTAACTCGATTCTTTAAAAGAAAGTTACCACCATAACTAGGAGATTCTGGATACAGAATACCAACTTCTCTTAGTCTTATGTTCATTTAGAATTAGTTTATTAATTATTACCTTATTCTCTAATTACATGCAATTTCATTTTAAACCTTACTTATCATTCATTTAAACTTTTAAACCTTACTTATCATTCATTTAAACCAAGGCAACTAGTTATGAAATGGCACATAAAAAATTGGATTCATATAATGAGATGTCCCTAAATTAGGCTAAACTATGTTAATTTTAATTAGGTTAGCTAAGTCTATTTTATTTACAAGTGAAATGGAACTAAATGTGGGTCCACATTTTAATTAAAGCAGTGAACTAAGTCTACTTTTTTAATTCTAAAGAAATTGGCCTAAGTCTATTAATTTTTATGAAAATGAATTGGATTGGGTTTGAATTAATGGAATTAGTTCTAATTAATTTTAATTTAAGTGAAAAATGGGTCTAAGTCTATTTATTTTAAGAAAAAGAAAAGATACTTTAATGGATTGGGCTATGTCTAAATTAATTTTAATAGTTAGAAGGTGGGCCTAAGTCTTAATTAACCTAATGAGCTTAGATTTATTTCAAAGTTAAATAAAATCTAAAACCCAATTAAAAACCTATTTTAAATGGGTTAATCCTAAATTGGGTTTGGAGTCCAAAATGCATAAAAATAAACAAACAAGCCTAAAAACATAAAAAATACTAAAACAATCAAATAAAAATATCAAACAAGCAATTGAATTATTTCTTCTAAAAATCTAATTTGATTTCATGTAACCTAAAAATTAATTTATTGACATCATTGATTTTATTAAAGTTTACCAAATGAACCCTAATTTACTAATCATTTTTAAAGTGCAGAAAAATAAAGATCTCACTATATTTTCCGCTACTAGAGTTATTACAACCTATGTGAATAAAAATATATACAAACCCAATAAAAACAAATATAACATAGTAAATAAAAAACACAAATGATAAAAATAAAATGAATCCACACAAAATGATAAAAATAAAATGAATCCTAAAACTACATGATTTATACATTATTTAATCCATGACATTTCATTGATCTTCATTGGGTTTTCCTTGCTTTAATCACATCTCCATCAAATTTCCACCATAATCAAAAAAACACATAAATAATAAAAAATGGTTAGAAAGTAATATTAAAAATCAAAATCAAAATAAGATCAAAATAAAAAGAAAACGAAAAAAAGAAAAGGATGGAGTGTGATGTTGTTTGATTGTTCTTTAGAGTAGGAATCCCATTGAAAATTGACCTCTGGTTGATTTTGGATATCACTAGGACATATTGTGTTTTAAAACTAAAAAACGTTCTCTTTTAATTTGAAAGCTTTTCTTTTAACTCAGTAGTGTTTTTTTAGCGACGTCTTTTTTCAAGCCACTATTTTTTTAGCCCCCTTTGAAACTCAGCATCATCTTTCTTTAAATCCCAATCCCCTTCTCCAGCTCCTGATAAGATAATTTTTATTGATAATTTTTGTGATTTAATCAAGGATAAATGAGCTATCTGATACACAGAGAAAACACATAAATGCGTAAAACAGATATATTAAATTTATTTTTATTATTTTTTATCCAATAAAAAATTAAATAAAAATATTTTTCAAAAATAAAAAAAGCACCGCCAATCGAAATTATGAAAATTTGATCGGATTTCTATATTTCCAATTGAAAATCTATATTTTTTATCAAAATTATAAATTTTCGATCAGAATTACAGAATTCCAATCATTTTTTATTATAATGATGATATCTTTTATCACAAGGTCATGATACTCCACCATTGAAGTTGTAGCTTTAGGTTGCGTTTGTGTTTCTACCATTCCATTAATGCTATGGTAAAGGGCTTCATTCCTCTTATTGACATCTCTTGCAAAAAAGGTTAAGGACTTAGAGGTCATATTTCATGATCAAATAATTTTTCAGAGTGCATTCATTTCAAGTTTCGAGTGCATCCTTCCCTTTTTAGGGTTGATGAATGTACCGATGACATATTGGACCTTCTCATTACCGTATTCAACACCCTATACTGGTCTAAATGTTATGGAGTTGTACTTTGACTGACCAAGAGTTAATAATGGCTCTCTAGGGATTCAACGCCCTATCTTTGCTTGAGCATTCTCATAGCTATTAAAGGTACAATTAGGCGCATTTGTTGGAGTTAATTCCTATTGATCCATATAAGGTATACTTATCTTTTGACTATCTTTTGCGTTCACATTTCATTGGAGTAGGTTTTCCTTTTGTTGAGACTCTAGGTGATGCTTTAAAAGAGACTATAGAGATGAAAGTTGAGTCTAAGGAGCCTGAGATGGAAGTTGAGTCTAAGGAGCTTGAGACACCTATCCAATCCTTTAAGGTTGCCAGGATGATGCTTTTGTAAGTACCACTATCAATGATAACCCCTTATTAGATGGGCCCATGATTTATTAGGCTCCTGCGATCTACAGTCTCGTTGAGCATCAGGTTCACCTTGATAATATTACCCTTTTCCTTCATATATGAACATTCTAACTACCTTTCTGCACTTTTACAATACTAATTTTTAATGTTAGTAATAAAGTATTTGCACAATCTTTCCTAGGCTTAAAGACTTTATTATGCAAAGCAAGCATTTCATAATAAATGTATGTAAGTGTATGCATGTTATATATGAAATGCATGATCCTAATAGGTCTTCTATTTAGAACAGAGCTATATTTGCAACTCAGAGTATAAGAACGAGGTGCTTCATCAACAGCTTATAGGTTTGAGCATTGAATATTTCACTATTGGTACTTTTGATTTTAGAGCTTTTGATATAGTTTGTCAAATAAATGACCAGGCTTGTAAGTGGGGTCCATGGCTTGACATTGGAGTTTGTGATTGACTGATGAACTATTGAACTTATATTTTTGCTACTACTTTTACTATATGATAATTGATGCATCTGTATACTTGTTTTCACCCCAAAACTCTTTTACTGACTCTTATAGTCTAATGTTTCATCTTCAATCTTTGAATGCAGATTTACTATTCTACAATTTTACCCCCAAAGTTATGTTTTGCCCTTAGAGTCTGATAATTTTCCTCCATAGAGATAGTGACACAATAGTTATCATTACTCTTGGTGAATAGAGCCAGTCTCTTGCTTGTTATTCTGACTGGACTCATTAATATTATTTTGACAGTTTTTATTTCTTTATGTGCAAAAAACTTAGTTTATTCACTACTCCTATTGATCCTTTGTCTTACTAACCCCATTAGTTCTCATGCATTAAAGATGCAAAGGAGTGAGTGAACTGACTGAAAGTGAGTTCTTAATGCTTAACTAGACTTGTTAATATTAGAAGTTGAAACATGTAATCATTAACCTGTGTAATCACTATGTTATCTTGTTTTGGTTACATCTTCAACATTCTTTTTTATATCACATCTCCATCATTAGTATAATTATCCCCAATCCATCATCCCTGTTATTACTAATTTCGAGGGCTATCCTTTAAGGTAAGATTTTCTGGACAAGATGAAAAATCTATAAATTCAAAGGATTTTTTAACAGAACATAAGGCTTAATGCTGATGCCATAATTGATGATAGTTATAAAACCAGAGTTGCAATGCAAGTTACTGAGCCACTTGAATTCCCAAGGTACAAGGAGACATTAGATTTATAAACAAAATGACAAAGGGATTATAAGAAGAGAAAACATAGCTAAAAAAAATGATCTCATAGCTCTAATTTTATCTTTCATTATGTATTGTCTTTTCATTCAAATATTTATATAGCATGATAAAGACGAATATATGATATTTGAACAAAAACTTTAATGTTACATCATATGACATAACTACTGTTATCAACTAGGCTTTTGAATTTTTTTTCTCTCTAATTTTTACCTTACTATTTTTTTCTTTCTTTTTCTCTCTCTTTATTCTTTCTTTTTTTTTTTACTTTTAGAAGTTATATCATGTCATATATTAATATTATTTGAATTTTCATTTGTGTCCATGCTAAATAAATCTAATTGGATTAAATTTATGTCAAACATGCATATGTAATCAATATCACAAGGCACAATACCATCAGGATGCACATTACATAAGTAAGCATTATCAGAATTCATATCATTAATCACTAAAATAAAACAAGTTTTAAAGAAAATAATAAGAAATTTATTTTTTATTTTAAATGCTAAGGATGTTAAGTCTCAAGGTGGCTCTCCTTTAGGGAGCAGCAGTTCTTCAACAGCCATGGTTCCTATCCTTCAACAACATGCTTCATCACTTTATCTTTATTGTCTTGTACCAAGTTCTCAATGATATGTTCTTTAAAGATCTCAATCCCATGAACATCCACACCAGGCACATTGACAAGCTCCTCTAAATTAAAGTAGAACTTCCCTTCTCCTTTTTTGACAAAGCTTTCACTCAATGGTTTCACTTTCTTTCCATAATTCTATACTTCCATTATGCAAGTTTTTTTCTTGTAAAGTAGCTTCTCATCATCAAACTCATCACCCCATCCTCCAGGCATAATTAACTCGAAGGGTATATTAAAAGAATGTGGTTTAGAGTAAAACACCTTATAATCAAATTTACCTTAGGGTTGTTCTAACAAATCTTAAACTCTTTCCATATATTTAGGGACATTAGGAGATTTTTAATTGGTTTTGAGGTTTATATTCTCAAAGGAGCTTAGTACTTTGTCCTCACTAACTCTTAAGTTAATCATTATGGTGGTTAGAGGTGAAACATTTTGGTAATTTAAAAAAGGATTATTTATGGTGTTTGGGCTCTTAGGGTCTATAATTTTTTTAAAGTCTATAAGGTTTTGGATTTCATGTTTAAGATAGGCACATGTGTATATGAAAAGGCCAGTAACTTGGTGGAATTTACAATAACTATTCGGGTCATATCCTGAGACATTTTGATTTGGTGATTTGAAAAATGTGAGTGGTTTGAGCAAGACTTTTTGTATTAGGCAGTCTAGGACTTTGGACAAAGGTTGATTAAAATTAGAAAATCTCCTTAGTGTTTGAACAGCATGGACTTCCATAACCCGGCTAGAACTTCGTTGTTGTGTACCCTCAGTTGGGTAGTTTCTTGCTCTATTGGTTCTAAAGCTCTTTTTTTTTTTCATTCTCCATCTCCTCAGCTTGCAATCCATCATCATAAAGGTCTATAAAAGATTTAGGGTTCATCATTTGTAACCTTTCAACCAAATTATGAGACACATTTCGGATAATCATACTAACTTGATCTTTTTCAACCAATTTGTTTTTCATTAATCTTTCTTTATTCATGAATCTAGTTAGAATGTCTGAGAATGACTCATTAGGTTTCTGCTTAGTAAACTTTAATATCTTATGGATACTTCCAGCTTAGTGTTATGGTCATATTGCTTCAAAAAAGCAGCGCATAATTCTCTCTAGTTAGCCCAGATAGATTTCTCTAATCCATGATACCAGTTTATAGTTTTGCCTTCTAAAGATAGTACAAACAATTTAGTGACCATTGTTAATAGGGATTTTGTGGTACTTATAGTTATGGTATATTAGGTAAGGTGTATCCTTGGATCTTCGATACCATTAAACTTCTGAAGCTAAGGCATTTTAAATTTATCAAGCAATTTATTCCTTTCCATTTGCAACATATCGAGAAAATTAAATGAGTATCCCATGCCTTGTCTTCTTATCTCCTTTATCTTGGACATTTTCTGAGTCAGTGCATGCATCTGCTTAAACTCATGATCTTGGACCAATTCAAGTAATTCCCTTTTTGCTTTCTCTACCATGTAGTTCTTAATATCTTTAATATTCACTTCAACAGCAAATGGGTTTTTAGTAACAGGTTGGCCTCCAGTATTATCAATAGGAGTAGGAGCAATAAGTGCAAGTGTAGGAGCAGTAAGTGGAATATTTTCAGCAGGTGGAATAGCTGTAGCATTAGGTGCTTGTTCAAATATAGGTGGTGGAACAGCAGTGGCTGGTGGCATTAATCTAGTTAAGGCTTGTCTCAGTTCATATTGTATTATGGCTCTCATGTCATCATTAAAGCTACCTTAATGTCTTCTAAGGTCTATTTTACTCCTTGTTACTATTCCATCCCTTTTGTTTGAGTTAGTGTAGCTTCTAGGTAAAGTGGGTTGATAAGATTCTTTTCTAATCTTGAAAGGATCTCTTTAGCTACTAACCTCAGACTCAAATTGGTTCTCACTAGTCTGCCACCTTTTCATTCCTATATACTTGAAGACCTAGATGAATCTATAATGGCTAAAAAATAAAGTGTTAGTATAATGCATGACCTACATATGATGTATGTATGCATGATGCACGTGTTATGCAATAAGTAGCAAATAACAAGTTAAGTATACATACATCCTTTTAACCTTATTCCTCTTACATACGAATTCAATGGTAAGTCTCTTTTCTTAGGATATTTGGTCATGGCCTTAATATCAACAAGGAGTATTAAGAATCGACGAGTATATCAAATCTCTCAAAGCGATAAAAGCATAGAAACAACATTTCTAGGTATAAAAGTTTAGCCCAATCTTTATTAGCTCAAATAGGCTTCAAAAGTATGGACTTGGGCTTTTACAAATAGAATACCTCATGGTAACAATCATAAGTAATTTGGGTAAATCCTAAGGGAAATAACTAGGCCATTATATGTGGTTAAGTGCGGTGAAAAGTCAAAGTCCTTTTAGCAAGATGCCCTCTTTTAGGACTTGAGTTGGCCTATAGGCCAAGGTCAGAAGGGCCCAACATCCTTTGTAAACTCGAGAGAAGACTACCCCTCTTTAGGACTTGGGTTATATACTCTAGTCAGATGAGCCCGATAATCTTTCTTCGATCGAGTTAACGCTAAGAGTGATGGTTAGCCAATCTATAACTCCATGAAGCTAGTGGAATCATGGAATCATAAACCAACGTCATCGATTTATAGGGACATGTAGAATGAATGTAAGAATAAAATAATAATTAATAAAATGATTCTAAAAAATACAAGTGGAATCAGCATCTCTTATCCCCAATAGAGTTGCCACTGTAGATGGTGGGGTTTAGCGCGCGTCTAAGATTTTAGCAACCGCAATACTATTTGAGCTCATGGCTCTAAATAATGCACTATTGTATCACAAAGACATAGCGTGGAGATGAAAAGTTGCCACCCAAGGGGACAACTTATAAATGGTGATAACTCGATTCTCTAAAAGAAAGTTAGCACCCAAGGAAACTACTTCTGAAATAACATATAAAAATTACATTTGTATAACAAGACATCCTTAAATTAGTATAAACTATGTTAATTTTAGTTAGATTAGCTGAGTCTATATTTTATTTATAAATGAAATGAAACTAAAGGTGGGCCTATATTTTAATTAAAGTAGTGAACTAGATCTACTTTTTTAATTCTAAAACAATGGGCCTAATTCTATTAATTTTTATAGAAATGAATTGGATTGGGTTTGAATTAATAGGTCTAATTCTAATTCATTTTAATTTAAGTGAAAAATGGGTCTAAGTCTATTTATTTTAAGAAAAAGAAAAGATACTTTAATGGATTAGGCTATATCTAAATTAATTTTAATAGCTAAAAGGTAGACCTAAGTCTAAATTAATCTAATGGGCCTAAATTGATTTTAAAGTTAATTAAAAGCCTATTTTAAATGAATTAATCCTAAACGTGGGCTTGTAGCCCAAAACGCATAAAAATAAATAAACAAGCCCAAAAACATAAAAAAAAAATACTAAAACAATCAAATAAAAAGATCAAACAAACGATTAAATTATTTCTTTTAAAAACCTAATTTGATTTCATGCAACCTAAAAATTAATTTATTGCATCATTGATTTTATTAAGATTTACCAAATGAACCTTAATTTACTAATCATTTTTAAAGTACAAAAAAATAAAGATCTCATTATATTTCTCACTACTGGGGCTATTACAACTTACGTGAATCAAAAGAAAATAAATAAATAAAAATATATACAAATCGAATAAAAATAAATATAACATAGTAAATAAAAAAACAAAAAATGATAAAAATAAAATGAATCCTAAAACTACATGATTTATACAACATTTAATTCATGACATCTTCACTGGGTTTTCCTTACTTCAATCCCATCTCCATCAAAATTCCACCACAATCAAAAAAACACATAAAATAATAAAAAATGGTTCGAAAGTAATATAAAAAATCAAAATCAAACTAAAAAGAAAAAGATGAAGTGTGATGTTGTTTGATTGCTCCTTACAGTATGAATCACCATTGAAAATTGACCTCTGGTTGATTTTAGATATCACTAGGACGTATTTTGTTTTAAAACTAAAGAACGTTCTCTTTTAATTTAAAAGTTTTTTTTAACTTAATAGTTTTTTTTCATTAGTGTCTTTTTTAAGCAGCTTTTTTTTTCAACCCCCTTTAAAACTCAACAGCATCTTTCTTTAAATCTCAATCCCCTTCTCCAGCTCCTGATAAGATAATTTTTGTGATTTAATCCAAGATAAATAAGTCATCTGATATGTGGAGAAAACACATAAACGCGTAAAACAAATATATTAAATTTATTTATATTTATTTGTATTATTTTTTTATTTAATCAAAAATTAAATAAATGTATTTTTCAAAAATAAAAAAAATTGTCGATCAGATTTCTGTATTTCCGATTGAAAATCTATAATTTTGATCAGAATTACAGATTTCCAATCGGAATTATAGATTTTCAATTGGTTTTCTATAAAATCGATCAACCTTTTTTTTAACTTTTAATTACAAAAAGGCCCTGAAGGAAATTCAATTTTACAATTAAAATCCCACAAAAAGTATTGCAATTTAGTCCTTAAAACTCACAATTTTAGTTCTAAAAATCCAAAATCAATATCTAGAGATCAATTTCAATCAAAATTTTATTATAGGAGCTCTCGTCACATCTATGCATTAATGCATCGTGAAATTGGGTACTTACAGCTACCACCGAGCCAAGGCCATAAAGTGAACATCACTAACATGAGTGATCCCTCGAATCAGCTCAAGCTCCAAGGCCCATACCTATAAAGAAAATAGTGTTAGTGAAAAATCAAGATAATCGATAAAAAAATTCAAAAATAAAAGAGAAGGAACACTTACCAAGACAGAATGCCAAAAGCCACATAATCGTCTAGCTTCTCGAACTACCTCATCCATACTTTTGTACAAGTAGGTTAGTGTGCAGCTACCCCAATCGTAACAGGACACTCAATCTAAGTCCTAAAAAGGCATTAGGAAAATCAAATTAATGAAGCTAGCAGTGTCAACAAAGAGGGTAGTCACCAGTAGATAAACCAAGAATGCCCTCACCACCTAGTCAATCTCACAGTTTGTAGTGGCCGCCTCAACCATAACGCGGGTATAATAACTCTGGATCGAGGCAATCTTGATTGTATGGGTCACCTTTATGTCGGGGACCATGCCAAAAAGCTGCTTAATATAAGCCACTCGATCTGGGGTCATCTTATGAATGCTCACATCGAATGGGATAGAATCGCCTACACATGCGATCTTGATAATAGCAACGAAGGAGACGGGGTCCAATGTCAACTCATCGAAAGGAAGGTGAAAGCTATGTGTGGTCTCGAACTACCTCTCTATCAGCATGTGCAACGACTAATAGTCAGTACGGCCCTGAGCCTCTGGAAACGACATGATGAGGTCCTCAAATACGGTATCTTAAATGTGATCTCTCATGTCTTCAGTGAATTGTTCCAAGCTCATGCCTCGCTGAAGTTCTCAACACCCTTGAAAGTGTGTGCATCATGTTAAAAATAAATAGGGAATTTGAAATTTATGTCACTCATTTACAAATAAACACATGAAATGTTGAACACTATCAAAGAGGTGACCCCTCAGCATGAAGAGGCGACGTCTCTTCAAAGAAGCAATGCCTCTATAAATCGTGAGAAAACACTACACTTTCTAGCAAAGAGGCGATGCCTCTCCTTGATAAGGTGATGCCTGATCAATAAGGCGATCTTCTCATGAAGAGGTGACGCCTCTTCATGTCGGTAAACACGAAATTTTTTTAAAATTTTCCTAATTTCTTTAATTTTCCCAATTTAGTTAATCACATTCTTGTTTCTAATAATGAGTGCATATCAACTCATCATAACCTGATGTTTGTTTACAGGGAAAAATAATAGGTTTAGATACTAACCTCTTCGAAAGCTAAGGCACATAATTGGGTGTCCAAACTCGCAGTGAGCAAAATCTCGTCCCTAACTGAGAATCCTAGGGTTCTCAAAGAGAGCACTAAAGAAGAGAGAAGGAGGTTCTTGAGAGAAAAAAGGAGGAGGGGAGCTTGAACATCCATTCTTTTGAAGAAAGAAGGGAGAGATCTTGCATTCAAGTGCAGCTCTAAACTGAAAACAACCTTTAAAGGCTAATCATTTTGAAAAATAAACTTCACAAACAGATTTTATAAGTTCCAGAAGTTAATATTTTATCCATTACAGGAATTTGGGATGATTTTAATCATCCAACTTTAATTCATGTTCTTTTTTGGTTTTATTTTATGTTTATGCTTAGTTTTGCTTCTATTTACGTTTGGTTTATTTTCTTTTTATTTTACTCGGTTTTGCATGTAAAAAGGGTTGTAATATATTATCCTCCTCCATTTCTTTACATGTGTACTTATTTATTTATTCTTATTTTATGAATATTTACTTGTAGTGAATCACCTTCAAAATGCATGAATTTAGATTAATGTGCAAACTTGGACTTGAAGTATATAATTGAAAGTTGATTGGAAACAATTATAATTTGTATGTTAATAAGGAAAATAATTAGATAATTAATGGTAATAACATACAAAATACAAACGGAGGTCAACCGTAAAGTTGGGTGGGCATTCCAAAAACTCATACCCAGTTTTCGAACCTGTTATCTAATGACGACTTCTAATAACCTTTGTGGAATCTAGTTATTGTACAGTATATCCCAACTCTCATTCAGGTGGCAACTCCTTCTTCGATTTTAGACTCCAAACCTATCTTATATTTTATAATGGATCTCAAACTCATATAGTGTCGTAGATGTCAAATATTTGAACATACGCTAAATTTCACCACCTACAGATAGTATATCAATATTTCAAAGTAACTTAAACCCCACATATGATTTTTATTTAAAATAATGACAACTAATTTTAGTTTTGCGAGAAAATAAATGTACTATTGCAATTTTTTAAGGTCATAAGGCATGATTATTTTCATACAAGAAAAAGAGGAAAAAGCATATTTTCAATCAAATGCTGTATTTTCTATTAAAAAAAATTACATTTTTTTTACGTATGTTAAATTTCACCGTGATCATCCTAAAAGACTTTAAAAATAACCCACAAAGTAATCGCATGCATTGTTGTTAGAATCAAAATATATCCTCTAAACAAATTAAGCTTTAAATCTATATTTTCCACAACAATGATTGATGATTATTAATGTGTTCTTTATGACAATAAAAGAAAATTTAAATTGATTATCAATAATTCTCACAACATTACATACAATTACAATCAATTTTATAAATTTAAAAATTTAGAATTGCACATATTCATTTAAATTAAATCAAACACATACATAAAACTCATTTGTTTGAAATTCACTTTTATTGTATATAGTTAAAAAAACTATATCAATTATAAACCCGAGTTTCCAAACCCTTCACGGCTTATCGGGATTTTTTTAAAAAAAAAAAAAAGGGTGTTCGACAATTAAGTTACGTGGGTTGATGAATACGGAAGGCTTTTTTTGAGAAAAAAATAAAAGCAATTATTGACTCACTTTCGTTTCAATTTGCTCGTGTATATAATACTTTATGGTAAAATGAAATAAATTAAAACAAATTTTTAGTTCATTAACCCTTTTAGTTTTGTGCCAGCCAAAAAAAGAAATCCCATATGAACTCTTAAAGTTCAATTTATTCTCTCCAGAAAAACAAGAATCCCATAACAAAAAAGATCTCATAATTACCAAAGAGATGTGATCATGGGAGTGTTAGCTCTGCTACAAATACAAATGCTTAAGAATTTAGAAATTCATAATGTAAAATTGATTATAGTTCTGGAACCAGCACAATTTCATCCATAGATCATTTAGGTTCATCTTTAAATTGCACTATAAAAAAATGCAGATGTTCTACTCCACTGCACTTCAATTACTAACATAAAAAGCCTAGTTCAGATCCTTAACTAAATTAAAAAGATCAGAATATAAGAGTAGCAACAATTGCCAGAATCAGATACAAAAACCATCCTGGAAGTTGCTGAAGATGTGCAGAAGAGGCTCTACCACACAAATTAAATCCATACCAAGTATCACTTGGAACATAAGTGTTGTAGTCAAATGAAACAGGATATGAATTGTAACTATAAATCTTCACAGTGGCAGGCTTCCAGCCATCTGGTCCACTTCTATACAGATAAACATAGCATATCTGATATGCGCAAGGTCCAGTTATCTCAAATGTATCAGATGAGCATCTCTCGAATGTTTTCGTCGATGGATCATCCAGCCTCGGTGCATATATCTGATTATTACACTTCACAATTAGTTGCTGCTGAAATGGGTTTTGTCTTAAAACAAGGCAAGTAATGAAAAACATCAACCTCATTTGTCCTAATTTATGGCCCAAAAACAAAAAATCTATTTGTCGTGACGTGACCATTTTAGCGACAAAAATATGGAGGGCTCAGGCAGGGACACGTCATTACCACATTTATGTGCTAAAGGTCAAATCTGATTTATTACGAAGCTCACAAAAAGAAAAAGAGAAAAAAAAGAATTGGTATTACGAACAGAGCGTTGCCAAAAGTAAGGGAAGATAAAATTGGGAACCTGATTGCCGTAAGCGTCGCCAAAAGAGAGACTGATCTGATCGCGAGTGTATGTGGGCGAGGAACAGCTGGTTGATACGATCACCTTATATGAACAGCTTCCAACTGTCTGTTTTTTTGTTTAAGAAAAAAATCCAAACAATAAAAACGATGATGATGATGATAATATGTGTGAGTGAGAGAGAGGAAGAGGAGGAGTACCTCGATTAAACTGAGATTGGAAGCATCGAGAGCATGAGGCTGGAGAGTGATCGATTCAGATGCAGCTGCTGCTTTCGAAAGAATCAAAAGCAAAGCAAAGTGAGCGACGAGAAAATAGAAGGCTTTGGCCATTTTGCTAAATTTAAACTGCGGCGATGGGGAGGAAGATAAAAATTTAGGAGGTAGAAGTTAGAGAGTACAGAATAGCCCCAGGTTAGAAAAACGATGAACAGAGTCATTTATTCATGTAAAAACAAATCGTATTTTCTTATCCTCGAAGATTTGGAATTATTATTATTTTTTTCTTTAAAAATGCCAAAGCCCAAATTTGTAATAATCTCCCAAAGAATTGGATGCCATGATGGCCCGGTCCAACAGGTCCATTCAACGACGATCAAATCAATAATCGGCTATAGGGATTCAACTATTTTCTGTTATTGAATGGAGTGAGTTGACATTGTAAGGCCGGCATATGTAGTTTGAACTGATTCAACTATTAAAGCCCAATTAAGAAATGCTGGGTATATGGGCTCCTGAAATGGTTTACATCAATCTCCGTAGTACATGTAAAAGCTGGTATTGTTCTTTTTGTTTTTAGGAATAATTTTTGTGCAACAAACGTATGGCCAATGAAAAAAATTAATTGGGAGAGTTTTGCATTCCTTAATTTGATTCGATTCAGATTAGTTAAGAGTCTTGTGACTAGTGAACCAAAATTTGGAATAGAGAAGAAAAATCGGTTGTTCTTTTATACAGCTAGCGGTATTTTTGCATGTATTATGCTACATTATTGATTCTTTTCCATTCTCATCTAGTGCCTTCCAAATCGACTCAATAACGATATCAGTCCTGTCACCATCGTGATTTATTAGAGACAGAGCACAAACATTAAAGAACTGCAACATGCTTCAATAGGGGACGAAGACATCACCAACATTGGCTATCCTTTATGTCTACTTTTGAAATACTATATAGTATTTAAAGTGATGTTGTTGGATTTGTATTTTGAATGTGTAAACAACGACAATGAGCTGATAATAGTGAACTTACTGGAATTGTGTGGCTGGAGCTGGAGCTGAATATAGACAGATAAAGAGTAGGGTCAATGAATAATAGAACGCATAGCAGATGATAATGACTGCACAACAATTAGATTCTTTTAACTTTACAAATATATATAATATAATTCACATAATGGCTACTCAAATGAGAAAGACGACGAAATTTGCCATAGATGATCTTATAGAACAGTTGTAATCCAACCCAACAAGATAATTTGTTTTTGTTTTATTTTTCCTTGATGGCTGTCTTAGAAAACTCTTCCTTTATTTGGAAGTAGCTTTGAATTTGAAGAAAGAAAGAAAACAATGAGCGAGTGAGGCTCGTTCAATAACATGGCATGTGTGTTAGATTGATGATGCTGGCCTGTCCATTTTTGCGGCCTTACGCGACATATACCAGAAATTATGCACAAAGTGGTCTTCCAATAAAATTAGCTGTGTTCATCCTTAATTTTCCACTAATAAAGATGATCATAAGTCATACATGCATAATTTTGTATTTGAAGATCCAAAAGATGCAGCAGCTAGTTTAGGATCGCCTTCAAAATCTCAACAACATCCACTTGTCTGTGATGCTGACTATCTATAATGTAAGAATTTTATTTAATTTTATTTTTTTGTAGGTAAACTTTATTTTTTAAGATAAAATCTAAATTTGTGTTAGAAAAATTAGTAAAATGTTTTATTTTTACTCAAACTAATAATAATAAATAATTGAACAATATAATTTTTTATTATTTAATTTTATTGTTATACTAGAAATTATAAATGTATTTTCAATCTATAAAAAAATAATCTATAGTAAAAATAAAATATTATATAATTTTAATCAACATGAATAATTTATAATTAATTAAAAATATAAGTTTAGTATATATATATATATATATATATATATATATATATATATATATATATATAATCACTTTAAAATCTTTATATTATATTATATTTACACTACCCAAAAAAATGGGTAATTTTTTTTGAGTGGTCACAATGTATAAAATTTTTTATTATTAAATGAAAATAATACTTAATAAAATAAGTAATATATTGTGTTTTCAATTTTTCTAATAAGTGGTAAATATATATTTTCTAAAAGAAAAAAGAATAATTTATATATATTTTATTTCAAATATATAATTAAATATATAAATTATAGGCAGTAGGGTTTAGTACATGTCCAAATTTTTGGCGACAACGGCACTATATAAGCTCAAGGCCCACTAGAAAAAATAAAATAGGCTTAGAGCCTAAATTGGGAAGGAGCCGCCATCTAAATGAGATCTGGGACACACTGTACAACAAGTGAATTCTACAGAAATTCCTAAAAGTCGTAATCAGATAACGGGTTCAAAAACTGGCTATGGGCTTTTGGAATGTCCACCCAACATTGCAGTTGGCCTCTGTTTGTATTTTGTATTTTATTACCTTAATTATTCAATTATTTCTTTATTAACATGCAAATTGTAATTTCCTCTAATTTTATAATTTAACCTGAATTTACACATTAATCAAATTACATGCTTATTAAGGGTGATTTGCTATACTTACTACAAATATGCAAAAAAAAAAAATCATAAAAATAAAATGAAGAAATGAACATACATGCAAAGAAATGGGGGCGGAGAATAGATTACATCTGTTTTCCATGCAAAACCAAGTGAAATAAACCAAAAATAAACATTAACGAACCCAAGCATAAACATGAATGAAGCTAAAATAAGCAAAAACTAAAGTTGAGTGATTAAGATCATCCCATATTCCTGTAATAGGCAAACTATCAGTTCTTAAAATATATAAAATCCTACAAAAAGAAGCCACAAAGTTAATTTATGGGACTAATAGTAACAAGTGAAAACAATAAACACGCAATCATCTTAACTAAATAAGGTAAACAAATAGTTACAAAAAATGACCAAATCGAGGGAACGTAGAAGTATGTGCAACCATAAACTACGTAAAATAAGCAAGGAAATCACAAATGAGTTATATGAAGCTCTATCCGAGTGATGATCGTCTCTTCAATGAGGTCATCGCCTTATTTTTTATAATACATCTCTATCAACACATAAGTTTTTAGGCTTCATCTCTGTCAACGCATCTCAGGTGAACCCCAATTGACATCCTTTTGTACAACATCTCATTATAGTTAATGAATTATCGTGACAACATCCTTAAAATACATTCTTTCTTTCTTATCAGCATCCTCATGGAATTATCCTACTTCTAAATACCGCTACAAATAATAGAACTTGGGCTTTTTAGGAATATCAACCGGCATCACCCTTATCTCCTCATGATAAGGGTTTCAGGATTTTACTAAAACAAGGGGTTTGGCACTTACTAGCTTTCCACTTTCCCATACCAAAACCAAAGTAGCCAGAGTGTCAGCTATTTGATTTTCATCTCGGGGTAAATGAACAAACTTGCATTAGGTAAAAGATAATAAAATAACAGCTAAATAATCCTAATATAGATGCAGCTTATCTTCTTTTACTTCTCATTCCTTAGAAGCTTACTTTACAACCAACATAGAGTCTCTATACATGATGACATCTTCTACCCCCACACTGTGCAATGCTTCCAAACTGAAGATACAAGCCTTATATTCACTTTGATTGTTTGTCACTTCAAACTCTAATCTTTTCACTATCAGGATCATCTCTCCTTTTGGCGTGATTATAATTACTCTAATGTCTACCCCCTTATTATTGATAGCTCCATCAAAATACATTTTCCAACCCTGGACCTCTATTGCCCTTAGAGGTTCATTTGAAAACTCCAACTCCCACTCTTGTTCGTCATCTACTGGGTTCTGAGCTAAAAAGTCTGCCACTGCCCTTCCTTTCATTACTTTATTTACTACATAGTCAATATTCAATTCAATGAGCAAAACCAACCATCTGGTTAATTTTTCTATTAGCGAGGAAGTCTATTGAAGGTATTTAAGAGGGTCATGTTTAGAGACTACTTGTACTTTGTAGCATTTAAAATAATGTCATAGTTTCTTAATTTCCTAGATTACAGCTAAACATGTATTCTTTACCAAGCTATGGTTGGCTTTATACAGTAAAAGTTTTTTGCTTAAGTAATATATTGCATGCTCGACTTTCCTTTCACTTTTTTAGGCTAACATTATGCCTATTGCATCCTTCTCAACAACCAAATAAAGGATTAAGAGCTTTCCCTGTCATGGCAACTATAAGACAGGAGGATTCATCAAATAATTTTTAATAGTTTCAAAAGCTTATTAACACTTATCATCCCAGATTACTAGTTGGTTCTTTTTTAGAAGCTTAAAGATTGGCTTACACATAGCAGTCAGCTTAGCTATAAACCTATTAATATATTATAATCGCCCAATGAATCCTCTGACTTCTTTTTTATTTCTCGATGTAGGCATTTTACTTATTGCTTTAATTTTACTTGGGTCCACTTTCATCCCTTTTTGACTGATGATGTGCTATAGTAGTTTCCCAGATGTCACCCCAAAAATACACTTCTTTGGGTTTAATATGAGATTATACTTTTCAGCTCTCACAAGGAACTTGTCTAAGGCTTCAAAATACCCCTCTCTAGTAGGAGATTTTATCATCATATCAACCACACATACCTCTATCTTCTTGTGGATCATGTCATGTACTAGGGTTGTAGCCATCCTCTGATAAGTAGCCCTTGCATTCTTTAATCTAAACGACATGACCATGTAACAGTAAATACCCTATTCGATAGTGAAAGATACTTTTAGCTTGTTAATTACTACCATCATGATACGGTTATATCCTGAAAAATCATCCATGAAAGAATACATTGCACTGGAAGTCATGCTATCAACAATCATGTTAATATGTGGCAACGGAAAATCATTCTTTGGGTAAGCTTTGTTTAAATCTCTATAGTCCACGCATATCCTGACCCTTCTATCTTTTTTGGGGACCGGGACTATGTTTGCTAACTATTGGGTGTCCTCTACTACCTCTAGCAACTTTGCCTTCAGCTACTTCTCAACTTCTTCCTTAACTAAAAGAGCTCCTCCTCTTCTGCTATATTGGTGATATATTAAGATATATGGGGATCCTATGTTTTGAGATCTCCCTGTCGATTTCAGACATATCCTCATAACCTTAAGCAAATACTTTTTATCTTCTTTTTAATGTTTCTTTCATTTTTTCTCTCCTATCATGAGTTAAATCTGAAATAAGTAGTATATTTTTAGGGTTATCATTTATGCCTAGATTAAATGATTTAGTTCATGTAGAATTAATGTCAAATATATGCATGAAATGATCATCATAAATAGAATAGCCATTATGAAACACATCACACAAATAAGCAAAGTCATACTTCATTGTATCAATTTTTAAGAAAAACGTATCATTAATTTCAAATAAGTTCATAATAGAAACATCAAAATCATTGTAACAAATATTGGTGATGGAATTTAGGATGAAAGTTTTAAGATCCAACTCCTCTTCTTGATCATCAGTAGCTTTGGCCTCCTTAGCAGCAACGTCCTCTTCCGACTCTGAGCAAACCAGTTCTTCAACCATGTCCTCATCAACAATGGTTCCCTTAATCCTTTTTATATAATCAATAAAGATTTTAAACCCAAGGATTATCTTTCCAACTAATATTAATGGTTCTGGTGTTCCCTTGTATAGATAACTAGTTCCTTCTTTAGTAAAAAAATCCCAAAACCCTTGCTTCTCAGTTTTGACTGGGACTTCTTCTATATCTTTAGAATTCTTGGGCCCAAAATACCCAATTTGTACATTAAAATGGGGACTTTTGGCTCCATAAACTCAAATTGCCCATTTTAATCTCTTCCTAAACCCAAACCAGGCATAAATTTCATGCTCTTCATTATGTTCATAACCTTCTCATCCAACACATCTTCGTACAACACACAAACCTCAAAACTTGGGCTAATAGGAATCTCCTTGGGAGTGAGCTTCAAAGTAGTAATAATAACTTTAGTTTTTGCTAAAATCGTAACCACGTTCCCTTCATGTAAAAACTCAATCTTTTAGTGCACAGTGGATGGCACACCTCCCAAGGGATGAAATCAAGGCCTTCCCAATAAGATAGCAAAGGTGACTAAAATGTCAATCACATGCAGATTTACTCAACTCTCGATAGGACTAATCTTTACCAAAGCTCGAAATGCCCCCTCCACATCGTATTATCATATGTTTTGATAACCACATCAGAAGGTTTGAGATCATCAATAATTATTCCTAACTTAGGCAAAATCTTAAGAGGGCATACATTTATGGCAGAACTATTGTCCACCATCACACAATAGGT
The DNA here is from genome assembly GCA_947683625.1 of Mallotus nudiflorus. Taxonomy (NCBI): domain Eukaryota; kingdom Viridiplantae; phylum Streptophyta; class Magnoliopsida; order Malpighiales; family Euphorbiaceae; genus Mallotus; species Mallotus nudiflorus. The sequence continues at coordinate 3,022,556 of CANTUR010000263.1, read as the reverse complement.
TAATTTGCTTTTTTACTTCTGCCTTAATGAACAAGGCCTTATAATAATCCATTTCTTCTAGCGAAAAATCATCATCAGTAAACATAATAACACCCTCAAGAGTTTCCATCAGGAAGCTTACCATCTGCTCAAGAGTATAGGCCTTAGGAATGCTTTTTTAATCCATAGCTTCCCTATGCATTATAGAGTTCATTAACAACTCCCATATGTTAGCATAACTTTTTCATATTTATTTAATTCTTCCTTCAATCCCTTTTCTTCCAGTTTCTCATTCCCAACTTCTTTCTCTGCCTCAGTCATTAAATGGACCTCATTTTTTCCTTTCTCTTTTTCAGCAATCTCTTTGACTGCTTGAATCTCTCTCTCCATATCGCTATCCAACATGTCTACTTATACAGGTCCCTTTTCATCATCAGAGCTCCAAATATCCAAAACCTTAATTGACAATTCAATAGGTTGTGGGTTAAGTTAAAATGTGTTTTATGTAGTTGGGCTAGGTTATTATGAGTTTGGTTTAAGGTCGAACCCTGGTGGGTTAGGTTTGGCATCCATAAAAGAGTTCATAACTTGCTCTTTTGTGAAGCCTGTGTTAATAATGAGGACAGGTGCATTTGGTGGCGGATCGTTTCTATAATTAGGTAAAAAGTTATTTTAGGTATTTGGTTTTCTGGTCTTAGGGTCGGTAATTTTACCCGAATCGATCAAGTCTTGAATTTTATTTCTCAATCGGCCACAACTATAAATCTCATGGCCAATTACTTAGTGAAATTTATAATAAAGTTTTGGATTTGCATTTAGTAATGGTTATTTAGAAGGTAAAGGTCGCAAGAGATTCTTCTCCATTAACTTCTCTAGGACTTTTGAAAGTGGTCTACCTAAATTAAAAAACCTTCATAGTTATCTGATGGCATTAATTTGTATGTTACTACTTGATCCACTGACTTCTTTACCCCCAGATCATCTACTAAATGACCTCCTTTCCTAAGCTAAGTTAGACTCTTTCTGAACTCCAAATCTATATAGTTCTTTAAAATTTTGAATTATAAGGTCTTTTAGCTTTTTGGACAGCAAGGGAACACAACCTTCAATTGCTATCATCAATTGATAAGATTTAGCAAGGCAATGTCTCATCTATGCCAACTTCCATCTCCACCTAGTTAGGTAATCAGTGAAGGATTCATTGAACCACTATTTGGTATTCTATAAGTCTTTAAAAGATACTTCCATTTGGGCATTCAAACCATACTGCTTCATAAATGCTACACATAATTCTTTCCAATTACTTTGCACTTATAGTTCCAAAGTACAATACCAATAAATTATAGCTCCTTCCAAAAACATAGGGAACTGCTTGACTATTTAGGCCTTAGTTAATCCAGTTGACTTTATGTAAGTCACATATTGCTTCAAGTGTAAGTGGAGATCATCAGTCCCAACATACTTCTTTATATTAAGGAATTTAAACTTTTGGGGCAAGGGATCTTCATCCTTAAATAGATCAAGGCTAGTATAATTTAACAAAGTTAATTCCCTTCTCCTTCATTGGCATTTGAACTTGCGACACGACCTTGGAAATGTTCTTAGCCTAGTTGTTTGTTCCACAGTTCTAGATAAATCCATATTCTTTTAGCTTACTAAATCAACCAACATTGTCACATCATCATCTTCCTCCTCTTTCATAAGAATCTCATCATTAAAATCAATTGGGTTAGCTGGCTGCATTGGGTGTTTTTCCTTGAGTATCTTTGTTATTTCCCCATCATCTCCTTCATTATTAATTGAGTTTTAGTAAATAGTTCTTCTTTTAACTCTATTTTAAAAGCCTTAGGATTAAAACCACCTACCATTTCTATTTCTAAATTTTTGACTAAGCGTTAGAATTAGATTAAATCCACACAGAAGAACTTGAAGGATCTATAGATATAAGACCACATATTAGAATTATACATGACGTTTATGCATGATATGCATATTTGTTTTATTTTATTATTTTTATTTAAAATATGAAAATAAACACACATTATTTACACATAATAAAGAAATGAATAAAAATCTCTTAAATGATAATCTCCGCCCTTATTTCTCTCACACACGTGTTTAATGGTGAGTCTCTTATCCTATGATTTTTAGTTCAAGTCTTGATCATCAATAAGGGATGATAAGACTGATGTACATATGAAAACTCTCGAGATAATTCAGACAAGTAATGAACTCTTTATATAAATCCAAAGTCCATTTTCAATGGGTCAAGATTTAACATTAAAGGCCCACCTTATCAAAATCCACTTGAAGTAGGTATGATAAGCTCATCTTGATAAGGCTTACTCATAATGGGCTTTCACATGCATGAGAGGCCCATTTTGATAAGGTCCGTTGATAATGGGCTTAAGATTTATTTTGGAAATCCACTATATGGCATAAAAACACATACACTTAGGAAAAAACCTAAAGAAAATTAATAAGTTATTACATGAGCTTGAGTCTCAAGTATTAGGCTTCGGCTCCTATAGTGATATACTTCCATTACGTCTCCCCACTTAAGGGTTTATATGACGTGGATAAGTACGTGCCGTGAGTGATAATAATCAAATATTTCACCACCAGGTTTGAGTGAAACACAAGCAGTAAAACAATGACCATCATCTGTTATTTAGGGACTGAAGTGCTCAATGTGTGAAAATTTATAGTGAATACAACAAAATGCAAAAGAAATAAAAGAATAATTAAAAATGATAAAATACAAAACATTGAAATTAGTTTCTCTATTCCTAGTAGAGTCGTCATTGTAGGCGGCGGGGTTTAGTGCACACCCAATTATTTGGTAATAACCTACACTGTGTGAGCTTGAGGCCCACTAGGAATATAAAATAGGCTTGGAGCATAAATTGGAGAACGAGTCACTACCCAGATGAGACCCGGGATACACTGTATGATAATTGGATTCCACGGAGGTTCCTAGAAGCTGTCATCAAAAAAGTGTTTAAAAACTGGGTATGGGCTTTTGGAATGCCCACCCAACCTGTTGTTGGCCTCCGTTTGTGTTTTGTATTTTATTACCTTTAATTATTTAATTATTTCTTCATTAACATGCAAATTGTAATTTCCTCCAATTTTATAATTTAACCTGAATTTACACATTGATCCAATTTCATACTTATTAAGGGTGATTCGCTACACTTATTATAAAATACACATAAAAAATAATAAAAATAACAATGAAGAAATAAATATACATGCAAAGAAATGAGGGAGGAAAATAGATTACATCCTTTTTCCATGCAAAACCAAGTGAAATAAACAGAAACTAAACTAAAAGTAAACATAAATAAACTTAAGCATAAATATGAACGAAGCTAAAAGAAGCATAAACTAAAGTTGGGTGATTAAAATCATCCCAGATTCTTGTAATAGATAAAATATCAATTCCCAAAATATATAAAATCTTACAAAAAGAAGCCACAAAGTTAATTTATGGGTCAAATAGTAACAATTGAAAATAATAAATATGCAATCATCTTAACTAAACGAGGTAAATAAATAGTTACAGAAAATTACCAAATTGACAGAACATGGAAGTATGTGCAACTATAAACTACGTAAAATAAGCAAGGAAATCACAAATGAGCTACATAAAGCTCTATCTTAGTGGCAATCACCTCTTTAATGAGGTGATCACTTCAGTTCAAAGAGGCAACATGATTAACAGGCTCATCATCCTAAAAAATAATAATAATCATCAACCTTAAGTAAATAATATCTCATGCCAACAACCAAAGCTTGCAATTATATTTAATACCTTAATAAATCACGTTAAGAACATGATATAATAGTAAGCAATGAACATAAGAAATAAGTAAACAAACAAGTAAACAAAAAATTGTACAAATATATAACTTTAATATTGAAGAGAAGTGAAGATCATTACTAATATATGAGCTTATAATCCACAATAGCTGCCCCTCAGAGATTGTTTTTTATCTAGAGCTTTCACTTAAATGCAAGAAATCATATTCCTCTTTCTTAAAAACTGATGTTTCCCTCTTTCTCACCCCCAAAAACATTTTTCCTTCTTGTTTTTAGAGCTTTTTCTTGCTAGAGTTGGTCATGGCTCTCCCTCATGCTTGACAAGACCTCTCCTTTTTCTCCCCTATTATTACCCCTATTCCCCCCTCTTTTGCTCTCAAAACCCCCTATTCACATAATAGGTTCAGGCCAGCAAGAGGTGAGGTCCATCCAACTTACCCACCATTGTTATACCAGCATTTAATGCAGCTACAAGTGGTTGTTAAAGAAGTGGCGCCTCTTTAGCCCTAGCCCTAAATTGGGCTTTTGGGCCAAAGTGGGTTTGGGCTAGGTTTGATGGGTTTAGGTGTTTGGATCTATTCTCAATAGGGTTTTGAGCTTTTCTCTTGCATTTAAGCTTTACACGTTCTCACCATCGGGCTTTAATGCGAGCTGATCAAACTAAGCATCCATAGTTCGTCCCTTGTTACGGGCCAATCGAATCGGATATCTACATATATATATATATATATACACACACGTGTATGTGTGTGTAGTGGTAGTAGCAACGGGAGGAATACCAATAATAATAATAATAATAATTCTTTTTTTAGTGCTTTTTTAGTGGTTTATCATATAATATTTTCTTATATAACAAATGATTTAGAATGTGGAATGTTTATATTTTTTATACTTTTTTTTTGTGTGTGTAAAGTTGTTACAAAAATTTTTTTAAGGAGAAATCATAAATAAGAATTTTCATTGATAAAACTAATATAAAAAAAATAAACAATACATTAAAAATTTTCTAATGTTGATAAATATATATATTTTTATGAATTTAGAATAATTTATATGTATTTTTATCTTATAAGACATATATATGATTATTGGTTGTTACAAAGTACATATATGTATATAATAGTTGGTAGAGTTTTAGTTTTACCATTAAATTGTTATTGTTATCTATTGAAAATCTAATTATTCATATAATAGTAATAATAATATCTTATTATATATATTTTTTTTCAACGGTATAAATAAATCAAGGGAAAGAAATTGAAACTTTCAACAAAAGTTGTGATATGAAAATATATCATTTTATGAATTAGTAATTTATTTATATGTTGTTTTTTACTTTAAAATTTTTTTACTTGGGATCCAAATAATTAAGGATATATATATATATATAATGGTCAACCTGGTTAATTGTAATGACCTGATATTTTAAATAATATAGATTATTTTGGGATATGCAATGTTAATAAAATTTTAAATTTTATTTATATATTATCATTAATTGTGTATATTATCTATTTGTTTTATTCTAAATATTTTATTACATGAAATAATTAATTTGTGAATTTTATTATTTAAAGTATTCAAACTCATTTTCATTACTATTATTTTTAATAGTATTACTATTATCATTATTTGTATTGTTATTATTATTATTGTTAGTATTATTATTAATTTAGTTCTATTATGCATGTTATATTATTATTAGTATTATTATTATTACTATATTATTGTTAATAAAATGTGCATGTGAGTTAGTATTAGTGTTGTTATTATTATTATAATATTACGTTGTGTGTATATATATGTATTATTGTGTAAAGTTAATATGTATATATATATAAGTAAAGTGAATCAAGACATTAAAAAACAGGTATTCCTTCTTCCTCTTTATTTCTTTTCTTTCTTCTTCTTTTACCTGTTTCACCCACAACCTTCACTGTGCCACCCACACATGTCGGACCACCACCTGCCATCACCGATGACCACCATCACCTCCAGCCATCATTCGCCACCAGCAGAGTCACCAGAGCACGTTGGAAACCACCTGAACCGAAGCATGCTGAGAGTGAGCCACCATTATTGTCGGTGGAGCTTCCAGCCACCACAGCTCTTGACTCCGGTGTCTTTTTGGAAGCTCTTGGACTGGTGAAGCTTGTTCTAAGCTTGGTTTGAGCTTGAATTCCCTCTATTATGAGTTTTCATCATATTTAGTTTATGTGTATTTAGGGTTTTGATTTTTTTGAGTTGGATATTGTGTGATTCATGAATTTTTGCTTTGATAATGTGATTATGGGTAGCTCAATCTACTTAAATATATATTTTTGAATATTTTTTTGAATTAATTTTAATTATGGGTATTTTTGAATATTTTAAAATTAAAAAAATTGAATTTTTGTTAATTATGTTAATTAATTATTTTGGATGGAAATTTGGTCAAATTAGTGTTATTACTTTAAGTTAGTAATTTTAGTATTGATAAAATAATTTTTAGTAATTTTATATAATTTTGGGGAATATTTTTAATATTATGTGATTATTGGATTTATAGGTAAAATGTGCATTTTTGTTGAAATTATAGTTAAATAATATGTTTTAAATGATTTTAAAATTTTATAGGGTATTAAAATAATTTTTACGAATTGTTTACTATTTTTAACTAATTAATACTAATTTTTGAAAATTATATTCAAATAATAATATTATTTACTATTTTGGTGATTAAATGGAGTTTTAACTACTTTTACAATATATTTAAACTATTTGAGTAATTGATGTGAATTTTACTATTTTATGTTGAATTATTGAAAAATTGGATTTTTTATTAATATTATATTATTATTTGAGATTTTTATTTAATTATTGTGAAAATAATTATATTTAGTGTTTTGATGTTTAAATATATATTATATTGTGGCATTTTGATTATTTTAAGGATGTTTAATGATTTTATTATATTATTATTAAATATTTATTTTTGTTACAAATTGTGAACCTCGGTTGGGGATTTGTGTAGTTTGGGGTCCCAACTCGAGGTGTTGAGCTACTGTGATTTAGGAGTATATTTTTTTGCAGGATCGGCTCTACTTTTTAGTAGAGAGATGTTCATTTTACAGAGGAAGTTCTGTTGATTTTTTGATAGAATTCTATAAAACGTGACGTCGGGTCGATCCTTAGTTTATGTGTTTTGACTGAGTTTTAAATTCTTAAATTGAATCTTCCTTTAGAATTCTTAGAAGTACAAGTTAGAATTAAATTTGATATTATCGTTAGATTTATTTTCTAATTGCGCCGAGACCAAGACTTACCAGATCATGCCCATTGAGTCAACTCGAGGAGCATAAACTTGGGAGTTATTATTTTATATATACATTGCATGTAGATGCATGATTATGAGTTTTCATGCTTTAATAAGAGTTTAAGCATGAATTATTTCATTAAATGAATAAATATATTTTTGGTATACTTTAAGTATATTTTTGGTATATGTGACAATTTACTTAGTTTGTTTCAATATATAAAATGTATATATGTGACATATTAATATTAGCATGTTTTACTATATATATATAGTATATTTGACATATATTCAGCATATGCATTCAATATATTTTTGGTATATTTCGATATATATGCGACATATATATTTGATATATTTTTAATATGCATTTGGTATATTTATGGTTCATTTTGCTATATATGTAACATATCTATTTAGAATATTTTTTAGTATACTTTTGGTATATTTCTGGTATATTTTCTTCATTGGATGTCATTTTATTTAATCATACATTTTATTATTTTCCAATAAATTATGATTTATTTGAAGGATATCAATAGAACGTGTTACCTAGTGGGCTACACTATGACTGTGTATGTACCAGTGCGATAAATTTTAAGGTTGAGTTTATGAAATCATTTGAGGTGACGTTTGATTAATTGATTATTGAGATTTTATGTGATTACAGGAGCTCGGTTGACTTAATGTCTTGGAGTCAATCACACTAACAGTGAGACTACGTAAGCTCGATTGATTTAGTACCTCGAAGCCAGTTTACTGTCCAAAATGGAATAAGAGAATTACTTTGGAATTAAGTGAGCTTGTATGGCTAATGAAATATTTTGATTGAGGTTGCAACTATATTAGAGTTTTATTTGATCCTTCATTTAAATAAATGTTTTCTGCATTTATTATATATAAAAGTGGATTTTAGCATTTGTGTGAAGTGTCTATATATATATGTATATATATATATTGATGATTGATTGCATATGACATTAGGAGGTGCATGTATATATATTATAATAATTCACTCAATGAGGTCTGACCCCCTCTCAACCATTTTTTTTCAGGAGAGTTTTCGTTGTCAAATCGTACTAGTAGTGTTTTACGCTGGTATTCCTCTGCCCTAGCTAGTTTATGTAAATTACATCTTTGAATTTTTATTGTATTCTAGAAAACTGTAATAATAGTGTTATTGTATTGGTAGTGTGTTGTTTTGGTATTGGGCTTTGTATTAAAATATTGTATGAACATTTTTATTTATGATATAACATTTATGTATTTATTTTTATATCGATTTAAAGTTTTAATTTTGATGTATTTTATTTATTATTGCATGTGTATTTATTTTTAAGACTTGCTACATGTTCCGGATTCGAAAAAATTTCCGTTCCTTAGTGCCGGTCATGACTCCCTGATTTGGGTCATGGCATTAATGTGGTATAGTGGGTTTCCATATAATGACTATTGTTTGATATGTAATTCATATACATATGTATAATGTTGTTAACTTAGTATAATGTCTTGGTACAATAGGATAATACGGTTAATGTGAATTTTCTATTTAACAACATTTATGTAATTTGAATTTTTTTACTCTAAATGTGCATTTTTTGATGTTATTTGAATTTTCAACTATAAAATTGTCAAAATGTTATTTTATTGAAATGCTTTCAAGTTAAACCGATTGCTTTTTCAATTTTAATACAAACACAATTAGAATTTGTGCTTTTAAAAAGTTGTAGTAATAGTTGTTTCAATTTCTTGAAGCAAGAATATCATCAATGTCTCTCGATTTATACTATATACTAGCTATATTAAGAGTAGTTATGAATTTTTATTAGAATTGACATTTCTCTTTTACAAAAGGGGACAGTTAATGGAATTTTGAAATTAAGAACATTTAATTGATTTTTAAAAATATAAGGATAAAGTATTACTTTAAAAAAATTCTTAAGGGATTTAGTATGGTTTAATTTTAGTTTAATATGATTTAGTACGGTGTAATATTTTTCAATTCAAAGTTTTGGTTTAGTTCATTACGGTATAATTCAAATATAATATTGTTATATGATTATTTTTAATTATAAGATAGTATTATGTTATTTTTTAGTTTAATTTCACAAATATTTTATTTTTTATGATTGATTAATTTTTGTAATGTTTGCATTATTTTCAATAATGATGAAATATTTGTGATATTTTTTACTGTTTATATTATTTCAAAGAATTGATTTTTACATTAGTTAAGATTATTTATACTCATCAGGGTAATCTTCAATGCTTTAACAAAATTATTTATTCCTATTTGATTTATATGGTATTATTTTATATTTTATTTATAGTAATACACGTGGATAAAAAAAATTTGATAAAATTGTAGAAAAAATTTAGAAAATAAAAATATTTTACTAAAATTCTTAAAAAAATTTTAAATTTGTTATCTAATTTATTAAAGGATATATAAATAATTATTTTAGCATTAATTAATTTACCAAATATTTTAGCACAATATTCTCTTTTTTTTGTTTTAAAAAAAAAATATCATTTTTATCTAATTGTTATCTTAAAAATATAAAAGATATACATGCATATCTAACTATTGTTCTAAAATATTATTTAAACCTTTCTAACAGACAGTAGACTAAAAAATTGAATGATTGAGATTTAAAACGACGGTTATTCTCTGCAATACCTATTCATGATGACACTATATAATGACCCCCTAAATACTAGAGCATCTTCAGAACATAGCATTTCTTAGTCGGTAAAAATCACATGAAATCTAACTCTGCACTGCATTTCCTTGATTGTCGCCGGCACTTATGTCATAGACCCAAGTGCACTCAGGCACTCATTTCTCCACACAGCGATAATTCCCTTTGCATTTTACTAGTGGAGAGTATGATTTCTTTCCATCATGGTTCATTTTGTTTCCTTCTTTTATTTCAAAGAGTTATGCTATCTGTTAGCGGCTTGCTAGTTCTATGCTATGGGAAATTGGCTGTCGTAAATTCAATCAAATGCCAGAAACCTGATTGTTAGTAGCAATTAGTCATATTGGAAAAGAAAAGAATTATCACCAAGAATCATTATGCATGAGCCAAAATGAAGTTAGTTAAAATAGACATACATATATTATTGGAAAATATGATATGGTTTCTGTTTGCTTATATTCTGGTCATGGTTTTTAACATTTTGTTTTTGTCTTTGTATGTCTGTAACTCACATAATTAATTATATTACAGGATCTATTTTAACCTGACATAAGATAAGACCTCCAACATTTTTTATAATTGCTGTCACCAAGAATGACCTCTATAAGTTTGACAAAAAAGAATGACTTCTATAAGAAATATAAGAAATAGTTGAAGAGGATACATATACATTGGTCTTGTAACCACAGTGTTCCTAAAATATTGTTGAGGTCTCTATTAAATAATCAACGAATAGAGCCAATTTTACCCACTGCGGCTTGTACCGGAATCCAAGAGGGAAAAAAATTACAAAAAGATAAGGCGGATTCCTTTCACTTTTGTGCTTTTCAGGTTTCCTCACACAACTGAAAAAGCATCACTCCACCCACCAACTAGTTGAAAGCCCTACAAATACATAAGCAACAAAACTGCACAAGATAGAACGTAACAGAAATAACATGGAAATTTTTTAACGTAGATTCTATGGACCTCGCAGACCATTTACTCTACTACTATGTACGAATAGCAATACCACATTTATGTACCAAAAGAATCCAATGAAGAGATTTAACTTTCTTATTTGACTCAGTAAATACATATCAACAGATGTAAATTGAAATTTCATTGGCAAATATAAATTATTTAATTACATTAAACCAAAATTCTAAATTACGTCTCTGATGTTCAGGGCACTGACCATGGCATGGTCCAAACAAAGAAATGTATAGCCCCATTAACCTAAATCACATTGAAGTTGCAGCCAACCAACCAGAATGCAAGGACCATCAAAACTGGTGTTTTGGTGGTCCTGATTCTATATCAAATGAAGGGAATGGCAAATCACCGACTAAATCACCCCCCCAATCCCACAAACCTGCAACAGCTCTAAAATACCCTCCAACTTCTTTATCCAAAAGAACACGAGTGTAGTATGCATTCAACATCCTTAAAAAAAGAACTAAACGTACCCACCAACACCCTTTAATCAACTTAAAGCCATAATAACTGATGGCAACTGCCTCTCCATTTTAAAAGAACCAAAAAAAATTCCTCGTGAAAATTTACCACTTGTAATCCCATTCTGCTTGCTCCTTGAATCTCCTTAATACTCCATCAATAGCAACATCAAATGCATCTTTTATACTCCCCAGACCCTCATGCGGCCTTGCATATACAATATTTGGTATATATTCAATAACTTTTTCTCTCATTTTCCTCATTTCTTCTTTGCTGTAACTCTCAAGCACTTTCCTCACTGAAGTTCCGTTTTTAACCTCATTCCTATCTATAAAAACGGAGTAACTTTTTTGTTCGCCAGGTAAAAACCACTCGTACTGGAAATAAGCGCTTCTTTTCCAGAACAAAACTGGAATGGAGCCGGCCAACATGCAATCGAAAAGAGATCTACGAGTGAAGCTATCACCTCTCGGCTGTAAACAAAAATGGGAATCCAAAAACGTTTCAAGAATCGCCGACGTGCCGTTCGAGCAACGGCTCCCGGCACAGTCCACGACTCGGCATGAGTCTGACTCGTTGTAACAGTGACTCAATAACAAACCTCTAAAATCGTTCTTGATAGTACTACGCTTGGCACCAGCGAAACAGAAGAGTTTATTACGGTTGCGTGTACGGACAAATTCCTGCCACTGCAGGACATCATTATCCGATCTAGGGTGGAATCCTGTGGGGTAAGGTATACCGACGTCGAAATAGTCCCATGGATTGCGCTCAATCAAGAGACGAGTAATGTTTCTCATACCTGGCATGTAAATGCAGCTTGAACCCCAGTCGTGCTCTTTTGTCCGGCGAAAATCCCATGAGATACGCCCCATGGTAAGAAAATGATTCCAGCCGTTTGATTTCTTGTAGTGAGGTTGATCCTGGACCCAATTTAACATTATCTCGCAGTGACGATCACGGTCCTTAGCAGCATAATTGAACCATAAAAACTTACCAACAGCGAGTCCTGCATAAAATGGGATGTAAAACGCTGTCGCATCATTCGGCTCCGTGGTTCTACACTTGTGTTTTAAAATCCGATTGTGGAAAATAATCTCGGAAACGAATTGGTCCGTCCAATACCAAGCGGGAACCAAATCCTCCGGAACAATACCAGAAAGTCCGGTGGCTATTTGACCAAAACCATCATTTGTTAACGCATCGCATCTAGAACTCCAAGGGTTTAGCTCGTCGCAATTTTGAATTAATTCGGTGTTGAACTTGCTAGGTAGATCGTAGACAAAGACTCTTCCTAATCCACATTCATCGTCAGCCGTTAGATTGGTAACGAAGTGAGGCGTAGAAGAGAAGTGGTGGCCGCGGCGGTGAGGGAAAGAGAGAGGCATGCAGCGGAGAGCAATGAGGAGGATGATCTGAACGGAGAGGATTGAAATAAAGAGCCATGCTCGGGACTGACTGAAGTAAGAATGTGAAAAGAGAGAGGTGAAATAGGTGAATGAGTTCTTGCGAGGCAGTATGACAGCGTCTGGCTGGCTTTTGGGTTTTCTGATGTATGGTTCAGGAGAGGATGATCTTGAAATGGAAAGCATCAGAATGATGTTATTTGAAGGTTTGATTATTTTCCGGCGATGGGTAAACCGGAAAAATTGGTAGGTTTTTAGATAAAACGTTAGCGTTTAGTTCCACTTCTGTTTTAAAGCGGTGGCGATGAGAGACAAAGCCGTATAAAGTGGGGCGTTTTGTTGCTGCTGGTGCTGTGTGTTTCGAGATTTTTTTTTTTTTGTTAGGAGATTTTTCTGGCAGCCAGAAGATGATAATAAGCAGCGGTTTCGGTTGACAAAGCTTCAAGTGGAGATAGATTATATGGTCTGGCACGTGTACGGTTTGATTACCGGGTGCTTAGTAACCGACAATTGTTTCAGCTTATCACTAACTGGTACGTGGCTGTGGCTGTGGCTGTACTGTACATGAATTGAGGGAAACACAAGAGTAAGGAAAAAGAACATGTTGAAAATTAGACATATTAACTTGATTGAGAATTATTTTTTCTTATCCTCTTGTATAAAATAAAATTGATTATATTTCAAATTGAGGTGTAAAAAATTTTAACTCTAAAATAATTTGTAATTTAAAAATTTTTCTTTTTAAAATTTTTCCTCCTATTTTCTTTTTAATAATTAATTTTTATTTAACAAATAAAACAAAATTTATAATTTTTATTTCATTATCTTCTCTTCACTTCCCTTTAACATTCTGTTTGAAAGAAGTGAGGTTATGATTCATTAAAGAAGGGTAAGTGAGGGTTACGAAGGGAAAGGTAATGGAGGAAAAAATATATTACTTAACTATTGTTTAGGAAGAAGTAAGATGAAGTAAAAGTTATATGAATAAGTTATGTATTTAAAAGATATAAAAATCCCTAGTTATGTAAAATAATATTTATTTTATTTAACAATATAAATATATATTTTATTTAACTTAAATAATAATAATAATAATATTTAATTTGTTTTCAGTGACATAATTGTGAATAATTTTATGTCTTAAATAATATAATTGACAGCAATTATATGTTTTGATCTTATTTTAGTAATTTTAACTTATACATAAGGATAATATTGAAAGGAAAAAAAAAAAAAACCCTCCATTACCTTCCTTGCACCCCAAAAACCCATTATTTTACTGAATTGATGGTTACAACTTATCTTTCCTTCACTTTTCGTCTCTTATTCCCAAATAATTTCTTAGAAGCGTCCTCCTCTTACTTTCCCTTAGTTTCCCTTCCCTAAACCCGTCCCAAACATAGCGTAAAATACATTCCCCTCCGTTATCTATATAGTTGCCATACATGGTGTTAGAGAGGAAGCTGTGGAAAAAGCCCAATTTTTGTTTAGTTGGTTGAAGTAGCAATTCCGTATTAAAATGTACTAAATGATAAGAAACTTTATATTTATTTCAATTCAGTTATTAAATTTTATTTATTTCTTTTTAGATATCAAAATTTTATTTAATTTTATAGCAGTCACTTAAAAATTTTTATGGTACTTGAATAATTCAAAATTACTATTTTAATTCATAATTAAAGAGTTTTTTTTTTTTGCAAATAAGTCCATGTTTTTAATACATCTATAAGACAAAGAAAAAATTGAAATTTATTTTGATTTTGCCTTGTGAGAGTAAACTCATCATGAGAGATATCACAACTTAGGATAAGTAAATTTTAAAATTTTTTATAATTTATGGACTAAATTAAAAATATAAAGAAATTGAGTGATTAAAATAGTTTTTAAGAGAAATTTATAAGACTATAATTTTTTTACTAGTACCATTTTTGAAACAAAATTAAAATTTGGTGATAAAAAAGAAATAAATTAAAATTTAATACCCAAATTACAATAAACGTAAAATTGGGTGATCACCGTTGCATTTAACCTTAACAATTTTCCTTCATAACTTGCACGAGATAGTAAATTACTTTATAAATTAATTTAAATTACTTTAGAAATTAATTTTGTAATTAATTTAATAAATTAGTTCAGATTAATTTTTTTAAATATTTAATCCAGTCTAAAATAACTTTTTAATTAATTCAATTTTAAATTTGTATATATTGACCAATTAAATCTAATTTATCAAATTTTAAAATATATAGGACATAAATTTGTAAAAATTAAATTTTAAATTTTTGGTTTTTTAGAGTTTATATTCTATTTAAAAATAAATTTGAAATGAAAATTTAAAATATAGAAAAGTATAATTTTTATATTTTTACATAAATTTAAATTAAAATGATCAATTATTTTTTAAAATTAAAAAGCAAAACATTAAGTTCAATCTATATAAAATTTTAATTATGATTAAATAGTTTAATTTAAATCATATATTCATATTGCTAATTGAGAATATATATATACATATAGTTTATTCTTAAATTTTTCCTAAAACCAAAATAAAATTATCAGTTATTCTGAAAATTTAAATTGCATCCTCTATTTAACTTCTTAAATTTTTATTAAAAATCACATAAAAATTATCAATTATTTTTAATTTATAATTTTTCGCTAATAGATATCAAAGGATATTATATACGAAAGAGTAAGACATTGAAAATTTTAAAATTTTAAATATATGTAAAAGAAAAAGAGGAAAATTAGAAAAATTTCTTATTTAAAAAAATGAAAAAGTGATTTACTAAAATTATGTGTCTTATATATTTTTAAATGTGATATAAATTGACTTTTAATTACCAATTTTATAAAATATTTTGAGTAAATTTAAATAAAAAATAGTGTCACCTACCCAACATAGAAAATGTGGAAGATGTATTCTTTAATAAAATAATAAAGTAAAATTTACTAATAATTATTAATTTTAATTAATTAATTAATTATATTTTATAAATTAGTAATTAAGTTTAATTTACATCAAATTTAAAATTATGTAAGATACATAATTTTGAAAATTAAATTGTTAGAATTTTTTAAATCAAGATTTTCTATAACTATTTTTTCAAATAAGTGAATAAATAATTTAAATTTAACTAAAATGTAAATTTTAAAATAATTAAAAATTTTCAAAAATGATGTTTGTTATATACATAACCACTATTTGAACATAATTAAAAATTAAATAGAATCAACTTAATTTTTTAGTTTTTATATGTTTTCTATATTTTAATTTTTAAATTATTTTTAAAACTGATTTTTTTGAAAAAATAAAAATGTCAAATTTAATTATTACTAATTTATGTGTTACATATTTTAAAATTTGACAAATTTGATCTAATTAGTTAATGTATAAAAATTTTGGGGTGAATTCACTAAAAAAAATCACACTAAATTGATATTTCTAAAAACTAATACGGACTAATTGATCACATTTATCAAGTTGGTTGGATAATTGATTCAAAAATTAATTTCTAAACTAATTGACCATTACATCAAAATTCAAGAGACGAATTGCTATTGTAGTCCTATTTTATTCCCTTTCTTTTTTATATTGTGTTAATTACTTATTTAACATCATTTAAAAAAAAAAAAAAACTTATTTAGCATTGATAGAAATGAAACGTACTAATTGCTATGTGTCTTTGCTGTAATTTCGCCCTCAATGATATAAAACTGCCTAATAAATCAAAATTTGAAAACATTGTTTTACGAGTTTTTCAAAAAATAAATAAAATGATAAAAATTAAAAATTAAAAATTTATGTAATTTTTATTAGTAGGTGAAATATAAAAATTTAGTTGAAAAAAATCTTAATTATAAAATCCATAAAATGATTTTTAAATAAAATTAACAGATATTTGCATGACACAAGGGAAAAAAAATGTAAAGGCATCTGAAATCCCGTCAGCAGGGCGTAAAAGACCCGTACAGGATGGATCCGCACTCAACGTCGTGAAATCACCGCACAAGGCCGGTTCAAAAAGTTGACCCATGAAGTAATTTTGCCATGTGTTTCCAAAAAAGTGGACCCAGGTGGATGACCTCAGACACCTGTTAGATTTTGTCGTCATTGACCAAACGATATCGTTTTTATTTTTGAAAACACTAATCGGGGATGTGCATATAAGGGCCGAATAGAAAGGGCTTATCAAACGACATGTAGCATCCAGATATCACCGACACAATTTGTTTCTGGGATTCTTATTAGTAATTATGAATTTTTTTAGGTGTATTTAGACATTTTCTTAATCAAGTATATATGCTGGATTTCGTAGCATTCATAGAAACAGATGTTGTTTTTGTATTTCATGTTTCCTTACCTAGGAAAACAGCCTTTTGGTGCGCTTTAATGTTACATTTTTATCGAAATGATACATGCATTGCCACCTGTGCACCGGAAGTTTCTTTTTTTTTTTTTTTTCTTTCATAAACTTCATGACTCAAAAACTTTATCATTTTTTTTTTCAAATGTGCAATAGTAATTAAAAAATCCTTAATTACTCACCGACAAACGCAACTCATATGCATGTGGTTTGGATACTTTGGTGCTATTGCTAATAAAGACTTTTGAATTTGTTAAAAAAAATAATAAAGACATTTAATTAATTTTCCTTGGTCAATCATAGGTGTTTTGACCTGTTTGTATTAATTTACTTCTTTTAATCCGGCTAAAAATAAAATAATTCAAGTGAAAATTTAAAAATTAAAAATTCATCTATAACCTTAATAAATGGCGTGTTGCAGCCTCAATGTATAACCGCCAGCCCCCAAAAACCTTAATTGTTTTTTTTTCTACTAATTATGTTGATGAATATTATAAGGTAATCCTCAATTATTAAAAAAAAAGACCATTAATTGTATAAGTATAAGCATTCACTTAAATAATATGCTTTGATCGCATCAAATTCAATTTGTGTCAAAATTTA
Organism: Mallotus nudiflorus; assembly: GCA_947683625.1. Classification (NCBI taxonomy): domain Eukaryota; kingdom Viridiplantae; phylum Streptophyta; class Magnoliopsida; order Malpighiales; family Euphorbiaceae; genus Mallotus; species Mallotus nudiflorus. The sequence continues at coordinate 3,004,942 of CANTUR010000263.1, read as the reverse complement.
AATATAAGTTTGTGTCTTACCTAGGAATGGATTGATAAGATATCCACTCATCGACAAGAAAGACATAATATGAGAGGGGTTCAAATCCCTCTTCCCCTTCCCATATAAAAAAAAAATCATATATATTAATGATGTTGTTTAAAGAAGAAAAAAAAACCTTATAGTTCTCTTTTGATAAACAATGCAGCAACCTTTGATAAATAATAATTTTACTTGGGGATGACTATTGATTTTAACCAGTAATCATCCTTTTGCTCTTTTTTTTTTTTATGGTTTTAGTTTTTAGTAAATAATATGATATTTATATATATATATGTGTTGATGGCTTTGTGTTCATAGCTTTTTAGTGCAAAGATAAATTTACTGTTTTTCGTTTGGCTAGAATGGTTGAGATGTATGTTTTTTCTTCGTTGGGTTTCATATCTCCACAACTTTAAAGGGTTTCTACCCTATAAAGGCTTTGCAAAACAGTTACGACAGAAGGAGATCACTATCTTTCCATGGATTGACGAAATTTAGTTTATTTAGCAATATTTTGTTGGAGTTCGACTGACTCAATCTGAAAGTTAATCTCATTTTCTCTGTTGTGTTTGCGGATGCTTCACCACTATCTGGACATAGCATCAACAAAAACCTTGTCTATATCAACAACTCAAGTAAATATGATTTCTTGCCGTAAATCCTCAGGTTGCTGTTGCTGCCTCCGCTGTATGTCTCCTGCCTTCTCAACATACTAGGGTTACAACCCAAAATTTGAGCATGATAGGTCTTGGGCTATATCTTAAACTAGTCTTTTAAATTGTAAAGCCTTTAATATGGTTAGACCCTTCAAAATATGATGACTCATCTAATGTAATGTTGCTTATTTAAAAAATATATATATATTAATTGTAAATAGCCTAATCAATCATACGGCACAACAATAGCCTAACACGTAAGCATTGAATAACATGCGGTTGTTAGCTTTGTGGGTAGCATCTGAAGAAACATGAATGGCTAGAAGAATGAATCTTCACATGTCCATGGCTAGAAGAGCGAAACTTCACATGTCAATTAATTATTTTTTTAACAAGGAACTTCCTCTGAATAGAACAAGTGTAACGGCTTGACTAATGAGATACTGACAAATATGTAACTCAACGAGTTGACAATGCTTGCCTAGTGCAATGCACGAAACTCAATCTTAGGCTACGCCATGGTGATAGCACCTTGCATTCAAATATAAAATTCGTTATCTAAGAAAGGCTCTGCTGATGGAGTTACGTATTGCCTTCAATGGAGAGACTTATGATAAAATTACAATCGAGCATATTTATTTAATGGGAAGTGCTACGTATATCGCGGTCGCATAGCACAAAAAAATATTTGAAGGCAATTTTTAAAATTGCCCTAATGTTAATAAATATATATATTTTTAATTTAAAATATAAGTCGTAAATGAGTAAATTTAGCTTACAAATATCTAAATATATGTAGTATGTAATTTTTTTTTATTCTTTAATAATATAATTACAAAAAATATCTAAAAACATTTTATAAAAATCAAAATTCGTAATGTAATCTTCACACCTCACATTTCCTTAATTTAATCTTGTCACAAATCATTATATGATAAAATGTTTTTTTACCCATGAAAAAATATTTCAATTGAAAACATTTTGATAATGTATTGTTACAGCAATATCATTATTGGCTATTATCTTTTTTTTCTTTTTTCTTTTTCCTTAATTAATTGGGTCCATCGGAGTCTTGCCCATTTTTCAAAAAGAATGGGAAATAATGTTCATATGACGTTTTATAGCTTAATACAGTCTAGAAAATTAGTGCCATAAATTAGATGGCTTACACAACATCACATGACACGGGTTCAAACTCGTTTTTGGTCATTTTGACATTTTGCACCTATAGCAATTGATGGGATCACCGAAGAGAGGTTTCCTGAAAATTTTTCCCACTCGATCTACAAAACCCTCTATTAAAAACTTTGATTTCTTTTGAAATAGTTTAACACGCATTAGGCGTAGCTAAAGTATTGCTTTTTCCAGCTTGCATGTAAAGCTAGTTTGAATTGACTAGGTTTAAGCCTTATGGAATGTTTTTACACGATTAATGTCTTTGTGACGATTTCCTTGGAATAATTCCAAATCGGCCAACTTACTGTGGGTGATGGTTGGTGGGGTTTTGATAATTTATGAACCGTTGAGGCCTGGTGAAACATGTCTAGTCACCTTTCTTTTTCAAAATTTCCAATACGTGCCACTTTATTATTTTATTTTTAGCTTGTATAGCGTCCTCCATTGGCTTTAATCATTGTAAATCCCTTATTTAACTTTAATTACTATTTTTTTGACATGATAATTGCCTTTAATTTTATAATATGTGCAACTTTTTCATCTAAAGAGTCACTTCTCAATGTCTATTGCGGAATATGGAAGTAAATATGTAGTGAGAAAAAGCAAAATGATGCATTGCCACCACCCAAAGTGTAAAGTTGGAAATGTTAAAAAAAAAAAGTGTAAAGTTGGAAGGAAACAAATAAAATTAGTCACACGTATTATTAACAAATTAAGGTCATAAACAATTGAAATTATATTCTCAAAAAAAAAAAAATATGGTTTATTGGATTCTAGAACCTAAGCAGACAAAACAAATGGCGATTAAAAATTGGGACTGGACTCATTAGCTATCAGCAAGCTCAAGGTCATTAACAGTCATACGCCAACAAATCAGCAAATTCATTCATATTTTATCATTTGCACATGCATCACTGTATCACCCAACTAAAATTCATGTGGTTATATTTCTATGGATCACATGTAAATCTACTTTTGGCAATGGTACAATCATTTATGCAATAGTTATCCATCAAATAGGTTCATAGTTCCTTAATGAAGAGGACCCTCTAACGTCGCATTTACAGGGTCATGGTAGGATTTAAGACACTTCAGGAAAATAAGTGTTGAGTAAGAGCGAGTCCCCACCATTGCACATCTTTACTTGCTGTGGCCTGCCTACTATCACTGATCTAAGTAACAAAAAATGTTAATATCATATTTGTGATATTTTCATCTTCTTGCTATAAACAAACAATTTTCACAGAAACTAGCAAGTAGGTCTAGTCTAATGGTAATTAGAGGTATTAATGGCGCTATTTTTTTGAAATTCATCACTCGAAAAGGCAAAAAACGCAAAGGGATCCTGAAATCTAAACGCAAAACGCAGGCATAATCGCACGCCTTTTTAAAGTAAAGCAAAAAAAAATACATATAATAAAGTTAATGAGACTTATAACATGAATAAAATCATATTCTAGACATTAATATTTTATAAATCTAAAATAAAATGCATCTACAAATGACAAACATATACTTAGCGTATTTTCTAATTCATAATAAGTACTAAAGAGGAAAAAAAAGTTCAAAAATTATAAAAACCATAACCATAAACTTATTATCCTACTAAATAAGTTATGATTTCTAAAACTTGTTCTAGTAAATGACTACTCATCATCATCATCAACCTCAACATAGTCATCCTCATCCTCTTCTTCATTAAATTCCTTAATCTCCTCATGGTCACTTTCAACTTCCTCTCCACCATCTTTTTCAAAATCACTTTCTTCATCTCTAAGTACTAGAGGTGTATTAATCCTCTTTTGACAAGATCCTTGTGCTTTTTCTACTTGCTTAGACCTCACACTTAATGTAGATGTGGATCCAATATTTTTTCCCTTAATTGATCTAGTATGATAGGCCTCCTCTTCAACTCCACTTGCTTTAGCAACCGCACCCCATTTTAAATTATCATCATCAAACACTAAGCCGAGAGAGCTGCTGTCCATTCTTCAACTGTTCTTTAGTTTTTTTTTTCTTTCCGAATGAATCTTCAAATGAGAGCTGCTGCTGTCTCAAAATTTTTTTTCTTCCTTTCTAAAAACCCTAATTTTAACTAATAGGGCCAATAAAATAAGTTAGACTCAGTCCATTTTAAGTTTTTAATTAACAAGACTTTTTAACTAATAAGACTAATAAAATAAATTAGGCTCAGTCCAACTAAAAAATAAACATTTATATAAGCAATTTTATTGAGACACACCTTTAGTGCTTCTTGAGCCTTGTCCAAGGCGCGCGCCTAAGTGAAGCTCCTAGGCCTATGCTTTGTGTGCGCCTTTGATAACTATATGCAATTGTGAACACTCATGCCATCTGTAATGGAGGGATGTCTCCTACTTTACTCCTAAATCTAGAACATAAGCTCCAAATGTGGCTGATGACAACATCTTATGCCCCCATTTCTATGGAAATAACCAAGACAGAACTCAGATAAAGAGAAAGGAGAATGTCCTTTTGAGGCTTTAAGAGGAAAGGAGGAAAGGGATGGTCCATAAGGGAAGGCTTTAAGAGCCTCAGCCTCCTTATCCACTTAAGGTTTGGGCTCAATTTCATATCGACTATGGAGATGTCTAAGCATATTCACGAAAATAAAATAAAATAAAAACTTTATATGATAGTTTATATGCCATTTTCAGTATAGTATATAGAATATCAGCATTAAAAGATTCGTTGCTATACCATACCATTTTCAATATCAGCATACTCCCAGTAGACCCTTTTCCCATAAAGGGCTTTCCTGACCAGTCTCATGCTCGCCTATGCAGAATAAATGACCACTACGTCGAGTTAAGGCAACATGGTAATTATATCAAGCCAAAAATTGATATAGTCTCACTGCAATATCTTATGTTTGAAAATCAACAACACAACACATGAAAGTGAACTCGCCCATGTCCAAAGGAAATGAGCAGAATCATCATCAACAACACCAAAAATTTCGGTGTTAAATTTTCAGATGACTAGCAACAACAACAACAAAGATAAGAAAAAAAAAACAGTTACTCTTTCTGCTTTTTCAAGAGCAAAGGTCCAACATTGTCACCAGTAGC